>VXBU01002983.1:246409-280962 GCA_013400315.1 Bombycilla garrulus | reverse complement strand
AGGAACCCCCTGGGTTCCAACATCAGGAAGCTGGAGCTGGTGTCTGGGTGTCTCCCAGCCTGACCTCCAACCCAAGGAGACACCAGCATGCAGTTCACCCCTGCAGCCATTGCAGTGACTTGGTTGTGCAACCCAAATCACTGCAAGAAATTAAATCTTAAATCAAATCTTAAAACCCCACTTTGGAAAGCTGCAGCTGCAGTGGCAATGAGTACAGGGAAGCTTCCCCTTCCTCAGCTCACAGCTTTGGGCAGGGGCAGAGGAAGGAGGCACAGGGCTCCCCAAAGCCTGGGTGCACAGGATGGGATGTGCTGTGCTGCGAGCCCCGGGCCAGGGTCCAGCTGGGTTTGTGCAGCTCCTTCCCTCCCCGGGCATCTCTGGCACCCAGCACAGAGCCTGCCTGGGCCGTGCCAGCTGCCTGCTCACGCTGCCCACGCCCAGAGGGTGCTGTGGGTGCCCTGTGCCCCAGAGAGGTGGCCCCAGGACGTGTCACCTGCAGCGTGACCCCGCTGCCGTGGGCCGAGGCAGCAGCGGCCTGCTCTGCCCCACTCCGGCTACTTTAAATAGGTCAGCAGCAGGTGACTGGATGAAATTACCCTTCATTTTGTTGTAAGGGAGCTGCAGACGAGGCCCTTCCCCGTGGCTAACAGCAGGGATTGCCAGTGACAATGTAATGATTTTAATCCAGCAGTTTTCATTAACTCCTCCCGCGCCGTGGGCCTGCGCTGGTTCAGCCTCGACACGAGGCCAGGCAGGTTGGGAGGATGATGGCGCCGCTCTAAACGTGCACAGGGCCACGTCCCAGACACCACAGTGCTACAAACCCATCTCTGGGGACTTGGAGTCAAGCCCAAAGCCTCTCTCTGTGCTCCCCTGGGGCAGTGCAGAGCCCAGCAGCCGTGAGGGGAGCTCTGTGACAGCAAAGTGCCCGTTTAGCCCAGGCATCAAAATCTCTCAATTTCTGGAGGTAAACACAGAACAACACGGCTCTTCACTGGGTGCCATTGGACTTTTATTTGTCAGAGGGTAGAGGACATGACTTGAGCATCAGGGTATGGACGTGGGACACAGCAGGACAGCAGGGGTGGGGATTGAGTGGTGAAGAAAAGGAAGTCAGATTGTGGGTGAACATGGGCAGGGCTGTCCCACTGGGGAAAAAAGCAGGCAGAGGGCTCAGAATGAGCCCAGAGCTGGAGCTGCATGGGGCATAAGGATAGTGAATCATCACAGTGGGACTGCAAGAGGCTGCCTCGTCTTTATCCCCTGAGTTCTGATGTTAAATCCACCTGCTCTTTGCCCCAGTCTCCAGCAGGCCCTTTTGAGAAGCAGGGCTGGCACAGGCAGCTGCTTTTTCATCTCTGCTGTTGAAGAACAATCAAGGTCCCCAGTGGCTGTGCAGGGCCAGTGCAGGGCAGCCCGGGTTGTACTGGGAGCGGGGCCAGAGCAGTGATGGTGTTTGAGGTGGTCCCAGACCATGAGTGCAGCTGGGGTGATCCACTGTCTCTGGAACTGGGACCCTCCAGATCCCAATAACCCACAGAGCAGAGAGGAAAGAGGATGAAACAATTCAGCCGTGGAGCAGCTCCTGCCACTGACAAGGGGAGGCATCCTCTCCTCTTCTTCATCTTCCCACCTTCCCCACTCTTCTTGACCCCAGTCCCAGTTCCCCCAGTATCTCCTGTGCTTGTCCACCTTTCTGCAAGGGGTTTCAGCTCCCAGACCCCGTCCAGGAGATCCCAGCACCTCCGAGGTGTGTGCTGAGCACCTCTGGAGCAGTGGAAGGTAAGGCAAGACCTCCCCCTTGTGCTGAGCTGTCACAGCAGATGTACAGCTGAGCTCTGGACAAATGCTGCAGGTGTGAGATTGTTAAAGGAATGGTCTTTTAAGTCTTGAGAAGAAAATTCCTTTTGCTTCAAAAGGTAGGATGAATTTACTGATGTCCTGGAACAGCCTGGGGAAGAGCTGCACCTCCATGAGCTGTGCCTGGGCTTTTAAATTTATTTTTTTCTGGGACGTCCTTCAGAATGGAAGGATATCCCGAGGTCAGGAAGTGATTTAGTCCAACCTACAGCTCAAAGGAAGTGATTTAGTCCAACCTACAGCTCAAACAAGGGTCAGCTCTGAGGTCACACCAGGCTACCTAAGGCTCTTTCCTGTAAGGTCTTGGAAACCCACAAAGTCTTTTGGTCTTCAGACAGCATGGTGAGATTCCTGGGATTGTGCTGCAGGGCAGGAGCTGGACTCAATGATCCTTGTGGTTTCTATGATCTCAATGATCCGGGGCATTCTGTGACTCTGGGAATGGTTTTTATCACTTTGGCTCTTTGGAAAGTTCCTTAAGGAAGATGAATTGCTGAACAGGAGAGCCAATGCCTCCTGTGTCCCATTGGTCTGGCCTTCAGGGACACGACTTAAAATCTTATTATCTTGTCCAGGTGATGGCCTGAAAGTGCTAATTAAGCACTGCAAGCAGTGGCATTCCTGTCTCCAGCCCAGGAAGAGAGGGAGCACCCTTGTTCCATGTCCATCCTGCTGGATATGGGTGAAACGAGGCAGGGAGGAGAGGGGGACTCCCTGCTCCCCCTGTGGCATGGCTGGGGCTCCACAGCCCGGTGACACAGCATCAGTGATTCAGAGAGACAGGAAAACAGATTTGGTGATCAGAATTCGATTTTACTGAGGTTTCCAAATGCTTATATTCTATTTCAGGGTTAGTAATATTTTACTACAATGATTATGTTAAACATCACACAGAAAAACTTACTCATTTTACAAACATCTTTTGCTTGCAGAGGTTTGATTCAATCTTCTCTTCCTGAGCCAGTCTTGATCCACTCAACTTGGAATCTTCAAAGCTCTGTTTGCTGCTGCCAAGGCATCCTGGTTATCAGACTGGATATGCTCATTAAATTCACGATATTCTCTGTCCTGTGTACCCCAACAACACAGACCTGCTTTCACATGAGGCTTTCCATGGGCAAGGGCCAGGGCAGGAGCAGGCTGGGTGCCCAGACATCCCTGTGCTGCCTGATGCACAAACACTCATCAAAAATGGGGAAAACCTCTGAGCAAATGGGTAAAACCTCTGAGCAGCAGTTCCACTGCACGACTGAGGCCCTGGGGTACTTCCCACAGCTGCCAAAATATAGCCAGGAATAACCAGCACTTGTGAGCCAGCCCTGGCTCTGTTTGAGCTGCTCCCTGAGCTTCAGAGTAACCTTTACTATTAATAAGTTTCTAAGGTGAGGCTGGAGAGAGTGTGGAGCAACCTGGTCTAGTGGAAGGGGTGTGCAACAAGACGAGCTTTAAGATTCCTTCCAGTCCAAACCATCCTGGAATTCTGTGATTAATGAAATGATCTTGATTCATGGTAAATATGGCTCTGTAAAAAAAAAAAAATCTCTTGCATTTGCTCTCCTTATTTATGGTAAATATGGTCATATAAATTTATTTTTTAAAAATAATTTCTCTTGAGTTTTCTCTGCCTGTGGCATATGGGAAGGAAACAAGCCATGAACTCAGGGCAGCTGAATGCTGAGACTGGAGTGAAGATCAATTCCTGAGGTCCCAGAGCAGTGCCGGGCTCCTCTGCAGCCTGTCACAAAGTGCCACTGGCCACACGTGGCTGTCCTGGCACTCTCAGCAGGGTTATCCTCTCTCCCCTGAGGCAGTGGAGGTGTTGGTACCATGTCCAAAACCTCAGGATCAGCATATGGAGTGTTTGTGAGACTCCTGCTGATTCCTCGTGCTGCACCTGTCTGGCAGGGAAGGTGTAACTCCAACCTGTCCACGCCAAGCTGTTTGTTGTTTGCACATGTTAAAAATACCAGAAATACAGAGAACTGGGTGCAGAGCAAAGAGGAGCCCAGTGACATCCTCAGCCATGGAGGACAGGCCTGCTCAGCTGTGTGCAGCCTGTGCAGCACTTTGAGTCTGGACACAGAGTCTGCCTGGGGGTCATTGAATCACAGGCTGGGCTGGAAGGTAACTTTAAATATCATCACATCACAGAGTCAGAGAGGTTGGGGAGGATCCTAAAGCATTCCACCCCCTGCCCAGGGCAGAGACACCTTCCACTGTCCCAGGTTGCTCCAAGCCCTGTCCAACCTGGCCTTGGGAACCTCCAGAGTTTGGAAATAACATCTCAGAAAATACCAGATGAAAGAAATTGAAAAATGGGTTTAAGTGGAAGCTGTGCAATTCTGAACAAAACCAGTGCAGGGGGAGGGGAGATGAAGGAATAGGACCCTTTAATGTAAAAATTGATGATACATTTGTGTAGGTGTACCTGAATCTTATATCTGGGCAGCCTGATCAGATGGTTGGCACTCCTGCCCGTGCAGTGGGGTGGGAAGCAGGGTTCTCTCCAGCCCAGAGCAGTCTGTGATTCCACGATGGACACTGCAGCCTGGTGGGATCTGGACTGCACTCCCAGGCACTTCCAGCCTACATCGATACCTCAGGGTGGGGCAGGAATAGTGAGGATTGTGCCTCTGGATTTGGGAACTCACAGGCATTTCCAAAGATGGGGCAGGCCTAAAAAAAAGAAAATATATTTTATTTTGGTCCAGGCCACATGTGAGCTACTAGGAGAACCTGGCTGACACCTTCCCTTGGCATCCCGAGCAGCCTCGTGTGCCAGCTGACACAGGACGGGGGTTCATGCCCAAAGCACGAACTGTCCAAAGCACAAAGTCTCCCTTACAACACTGGAGGGGGATTGGGATTTTTGGGCCCACTGGGATTTTTTGAGGATGATTTTCCATTAGCTTGTGGCAGAGGAGCAGTGTTGGATTAAAGCTTTGAGACTTGGGGAATCCACCTTCAAATCACACATTCCATAATCTCAGGTACGGCTTGCCTGGGGAGATATTCCAGCTCACAAATTTATGGGGCAATTTGTTGGAGGAACTTGAGGATATCCTTGCTCCTCTTTGATATCTTCCTGATATCAAAGCAGGGCCAGATATGAGATCAGAAAGGACTTCCCAGGACTTTTTCCAGTTCTGCCTCAAAAACCTCCAAGGACAGAAGCTCCACAATCTCCCTGGTCAACCTCTTCTGACATTTGGTTCTACACATAAACCCAGCTGCACGTGATTCCTTTATTTGTGGAGCTCCTAAATGCCTGACAGCATATTTCTTAAAAATACAGCCCTAAAAATATAAAATACATCTATAAAATATATGTATATGGGGCTATATAAAAATATAGCCCTAAAAGTGTGCTTATTATTTTATAGAACCACAGAATTATTTAAGTTTGAAAAGACTTCCAGTCCAACATTTGACTGCAGCTATAAATCCTGGTTTCTGCCCTGTGCTACTTGCAGTCCCTTTTCCTGTCATAATAGACAAAATTTTGCAGGTGAGGAGCAAAACAGGTAAGGGTGGGATGGTGGAAAGAATTGGGGAGATGTTGAGATGGCCTTCAAAGCTGGGTGTTGGTACTGACAGACACTGCCCAAAAAATGTGTCTTGGTAGATTTGATTTATTGGTAAATGATGAGTAACTTAATACATTTTAATATTTTACTTTCCCAGAACAATTCATACAAAGCTGTTTCAATAAAGCAGAAGGAAATAAAAAAACTCCCCTACAAAATACCCCAAAAGTTCACAATAAATGGCTATTTTTCTTTGGAAGAAAGAGAAATAATGTTGATAAATAAAAATAAATAAATATTGTTTGGATGTCAGTAAGGACCACTGGTCTAAGGAGATAAGGATGAAGCCCATAATGAAGAACTCTCATAAATATTTTATTCTGACAGAATGTTTTTTAAAAAGTGATTTGGAAAGAAAAACAAAGAATAAACAACTATGAGCATTTCTTTGTGTGGGTGTGAGGAATGATGCTGGTAAACAGAAGAGGTGAATCCTTAAATACAGAGAAGTCTAAAGTGCAAGGAAACATGAGTGTGAGAACACAAACACAGAAGCTTCTGAGCAGGGATTGGAGAAGCCAAAACACAGATTTCTGTTCACTCAGAGGTAAAATTATTGGAGGAAGAAGGAAGATGGCCAGCAAATTGAACTGCAGGTGTCAGGCCCTGCCTTGTTCTGTGCTCCTGCTCTGCCATGTGTTGCCTAGAGAGGCAGATCTGGAACAGAGAGTGGGCAGAGTAAAAGAATAAAAAGGGATTTATTGAAAGGATCCAGCCTGGGCCAGGCCAGAACCCCTTGGGGCTGCACCCAAGCAATCCAGCAATGGGCCCACAATGGATCCCGGGCACGAGGCCTCACACTTTTATCAGCTCTGCTCCATTTGCAGATTGGAGTTCATTGTGCAATTCCAGCCTCAGGTGATGAAGCTCCATCCTCTTTGTTCTTTCTCTCTTCTTCACCATTGTTTGCACTCTTGGGCCTCAAATTTGTCCTTGGTCCCAGCTGGAAAGGAATTGTTTTGTGTCCCTACCCTGTGCAGAGAGCTCAGCAACCCTGAATATGAAACCAGAACTGCACACTGAACCAGCACAGAGTCTGAAAAAATATAAAAACTAAAACTTAAGGCATCCCTGGACAGAGAGAGGAGATGCTGATAGTGAAGGAGGGGGTAAAGGGCAGCAGGAATTCAGCCCCAGTGCAGCCAACCCTGTCCCAGGGCTGTGGGTCCTGCTGGGAGGGACCAGAGCTCTTCCACTGCCCCTCATCCTCCTCAGTCCCTCCTCAGTCCCTCCTCAGTCCCTCCGGCACAGAGACGCTGGGAATGTGCCAAGAGACTGATGGTATGTGCTGATTTGCAGATGAATTTGCATGAATTTGCATACATCTCCCTCTCAGTTTGCATTCATTCCCTGCGATGCCTTTAAGAACAAGTAAAACATTGTCTGCTCTGAATGAGTCAAATTTTCTACTTTCGTTTTCTTTTTTTGCAGATACACAAATGTGAAAAATTCAGCTACTGGTTAATTTATTTTCTTCCATTTCTATTGCTTTTCCCACCTCCCTTCCACCCTTGGCTACCATAGTGATCTATTCTTCTTTTTTTTTACATTATATGAAAATTGTTATCATAAATTATTCCTTCAGTTGTGCACAAAGCAGGCAATATCCCAAACTGTAGCATTGTCCAATTTGCACAACACTGATGCTTCACAGACCGATCTTAATATGCTCCACTTTTCATTTCCTTTCCTGGAGGAACAGGTCTCAGTGCTGACATCTGCTTGGTGAGAAGTTTTGGGTAAATAGAATTCCACACAATTCAGCGCTGAGGAACAATTATCCTGGCAGCTCTTTGCTGTGCAGATGAGGGAGTTGGATGGAAGATCATGGACTGGGAATGCTCATTCTGCACGGAGCGCTGGGACTCTGGGGAACTGCAGATATTTTGGGAAACTCGGACCTGGTGGAGTGAGAGCTAATGCTTTGTTGGCATTTTTTCCTAACATCCCACCTGGAGCCTTCCAAGCCTTTGTGGGCTGTGATCTCCAGCCCTCAGCATCATCTTTGCATGGCAGCACAAACCAACTCCTTCCAGCTGTCCTGGGGCTACGTGTCAGAGCCCTGGCACCTCTGCCATCCCCTGGCACCTCAGCCATCCCCTGGCACCTCTGCCATCCCCTGGCACCTCAGTCATCCCCTGGCACCTCAATCAGACCCTGGCACCTCAGCCAGCCCTTAACACCTCAGCCACCACCTGACACCTCTGCCATCCCCTGGCACCTCTGCCAGCCCCTGGCACATCTCCTGTGTGTTTCTATCACATCTCCTGTGTGTTTCTGCCACACCTTCTTGCTCTGGGTGGAGAAGGGGGTTTGGGGGATGGACAAGAACCGGGTACCCAGCNGGCACCTCAGCCAGCCCTTAACACCTCAGCCACCACCTGACACCTCTGCCATCCCCTGGCACCTCTGCCAGCCCCTGGCACATCTCCTGTGTGTTTCTATCACATCTCCTGTGTGTTTCTGTCACATCTCCTGTGTGTTTCTGTCACATCTCCTGTGTGTTTCTGCCACACCTTCTTGCTCTGGGTGGAGAAGGGGGTTTGGGGGATGGACAAGAACAGGATCCCAGTGCTGAGGAGAGGGAACTGGGAACTCCTGCCCTCCGGTCCCAGTCCCCGTGCAGCCCAGTTTGTGGTTTCCCTGATTTGCCATGAGAGTGCACTGTTGACTCGTGTTCCTTCTGTCCTGCTGGTCCTTCCCAGCAGCTGATCCATGTCTTCCCAGGCTGCACCGCTGATCCGGGTTACCCTGCCCTGGCCCGGGGCAGTTTGAGAGGTTCCCATTGGCCCAGATCTGAAGTTTGTTGAGGTTCTTCTGGGCTAAAGCTCTGCCGTTCCCATGCCAGCTGCTTCCTCATCTCTGCTGTTGCCTACGAACATAATGAGGCTGCACCAAATTGTCACCCAGAGAGCACATGGAGACAGTGAACCACCCCTCAGCCCTGGGATACTCAGATTATCACCTGAACTTAATTGAACTCCAGTCCAGCTGTACCCACTGCCCTTCCTTGGGAATTGTCCATTGCCACAGTCTTTGACCCAAGGTTTTTCACTGTGTTAACTCAGTGGTGTCCGGGCTGTGCCAGGGAGGTTTGGGTTGGATTTTGGGCAAGGTTCTTCACCCAGAGGGTGCTGGCACTGCCCAGGCTCCCCAGGGAATGGGCACGGCCCCGAGGCTGCCAGAGCTGCAGGAGGGTTTGGGCAGCGCTGCCAGGGATGCACAGGGTGGGATTGTTGGGTGTCTGTGCAGGGCCAGGAGCTGCACTGCACGGTCCTTAGGGATCCCTTCCAGCTCAGAACATTCCATGATTATATATTCCAAATTTCCTTGTCTTTCCTGAAATTAGTTCTTCTGTTTTACCACCTTGAAATCATCTCCAGTTCCTTCCATTCCACTGCTTCTCTTCCCTTTAACTGAGTCCCACCTGTTGGATGGATGCACTGCCTGGCTCGAGTCTGACTCTCCCTGTCCTGGGATCACTGGAACACGGGCTGTGGCTCTGGGTTCTGCCTCTTCCCGTGTTTTGGGATGGTTTGTCCTGGCAGGAGATGGCTTTGCTGACCCCCCATACCCTTCCCTCCTGGGTGGCCCCAGGCACGCTCAGGTCTGGGGGGAAGTTTTTTGCCCGGCTGTGGCTGCCCGGGGTTTGGGAAGCTGGAATGCATTCCTTTGTGGATCTATTCTCTCTGGTGAGGGATTTTCCCAGCTGTTTGCCATCTCAGTGCAGGGCAGGATGTCCTTACACTGATTCATGTGCAGCAGGGAAGAGGCAGGAGCCTTTCCAAGCACCTGTACAAAGCTGGTTCACGACAACCTACGAGAGGGAAAATCTCCTTCAGTGACCAGGAGAGGACTGTTCAGAGTCAGTGGGACAGAGATGTGCAGGTTCTCTCATTTCCCCCCTTATATAACATCTTTGCGATGCCAGGAGATGTTTTTTTCCTGCTTTTTTTTTTTTTTTTTTTTTTTTTTTAAGTCACAGCTGAAATACTTCATTATTTGTAGCTGTGCTCACTATTAACTGTAAACCACAAATCTAATCAAGTACCTGAGTTGTGTAATCAAACTCCTGAGGAAAACCTGGAGATTGCTGCAAAGTTGGCATATAAATAAATGCCAGCAGCAAGAGGTGAGGCCCTCTGAGCCAGGATCTCCTCCTGAGCCAGGGGGCTTGGCACAGGGAGCTCTGAGTGAGGACTCACTCTGGGGAGCTCAGGCTCTTGGAGGAGCTGAATTATTCCACAGAGGGAGGATGGACTGGGGATGATCCTGGTGGATCAGTTTTCTACTGATCCTGTTGTTAACTACTCAAGTTTTAGCTACAAACAATACATAACAGATGTTTAGAGTTAGTTTGTCAGGCTGTATCTTTTAATTAGCAATTTGCTCTGGTGTTTTTAAAACTCTGGGAGGGCAAACTGTAAATATGATCTGTAGCCAAGGAAAAAAAGCCCTACTCACTCCTCAAAATCCATTCCTCCTGCTTCTCTGGAATCAGACTTTTTCGATTTGGCCTTTTTTTCCCCATTTCAGCTGCAGAGTTGCTCAGGTTTGCAGTAGTTTGCTGTCTTTCCTGGTGCAGCTCACAGCAGGCAGTGCAGCAAGAAGGGTTAAATCAGCCTGGGAGTGTGCAGGGGACGTGCTTGACTTTCATTACTGGTTATGGCACATGAGACAGAAAACCCAGCATGTCCTCTTTAAAGGAAAATTGTGTTCCTCTGCCTGCTTTAAGTGTGTCAGCAAAGCGCTTCTGAAGGATGCAATTTACTGAGTCTTTCAAAAGCCTTTGTCAAAGTTCCTCCCGAAAGTCACAGGGAACCAAAAGCACCTCACGAAACTCTGGCACATGGCAAAGTCCAGCCAGGCTGGACAGGGATTCTCCTGGTGTGGTCTGGAGGCTCACAGGTGAGCCAAGAAAATGAGAAGCTGCTCTTTAAATAACTGTTTCCTTCTGGGGCTGTTCAGTCTGGAGTAAAAGAGGCTCAGGGCGAATCTTCTGAGTCTCCACAAGTCCCTGGCAGGAGGGAGCGGGTGGGGGTTGGTTGGGCTTTGTTCCCAGGGAACAAGAGAAAATGGTTGGATGTTAAGGAAAAGTATTTCACTGAAAAGCTGCTCAGGCATTGTCTCAGGCTGCCCAGGGCAGTGGTGGAGTCACCACCACTGGAAGAGTTCAGGAAAGCAGAAAAACTTTGTGCTGGGGTTTGGTGGAGTTAAGTCGTGTGAAGGTTGGACTTGATGATCTTGGAGGTCTTTTCCCGCCTTAATAATTCCCTGATTCTCTGAGATCCAGCGCCATCCGTGGTGTTCATCCTGCCTTGGCTCACTCTCCACAGCTCCCTGCAGGGTGGCTGTGCCCAGCTGGGCTTGGGCTCTTTCTGCAGAACTGACACAACGAGGGGACACAGCCTCAAGCTGCACCAAGGGAAATCCAGGTTGGATATTGGGAAGAAGTTCTTCACAGAAAGGTGATAAAGTTCTGGAATGGCTGCCCGGGGAGGTGCTGGAGTCACCGTCCCTGGATGTGTTTAACAAAGCCTGGATGTGGCACTGGGTGCCAGGGTTGAGTTGAGGAGTTGGGCACGGCTTGGACTCGATGATCTTGAAGGTCTCTTCCAACTGGGGATTCTGTGATTTTGTGATTCCATGATTCTGTGATTCTGAGATTCTGAGATTCTGTGATTCAGGGATTCAGAGATTCTGGGATTTTGTGATTCCATGATTCTGTGATTCAGGGATTCAGTGATTCAGTGATTCTGTGAATCGTGTGGGTTGTCTCCAGGTGAGCACAGTCTGACTGAAGGGACGTGAGTGACAGCAAGAGAAGAGTGTTGCTTGTACAAAGCCCATGGCCCAGGTGACTTGGCAGCAGAAATCTGTCCCCCAGCAGCTCTGGTAACAAACACCTGGCTGTCTGTGCTATTTCTCGGCACATTATCCCAACAAATCCACCAGATCCACCAGGGGCCCCGAACAAGGAAACACAGGCAACAGAAATCAATCTCACTTAAGACTTACTGAGGGTGAGGCAAGAAAAAGTCTAAAGCAGAAGATCACACTGCAATAAATGTTGACTTCTGGGTCAAAACTGACTGCCCAAAAACCTCTTATCCTTGGCAATCACAAACACCCAGGGAGGGATTGTAAGGACACAGCAGCTGACACCCTTTCCAAATGCAGCACAGAAAGGGTGCCAGCTGCTGTGTCCTTACAATCCCTCCCTGGATGCTCTGGATTGGTGTGGAAAATGGATTCTGGATAGCAATTTATTGCACTGTGACCCACCCATGCACCACATCCTGGTGTTTGTACATGTGGGAATGCAGGGGGGCAGGATCTGCTTCCGTGGAAAGTTAAATTAAATTAAATCAAATCAAATCAAACCCTTTTCTGCTTCCTGACAGCTTCTCACGGGGTTTTGGGACACTCACCACAGTCAGTGCAGACTCTTTCCTCGCGGGACAGAACCTTTCTCCTGCATTCCTGCAAAAGCTCCTCAGGGCTGCTTTGCGTGGCTGGATGGAGAGATTTCCTGCACAAAGAGCTCTGTCCCTCTTCCCTGAACCACGGGGTGCCTGTCCCAGCTTGCAGGTGAATCTCAGGGAAGTTGTAATTCTCTGCAGCTGTTTTCTGTGCAAAGTGAGGGGTGAGCAGCTTCCCAGGGGTTGGGAAAAGGCCCGGCTGTCTGGTCTGCAGGTCTCTGGCAGCACAGGGGGAAGGACTCAGTCCCTAGGGGAAAAAAATATTAAAAAGGGGAAAAAAAATCCTGAATTCAAACTCCTATTTGTGTTTCTCTGCAGACAGCAAGTGTCTTATGGGAGAGATGGGAGACAAGGACTTGGGGAGCAAGGAGAGAGACAGAAGGCTTGGGAAGGAGGGAAACACTGCCAAAAATCTGTGTCTGCAGGCGGCAGGAAGGGACAAGTTGAGACCTGAGCATGACACATCATTTTCTGTGATAAGCTGGCAGGTTGTGAAGGGGCCAAAGGCTGTAAGTCACATACCTGGAGGTGTTTAATTGCTCTTCCCAAAGCTCCAGCAGTGCTCAGTTCCCTGGGCAGCTGGCTCTGCTCACCCCAGGGCTTCATGTGTGCCCTCGGCATGGCATACATCGCTGGAGAAAACCCATCTTGGGATTCCAGGATGGCTTGGGATTCCCTGGTGATGAAGTGAGGCCGTGGGGATCAGTGTCATCCTCCCTCTGCACCCTTGAGCACATGATTTTGGGCATCTGAGTCCTCCTTCCTGCAAGATCCTGCCTGTTCTGCTTTGTTTCACACGTTCAAAAAGGGCAAGGGAGCTGATGGTGGTAGGAGATGGGCCAGCAGCAGCGCTGTGATGCAATTACAGCCACATCCAGCTTTGGTTCCTGCTCTCCTGTGCCTCCCTTGCTCCCCTCAGGGTCAGAGGGAACCAGAGAGTGAACAGAGTGCAGCTACCACCACAGATTGTGGCATCCCACCCGAATATCCTGTCCACAGGCTCCACCTCTGCCTTGTCTCCTACAGAGAGCAAATTTCTGTGTCCCACAGGTGGCACGGGGCACAGAGCAACGCGCAGCCACCAGCCCAGGCCTCCTCCCAGCAGGGCACCCCTGAGACATTCCTGGGTCGGCCCAGGGACTCTGCAAGAGGCAGCCCAGGAGGAGCTGAACTGGAAAACGCCTTCACCAGGGCAGCGCTGATGGGAGGAGCTCACAGAATCCATGGAATGACAGAATGGTTTGGGTTGGAAAGGACCTTAAAGCTCATCTCATCCCACCCCTGCCATGGCAGGGACACTTCCACTGTCCCAGGTGCTCCCAGCCCTGTCCAGCCTGGCCTTGGGCACTGCCAGGGATCCAGGGGCAGCCACAGCTCAGGGCACCCTGTGCCAGGGCCCAATAGCCAAAAATTCCTTCCCACTATCCCACCTAACCCTTCCCTCTGTCCATTTGAAGCCATTCCCTGTGTCCTGTCCCTCCATCCCTTGTCCCCAGTCTCTCTCCAGTTCTCCTGGAGCCCCTTCAGGCCCTGCAAGGGGCTCTGAGCTCTCCCTGGAGCTTCTCCTCTCCAGATGAACCCCCCCAGCTCTCCCAGCCTTTCCTCATGGCAGGAATGTTCCAGCTCTCACCTCGTGGCTCCTTCCCTCTCTGGACTTACTCCTTACGTATGGAATAACAGGATCAGGAGCACAGTGCTCTCTGGAGGAGGAAGGAGCTGCTGTGGGAATCCCTCAGTGGTGGTAATGAAGAGAGCTGGGCCCCAGTTATCCCAGTTCTGTCACTAAACCCTCCCACAGTGGTGCCCAGTACTGAGGGGGCTGGAGGAGATGATCAGAGAATGTCAGTGATGTCAGCCTGGCTGCACCCTGGGAATGTCACCTCAAATGTTCCCTCTCCTGGCACAGGTGTCCAGAGCAGCTGTGGCTGCCCCTGGATCCCTGGCAGTGCCCAAGGCCAGGCTGGACAGGGCTGGGAGCACCTGGGACAGTGGAAGTGTCCCTGTCCATGTCAAAGGATGGAATGAGATCAACTTTGAGGTCCCTTCCAGCCCAAACCAGTCTGGGATTCTGTGATTTTATGATTCTGTGCTTCAGCCCCATTTTCTCTGTTCTGGGTGATTTTTGACAAACAGTGGTGCTTGACCACAGTGGATCACCAGGTGCTCAGCAGTGAATTATTTGTGAGGTACCTCAGAAATGTCCTCCCAGCATGTCCACGTCTCCTTTGGGCTCTCCCATGAGCTCTGAGAAGGGATGCTGGGGAATCCAGCAGTGCCCTCTGTCCCAGTTTCATGGGAGCCAACACTGGGATAAACTGGGATAATGGGGCTGAGCTTCAGGCCTGCAGTGGGAAAACTCTGACCTGTCACACGCTGCTTTCACCTGGGCTTGAGGCATCTGGGAGCTGCATTTTCAGGACAGGTCAGAGCACTCTGATAAAAGCCACCTCAGCTTTTCCCACTGACTCAGATGCTCCTTGTTGTGAAACACTTCCCTCTTTCCCAACGCTGCAGTCCCAGCCAAGAGGAACATGTAAGAGCTGGGGAGAAAACAGAGGAAAAAACAGGGTGTAAAAGAGTTTGTCTAAACAAGTTCCCATCACAAATCCTGATCCTTAGTTCAGCATCTGTGAAAAATAAAAGATACAAATTCCTCCAGAAGTGAGAGGACAGTGAGACATCCTACTGCTCACCACACTGTGAGACCAAGGGAGAACAAATCCCTTGAGGATGGGGGAGAATGGTCAAGAAATCAAAATTCAGCTGTTACCAAAGGCCAGGAGGCTCAGAACAATCATCTGCAACTGGGAAGAGGTGAATATCTCAGCCAGCCATCAGTGCTGCCAGCACCAGGGAACAGGAGAGACAAATAATTCCTGTTTACAGCAATGAAGAGATGAAAGAAGGAACTGCATCCATTCACACCTGGGCTCACCCAAATGCCCCACCAGGGCCAGCTGATTACTCGTGTACAGGCCATTTGTTTCCCAGGCAGCCCAGAAAAGCTGCTCAGAAACATTTTGATGTGCTCTCAGTTACTTTTGGAGTCAATCGAGGAGGGCTTTGGGTCAGCTGGGAATCGATGGGAATTTTAACAGCACCACTAATGGCAGCAGAGGGGCTGGAGCCTCCACTTTTTGTGAGTGCTGCTGCTTCTCCCGACCCTCTCTGGTCATTGTCCAGCTGCTTTGTGTTTCACAGAATTTCAAAATCCGCTCCCTCCTGTACAGGCCCTTTAAACCTCTATTTAACCCTGAATATCCCCCCAGACCCCACCGTGTTTCTTGCATCGAGTCCCTCCCACCCCTTCCTGCCTTGCACAAATTCTAATATTCATCACTCGGAAGTGCCTTATGGCTTAATAAAATCTGTCTCAGTCAAGGGAAAAGATTTAGACAGGAATCAGCTCACTCAGCAGAGGAAACTGTTCTCCTAACAAACTCATCAAGCCATTTCCCATAGGAAACCGGTTCCAAAGGCACGCTGGCAAGCAGCAGCCTAAGACAAAAGGAGATCAATTTGCTGAATAAATTGCATGCTGCAGACAGGAGGGCGACATAATTGTGGGTTTTCTTCATGTGACAGGTGAATTTCTGACCCAGGGCATTTTACATCATACAAAATCATTTGTAAAGGAAAAAAAGTTTTATGTTGGCTTACCAAGCCCTAGACCATGTGGGAAAGGGGGAGGGTTTGCTGTTGGATGCCTCAGAGCTGCAAGGAGTTAATTTATAAATTAATTAATTAAATTAGTTAATTAATTAATAAGCACCCTTTCTGGAAGGGGCTCAGTGAGGATGAGGAAGGTACCTCACATATAATTCACACACACAGAGTCTGGGGCTGCCCAGCACATCCAGGTGCTGCTGAGGTCTGGGGGTGAGGGGCGGGAAGCGAGGGGCTCGTGGGGAATGTGAGGGAGCTGTGAGAGCTGAGAAGCAGAGATTTTGCCAGCACTGGGTTTCAGCCCGTGTCCTTCGGGTATTTGTAAATTGGTAATCAATATTAATGTTGGCTGTGAGTGCAGAGGCTGCTGAGCCACCAGAGCACCCTGGGGTCCTTCTCATGGCACAGCCCTGGCACAACCTGGCAGAGATTGGTGCTTCCCGTAACTGATTGAGTTCACTGGTGAGGCTCAGGGAAATACTGCACTTGGCACTGATGATTCCTTTGGTTTTACTTTTGCAAGAGTTGTCCAGAGAAGCTGTGGCTGCCCCTGGATCCCTGGAAGTGTCAGAGCCAGTCTGGACAGGGCTTGGAGCCACCTGGGACAGTGAAAGGTGTCCCTGCTATGGCAGGGCTGGCACTGGATGGGCTTTGAGGTTCCTTCCAGCCCAAACCATTCTGTGTTTCTATGAATATGTTACTTCCAGCCTTGCTGTCTCTCACATAATCAGACTGTAAGTTGAAGTCACTGCTAGAGGCACCACAGAAATTCTATGTAAGTACCTGAAAATCAGGCACTTATCTCAACAAATTTCCCCTGTGGCTTCCTGCTCGTGCTCTGCCGGTGAAATCTTCTATCCCTGTGTTTCCGTGACACATTTTCATGCAAAGCCTCTGCCACTCCAGCTCTTCCCCTGGAGACAGACCTGCAGCCCGGGGGACTTTCATCCCCAAAGGACTGAAGAGGGTTTTTTAGTGTGCCCTGCAGCCCTGGCCCTCAGTGCTCCTGCTCTGTCCCTGCTGCCAGGCCTGCTGGCACAGGCTCCAGCCCCTGCCTGAGTGCCACTTCAGCCACCAAGTCCCCAACAAAGGCAGGGTCACACATGGTCACTGTAATTAAGGTCTTTATTTTCCAACATGTTTCCCTGTCAGCCGTGCTCCTGAACTTTTGAACTTCCCTGTCACTGGGCTGGGACTCCTGGGGCTGCCTCGCTGCCACGTTTTCATCCCGCTGTTGTTCCCACTTATCCCCATCACCTTGGTGCTAATGGATACCCAAACCCCACAGCTGGTGGCTTTGGGCAGTGAGGTGGAAGCTCTGATCCTGGTGTCACACACAGGCTGGAAGCTCTGATCCTGGTGTCACACACAGGCTCCTGGGGCTGTGCCTGTGATTTTGTACTCCTGGGATCACCCTCAGCCCCAGGCGCCTGCATGACACAGGTCCAGAGTAACCATGGGATTAAAGGCCCTGCAGCCAGAGCTGCACCTGGGCACACCTGGTGCTCCCAATCCAGATTTTTCCCTGCCACTGACAAGGACTTGGCACTTTGCACTGAACAGGCTGCCCAGAGAAGTTGTGGACTCTCCATCTTTGGAGATAACCAGCAGTCATCTGGAAATGGTCCTGGGCAGCCAGGCGGCCCTGCTTTAGCAGGGGACATTGAACAAAACCAGCTCCAGAGATCCAAATGACCTCCAGAGATTCCTCCCTGTGTGCATCCCTTGAGTACCACACTCCTGTGTGCATCCCTTGAATTCCACAGCTCCTGTGTGCATCCATCGAGTACCACACCTGGCTGTGTGCATCTCTTGAGTACCACACTCCTGTGTGCAGTGTATCCTGTGAGTACCACAGCTCCTGTGTGCATCCCTTGGGTACCATACCTGGCTGCGTGCATCCCCTGAGTACCACAGCTCTGGTGTGCAGTGTATCCTGTGAGTTCCATTCTCCTGTGTTCATTCTATCCTGTGAGTTCCACACTCCTGTGTGTGTTATCCTGTGAATTCCACACTCCTGTGAGTTCCACACTCCTGTGTGTTATCCTGTGAGTTCCACACTCCTGTGTGTGTTATCCTGTGAGTTCCACACTCCTGTGTGTGTTATCCTGTGACTTCCACACTCCTGTGTGTGTTATCCTGTGAGTTCCACACTCCTGTGTGTTATTCTGTGAGTTCCACACTCCTGTGTTCATTCTATCCTGTGAGTTCCACACTCCTGTGTGTGTTATCCTGTGGGTACTACACCCGGCTCTGTGCCCCCTTCCAGCCCGCAGGACCCTTCTGCTGGGACGGGATCGCTCCCAGCTCTCGGCTGCCACACGAGGCTCAGCAGCCCGGCCAAACCCAGCCGGTCCCTCCCGTTCTTCCTGCCCCGGGATGCGGGCCGTGAGGAGGGGAGGCGGCTCCGGCCGCTCCCGGTCCTTCGCAGCATCCCGCCCATCCTCCAGCCCCAAAGTGCTCACAGCAAGGCCGTGTTTGGAGCCGGCACCTCCGCGGGATTCCGGCAGACGGAGTCCTGGCTCTGGTGTGACAAGTCCTGCTCCCCCTTTCANCTGTGAGTTCCACACTCCTGTGTTCATTCTATCCTGTGAGTTCCACACTCCTGTGTGTGTTATCCTGTGGGTACCACACCCGGCTCTGTGCCCCCTTCCAGCCCGCAGGACCCTTCTGCTGGGACGGGATCGCTCCCAGCTCTCGGCTGCCACACGAGGCTCAGCAGCCCGGCCAAACCCAGCCGGTCCCTCCCGTTCTTCCTGCCCCGGGATGCGGGCCGTGAGGAGGGGAGGCGGCTCCGGCCGCTCCCGGTCCTTCGCAGCATCCCGCCCATCCTCCAGCCCCAAAGTGCTCACAGCAAGGCCGTGTTTGGAGCCGGCACCTCCGCGGGATTCCGGCAGACGGAGTCCTGGCTCTGGTGTGACAAGTCCTGCTCCCCCTTTCATCAGGACGCGCCTGGGTCAGGGCTGCTTCTCCCTGCTCAGCTTTTCAAAGGCTCCACATCAAAGTCAGCCCGTGGGTTCCTCAGTTTCTTTCATATATCCCACAATGGCCTTGTTAAATCACAGAAACCTTTGCGGCTTTTCTCCTTTCTTTCCTTTCTTTCTATATTATTTTTATAAAATAATCTTTTCATTTGGGGGGAATTGATAAGGAACAGTGGTTGCTGGGGAAAGGAAATTTCTTCCATAGCATTTCTTTAAGAGTCTTGCTTATCAAAGCACTGGAAGAGAAGCACCAAGGAAAATGCAAGCAGATGGATGAAATGCTTTCTTTTTATATATATTTTTTTTTTAATGTAGCTTTGGAGATGTGCCTTTGATTTTCTCATTCTTCTTCTATTTGCCCCCAATTTGAATCTACAAATTTCAGCTGGGGACCTGGCCAGAGTCACCCCAGTGACCCACAGAATATCCTTTTCATAATTCTTGCCTTAAACTCCCACCTTACAGGATCAGAGAAAACTTTTAAACCCCAATTCCCATATTTGTGCTGGGTCCCTTGAGCCCACAGGAACGTGATACAGCTCCAAGAAGGCCAAATAATCCAGGGGCTCACACTTGTGGTGTGAAAGGTGTGAGTAACTTGGGCCAAATGGGGCACACTGTGTTCTGTTAAATCATCTGGGTGTCTGTCAATAAATCCTGCCAGCTCCCACTCACCCATGACAATCCTGCCCAAATTCACCACTTGCTTCCAGGCAGACCTCTTTGGAATTTCCATCCCATTTTTTAACCTTCTCAGAATTTTTCTCCCTCCTGACATGAAGGTGGAGGTTTTCTCTAGGCTGTTACTACCACTGCACCTTCCACCACCTCAAGTTTCCAGTCTAAACTTAAACCGTGAATCCACCTCAATGTTTCCTTGCACCACTACCATCCAATTGCTTAAAACATCTCCTCTCCAGGCAGTCTGAGTCCCCCAAAATATTTACAGAGAGTGATGTGATCTCCTTCAGATCATTATTTTGCTTCTGGGCAAAATTTATTTTTTAAATTTCTTATTTCAGAAATTGTTTTGTTTCTGAGTGTCAGTCCTGCTCTGGTGCCAGCCCTCCCAAGGGATGTCTCCTGGGTGAGACATTGGGAATGCTGATGGGCTGGACAGGTATCCTCACCTGCACTAATGCAGATCACAAAAGTAGATTTTTTATTTTATTTTATTTTATTTTTTTGTGCAACAGAGATGCCTTTTCCCCAGCACCAGCTGTGTCAGCAAGAGCACAGCTGGAGGGATGGTGGTGTTCCTGCTCAGAGTCCCTGGGGCCGCATCTGCAGAACTCTGGGCAGTTTGAGGACACTCTGGGGAGGCCAGAAAAGCCTGCAGAGCGCAGTGGAGGGTGACTGAAACATCCCAAAGTGCTGAGTGTGTGGTGTGGGAGGGAACTGGACTGGGGAAAATCTGTGGCAAAGATTTATCAAAAATCTCTGGCCCTGAGAATTCTCAAAACTCGACTGGACAAGGTGATGAGAAATCACAGAATCAGAGGAAAGGCTGGATTAGAAGGGACCTTAAAGATTCTGCAGTTCCAACCCTCTTGCCATGGCACCCCTGCACGAAGGGGAGCTTCGAGCTCTGTCCAGCCTGGCCTTGAGCACTGCCACGGCTGGGGCAACCACAGTTTCTCTGGGCAGCCTGCTTTGACTTTGAACTTAGCCCTGGGGACAGATCAGGATGTTAAAGGTGCCCAGAAGGTTTTTCCACCTTTCTGTGACTCCAAGAAAGTCAGAGGTTTAGGGCACACTGTGCTCCTCAGCCCCTGCAGCTGCACTTTCCCAGATCTTGCTCACAGCTTGTCCCCCAGCTGTGCCTGGCTGGAGGTGCGGCACAGCTCTGCTCCAGAGCTTCTGCTTCATTGCAGGGCCCTGGGCTGGCAGGAGAGCAAGGATTGCACAGTCCTGGTCATTTCTCAGCCAAAGGAAGGCACCAGGTGCTCACCCTCTGGGAACAAGATTCCCCGTTTCCTACAGGATGTGCTGTTTGCATTCCTCTCCTGAACTCTCCCAGCGGTTCCTGCCGAGGTTCCTGCGCCAGCAGGAGTTGCCAAATCATGCAGGGACCCTGCCAAGCTCTGCCTGCACACCACACCTCTGCCTGACCCTGCTTTCCCACCTCACAGGAGAGGCCATGCTGGGAGAACATCCATGTCTTCCAGAGGATGGCAACCTTCCCCATGTTCCAACAGTCTTATTCCTCTGGTTCCAACCGTCCCGCCAAAATGGGGAGCAGAGGAGCTGAAAGCAAAGGCTGGAAGGAGAGATGACAAGAATATTCTGTCTTCTGTGCCACCTTGGGTCAGTTCTTGTGTCTGCACACATCCAGCAGCTGCTGGGAGCTCAGGGGTGGGGATCCTCTGAGTCGGTCTGAAGGGTCTGGTTTTAAATCTGAGTTTAAAATCAGGTATCTCCAAGGTTGTGAGGCATTGCTGGATGTGGTGTGAGAGCAGAACAGTGTCCAGAAGCTTTCAGGGGGTGTGGGGGTGTTATCACCTCCTTTGCTCATCACAAACTGCCTCCAGCATACCACTGTTCCCACCTGCAGGAACACGGCCCCTGGGTCTCCGAGCACAGCCCCAGAGACTGCTCTGACTCCAGACTGGCTCTGTTTGCTCAAATATGCCCTTGAGCAATTGCTCAAAACTTGTCTTGGCCGGGAACCAAGCCCTGCGACAGCACATCCCAATCTCCCATCTCATCCCAGCCCAAACCGGTCCCGGCAGAGAGACACTCGGTGAGCACAGCCTGCCTCCCTCCCTGCCAGCACCCACCCAAACCCTGATACCCTGCTGCTATCACCGCAGATCAAATGTTCTCAGAGCTACACCAAGTGTTTCAAAAGCAATGAACCACTAGAGAAGGGTTTGGCAGGGATTTCCCAGCCCAGCCAGACCTCCCTTCTCCAGGGCAGAAGCCAAGCAATGATTTCCCATTCTGCCTGGGGCTGTTGTGGCCCCACTGCCATTCCTGGTGCTCTCACCCTGTGGGTGCAGTTTACAGAGCCCATGCAGAAAAGGGTTTCACAGAATCCCAGAAGCCCCAGTTGGAAAAGACCTTCAAGATCATCGAGTCCAAGCCGTGCCCAACTCCTCACCTAAACCCTGGCACCNCTTTTCTCCAGCTGAACAGCCCCAGCTCCCTCAGTGGTTCCTCACAGGTTTGTGTTCCCAGCCCCTCTCCAGCCTCGTTGCCTCCTCAGTGCTCTCAAGGTCCTTCCCAAACTGAGGGCCCAGAACTGGGCCCAGCACTCGAGGTGGTCCCTGCAAGGGCTCCGTGCCAGCGTCCATCCCCAGGCTGCCGTGGACAGCAGGGAGCAAGGACACACACTGTCCTGTCCTCAGGGTCTGTGAAGGAACAAGAAACATGAAGAGGGACTTGGGACAAGGGGGAATGGCTTCCCACTGCCAGAGGGCAGGAATAGATGGGATATTGGGAAGAAATTCTCCCCTGTGAGGGTGTGAGGCCCTGGCACAGGGTGCCCAGAGCAGCTGTGGCTGCCCCTGGATCCCCGGCAGTGCCCAAGGCCAGGCTGGACAGGGCTGGGAGCACCTGGGACAGTGGGACGTGTCCCTGTCCATGGCAGGGGAGCAGAACAAAATGAGCTTTAAGGTCCCGTCCAATGCAAACCATTCCATGATTCTGTGTTTCTGTGATCCAGGAAAGCGAGTTGTGTGGGATGGGAGTCACAGCAGCCTCGTAGGGAGTGTGGGGGTGGCACAACCTGCCAGTCGTAAGCACAAATACGGCTTAAATTCTTGTCTGCCTGCATTTCAGACATCCCCCTGAAGCTGGAGAGCTCCGGTGCCAGGGCTTGGCTCTGTGCCTCACTCAAGTTGAGCTGGAGGTGGGGACAACACCCAGAGCCTTGTAGGAAAGCCCAGTGGGGAGAATATGTGAAAAACCAGCAGAAAGCTGTGTGTGATCCCCAAATCCAGAGCTGCCCGTGCCCAGGGCAGTGCCCCAGCTCCAAGAACGGGGTTCTGATGGGGCTGGTGGCCCTTGGAAGGGCTTTGCTGGCAGGCTCAGAACTCAGCTGTGCAGGAGGATACAGGAACACAGGCCTGGGATGGGTGAAACAGGAGTAAAATCCAGCATGGCTGGAAACCTGTCAGGGACAGAGAGCAGAGGATGCAGCCGTGGGCTGGCAGCAGGAGGGGAGGGTGGAGGGGCTGTGGGGAGGGAAGCTCATGTTTATTCCCTTCTCCAGAGCTGGCAAACAGGCTCCAGCCTGGCCCCCCGCTGCTTCAGCAGGCACAGGCACAGAGCAGAGGAGGCTCTCCTGCCCTCGGACACCTTCCTGGGGAGAGCGCCATCAAAAGCAGGGGATTTTTGTGCTCAAATAGCATTTCCCAGCAAAAAGGTTTCCTTGATGATTTCCCAGCAAACTGCAAACCTTTGCAGTAGCCCAAACATCACAGGAGAAGACCGAGGGGCTGGCTGTGAGGCCAGCTCGGGGCAGCCCCATCTCCTCGGTGCTGAGCTTAAATTGTTCCACCAGCCCAGAGCACTTGGGAATCATCAAACACCCCCTGCCCTCCATCCGTGATCCCCCACCTGATCCAGCTCCTCCACAGCAGAGTGGACAACCCAGCGCTATTTTGTGCTCTTTGTGTGTCATGTGCCTCAGTTTCCCAGTTTCTGTGTGCTCAGGAACAAGTGGGATAACATTCTTCTGCTCCAGGAGATGACAAGGAGTGGCTGTTGGACACACAGGACTCCAGATCTCCAAATGAGGCGTAATCAAAAACCCTGTTTGTGCTCCAAACATGGGAACAGGAACTCCTCTGCCTTTCACAGGACTGTGGAATCGTTAAAGTTGGAAAAATCCTTTCAGATCATGGAGTCCAACCATTCCCCCAGCAAGGCCAAGGCCATCCCTAGAAGCTGTCCCCAAGTGCCACACCCCCATGTTTTTGAGCACTTCCCCACTGTGGGAATCCAGGACTCAGGAATGTCTCCTGTGTCTGTCCTGAGATGTTTTATTTCTCACAGCTTTTTCCATGGCCAAAGACTAAAAGATGTTGCTCTCCTGAGGAATAAAACATCTCAGGACAAGCACAGGAGATATTCCTTTGTCCTGGATTCCCACACCCCACTGCCCTGGTCAGTGTGTGCTAATGCCTGACCACCCTTTCTCTGATGAAATTTTCTCTAATTTCCAACCTAATCCCCACTTCTGCAGCTTCCTGACACCTGCTGTAGATTCTGTGTGCTTTAGAGCCTTGTTATGGTGATCTCTCATCCAAATGAAGAGGAAACAAGAAATAGGACGAGATCTTTCACAGAATCAGAGAATCATTTAGGTGGGAAAAGCCCTCCAAGACCATTGAGTCCAACCCAGCACTGCCAGGGCCACCACTAAGAAAAGAAGACATTCCTGGCAACACAAAATCTTCCTCCTTCCAGAATATCCCTGCCTTACACCAAAGCTCTGGCTCTCACTCACTTTGGGAATGGTTTTTGGAGCAGATCTCTGAAAATCTACAGTGGGGGCATGTGGGACTCCAGGATACAGGAAATGTTCCTTTGCCTGTCCTGAGATGTTTTGTTTTTCAGGAGAGTGCAGCTTTTAGTCTTTGGCCATGGAAAAACCTTCCAGGACTTTGTGAGAAGTTGAGTTTTTGTTAATGTATATAGTAGATGATATTGTAGTTTGCCACAGGGTGAAAAAGTAGATTTTGGGTTTTAGTATGGAAGGTAGATGAAAGACAAGATGGAGGATTTGGGGTGTTAACTCAGCCTTCTTCTTTCTTCTTCATCTCCTCCATTTTCTGCAGTGTTGGTAGCACAGGGATTGGTCAAAGTCAATGCAGATGTTACGTGACTGAAGAATAATTAGGAATTGGTAGAAAAATAAAAACATACTTTGTGTTAGGTACACTGTAAAACTGAATTGGATAAGGGATCTGTATAAGAACCCCTGAAATCGTCCATTTTGTGTCTTGCTGGCACATGGCACTGAAGGGTGCAGGGCCTGTTGTCATCTGAGGCTCTGAACTGTGATAAAGAAATAATAAACAACTGCAGAGCGAAGGCAGCGAGTCCCGCTTGTCTCATTGCTGGTTCCTGACCCTGCACAGACTTTTCCCAGGGGATTCCTGGTGAGGGAACCCCTGGAGTGGGAGGTGAATCCCACAGGGGCGGGAAACCCAAATTTTCCATAGGCAGGAGCGCTGGAGATTCACCTGCCAGGATGAGAGAGATGCAGGGCGCAGGTGCCAGCAGTAACAGCTGCTGGAAAAGGCTGCGGGATGGCTGTAAACAAATTTATTCTTCATTCCCACTGACCATGACTCCTGAAAGTTTAGAATCATCACATTTGGAATATCCTGAGCCGGAAAGGAACTCACAGAGATCAAGTCCAGTACATGACAGCCACAATTTGCCTGACTGAGCATCTTGCCTTTATTAAAGCTGTTTTTTTACCCTTATGATTCGCTGTGATCCCTCTGTGATGGGTGTAAGGAGTCAGGAACAGGATCCAGCAGCCGAGTATGGAATTGCCAGTGCCATGAGCTGCCAGGAATTAGGGAACTGGGGCAGTGTGGGCAGCGGATCAGCATTGGAGAGACACACACAGGAGCAGAGTGAAAGGATGTGTAAGGAAAAGTTACCACAAGAATTCCCTGGGAAGGATGGAGAATCAGAAACCTTAATGCCTAGCTCAGAAAAGGAGGAAAAAAGAATAATAAAACAAGAAAGAAGGAATGTTCAAAGTAAGGCCAGCCAGTCACAGGCAGGGCTCAGAATTCAGGGAAATCATCTTGGCTGGGGTCAATATTCCAGCAGGAGCCTGGGCAGAGCTCAGAGAATTCAGCATTTCTGATCACAGAGGAGACAGAGCTCTTCTCAGGTTTGGTTTTGCATCTCACCAGCCACAGAGAGAGAGAGGGAAGGGGGGATGGATGGACAGAATCAGAGTGGGAGCCCCTCTCCTGCACCGGGACCGTGGCCGCGGCTGGGGACGAATCCCCTTGGCCCAGGAGGACGAGGAGCTCTCACTCTGAGTGTGCTTCCCCAAGCTCTCTGTGAAGGTGTCAAGGTGAATATCAAACAGGCCTGAGGAGCCCCAGGAATTGGGCTAAGGATGCAGTCGCCATGGCAACAGAGTGGCTTCTGGTCCACGATATTGAGTGATGTGTCACATTCATAAAGTCACGGAGCTGAGGCAGCGCCTGAGGAGCCTGCAAAGCTGCCCAGGATGGAGCAGGGACAGCCAGGGGTGGGACTGGGCTGGGATTGAGACTGGGACTGGGCTGGGACTGGGACTGGGACTGGGACTGGGACGGGAACTATGGCTGGGGCTGCAATTTGGATTAGGACTGGGACTACTGGGACTGGGACTGGGACTACTGGGGGTGGGATTGGGGCTTGGTCTGGGACTGGGAATGGGATGGCACTGGGGCTGGGACTAGGACTGGGCTGGGAATGGGACTGGAATTACTGGGAATGGGACTGGGACTATGGCTGGGGATGAGGCTGTGATGGATCTGAGGCTGGGGCTGGGTCTGCAGTTGGGACTGGGATTACTGGGACTGGGACAGGAACTATGGCAGGGGCTGGGACTGCTGGGGCTGCAATTGGTATTGGGGGTGGGACTGGGATGGGATTGGGACTGGGGCTGGGTCTGGAGTTGGGACTGGGACTGGAACTAGGACAGCAGCTGGATCTGGGGTTGGAGCTGGGACTGGGATTGGGACTGGGGCTGCCGACTCTGGTGGTGTTTATTTCCAGGCAGAGGTGTTCTCAGTTTGCCTCCTTCCACATGAAAGCTGGCAAGTGCCATTGTTATTCCACACCGTGGCATGTGGAGAGGTAGGGAAGTTCAAAAGCCAACAGATGGATCCAAACCACAGTGTCCTGTTTTACATTCATGCCATGACCTCGCTGAAGATTAACCTTTAGGATAAACCTTCCTGAAAAGAGCTGAGCAGAGGCAATTTCTTCTGTTAACAGGAGGTGGTGGAATTGTGGAATATCCTGAAATGGAAGGGATCCACTGGGATCACTGATCTAACTCCCAACCCTGCACAGACACCCCAACAATCCTCCCCTGTGCCTCAGGCCATTGTCTGAACCCTCCTGGAGCTCTGGCAGCCTCAGGGCCGTGCCCATTCCCTGGGGAGCCTGGGCAGTGCCAGCACCCTCTGGGGGAGAATCTTTCCCTGATTTCCAACCCAAAACTCCCTGACAACAGCTCCAGCCACTCCCTGGGTCCTGTCACTGTCACCAGAGCAGAGATTGGAGTTGCCCCTCCTCTCCCCCTCACAGGAAGCTGTAACTGGGATGAGTCTCCCCTAAATCTCCTCCAGGCTGAGCAGACCAAGTGTCCCCAGCTGCTCCTTACAAGGCTTCTCCTACACCCTTCTCCATCCTCCTGGCCTCCTTTAGACACTTTCTAAGAGCTGAAATGATACTTTAATGTACTTCCCACGTTTATGTTTCTCCTCCTCTCCTGGAGGGTTCAGGTGTGGTTCCCTGAAGCTCTGGTTTCATTCACAGCACGTAGCCCAGAGCCTCTCTGATCTGCAGCAGAGCCCGGCCCTGGACAAGTGAGCAGCCACACACAGAGATCCCGTGGCTCATCCTCCACTCTCAGCTTCCCTGCACCCAAACTGGGCAGCTGGGGCTGCTGGGCACAGATCTGGAAGTGCAGAGCGTGTCTTGCTCTCACCCTACAGCACAGAACGGAGCCGAGCTCAGCCCAGAGATCTCTTGTCAAGTCCCTGCCCTTTGGATGTTGTGGTTCTTTTTCCTTACCCAGTAAATGTCAGGTGTAAAACACCTAAACAGTCAGAGCAGAACCTCAAGGCATGTTGGTTTTTTTTCCAGCAGGTCCCACAGAAGAGATTTCCCACCTGTTTGTTCCGTAACCTGTGGATTTTATGCTCAGTTTCAAAACACACACACCATGTATCGATGCTCCTTTTCCAATTCCAAATGCTCACGGGGACTGAGGGTGGTGGGAGGAGGTACTTCTGTTCTCCCTTTCCCAAAGAACTGCAGTGATCCCTTGGAGCCCAGCAGGGATGTAGGATTTGCCCTCTGTCCCTCGAGCAGGTGCTCTCCTTGCAGGATACGACACAGCCGTACGTGTTTTATAAGAAGACAGAGCTCCAAGTGTCTAAACATAGGAATAAGTTTCATGCTCCAAATCCCAATTTCACAAGTTGCCTAAGTGCTGCTCTTGGACAGACACGTGAGCTCATGTGGAAGAAACTCCACACAACCTGTGTCATTGTCATCGGCAGCGCAGGGCCGTGGACATCCCTGTGCTCAGCATCACCCTTGTCACAAACCCCGCTCTCTGAGCCTGCTCTTCCCCTTTTCACTCCAGTGTGTGCAGTCCCCCTCAGCTCAGCGCTGCAAATTCCATCCCTGCAACTGGGCTGCCGCTCCTCAGTTTGGGAAGTGCTGCACACCACAGAGCGGGAGTCTGTCATGAATTTAGCCAGAAGAGCGTTGTCATGATGAGGGATGAGCGTGGAGGAAGAAGGAGTTGAACATTAATAACAGTGGACAAGCCTTGTCTGCATTGATGGATGGTTCTAGTACCAGAAAATCAAAACAGATTTAGACTGGACTTGGGATAATTTGCGAATTGGGCCAAAGCAAATGAACCCATGAGAACCTTTTTGTTTCTCTGTGCCCTCAAACCAGCACCAAAACCAAAAAGAAACCTCTTTTCCCCACTTGGATCCCAAATTGGTGTTTCAAAAGACAGACAACCTTTGAAGAGGTGTCTAGGGGGTGTTTGTGACAAGGTTTTGATGGAGGGAACTCCAGGGGAGAGCAGGGGTTCCCTGCAGGACCTGCCCCGGAGCAGATGGAGGCTCCTGGCAGGAAGCACAGCCTGTGGAGGAGCCAGGCCAGGGCAGAAGGAGAGAATGAGAGAGAAAGGAGCCTCTAGGTCCTGATTGCAACCCTGTCCTGAAAGGCTTGGCTGTGACCTTTGGTGGCAACAACAAACAACAACAAACAACAACAGGGGCAGAGCAGGATTTGAGGTCAGCCAAGGAAAGGTCATTTCCCTTTGTGGGTTGATAATTGTCTTTCTGATTCACTAAATCAATACCTAAATCAATAATTTAAAATGTTTTAAAAACAGATATTTTTCTGGTTTTATGTATCATTTGCCACTAAATGAATTTCCCCAAGCTGAGTCTGTTTAGTCCACAACAATGGGGCCGTGAGTAACCAGATCCAGCGGGGGCCATCCCTTCCAACCCAAACCATTCCATGATTTTTAGGAGATTTCTAGGATGATTTCTGTGATATTTGGTAAGAGTTCTTCCAGCTTTATCTCAACCTACGAGTTTTCTCATTTCTGATCTTCCAACCCCCCTGCTCTCCTGCTGCAGGGAGCAGTGAGTGAGCAGCTGTAGGAGTTTGGCCACTTACTGGGACCAGAGCTGTAAGGCTGCCTACATAAAAAACATTTTCACTAAGCTTTGTCAAATGTTATTTGCTCCTTTCTGCCTGTATCTGCTCATCAGTGTGTAATTAATTAATTACCACTCCAACCTGTGGCTCACCCACCGCAGGTCTGAGCTGTAACACCCAGCTTGGCCTCAGTTCTCTGGTCCCAGAGCTGACCACAAGGGTGTCCAGCAGAAAATCCTACACAGCTTTTATTGGGGAATTGAACTTTGAAATGCCAGCTTGGTTTAAATCATAAAATCCTAGACTGGTTTTGGTTGGAAGGGGCATCAAAGCTCATCCTCTTCCACCCCTGCCATGGGCTTGGACACCTTCCCCTGTCCCAGGTTGCCTCAAGCCCCACCAACCTGCCCAAAATCTAAAGTTATGAAGATTCCAGTAATATCACATGCAGGAAGATTTTCTACCACCAAGGCTATTCATTCATTCAGAATCAGTTCTCTGAGAACTCTCTATTAGAGACAAACAATCCTCTTTGCCAGCAATAAAGTAATCTCATCAATGACACAGTGTTCTTTAAGCTGCTTTCCCCTGAAATACAGCACAAAACATGCCCACACACTCACACAAACACACACACTTTTCTTATCCTTATTGAGCAGTTCTCACCTCACATTGAATCTGTGTCGTTACCAGAATTTTGGTTTCTAATGTACTCGAAAAATTTCTTTGCTCTATTGATTGCAGCTGTGGATTTTTTCACTGAGGACCTTAAAGCCCTTTATCAATTTTCTGTTCCGTTAAGTGTCTCCTTCTCGGAGATTGTCAGGTATCACCCCCTCCTCCTGTTATTTAGAGCTCTTCTTTTCCAATAGTTCAGCCCAAGTCCCTGGGAGGTGGGGACTCAAGCAGCAGGAGCTGCTGTTGCTGGAAGGAAGAGATGGGCCCCGAGGAAAGCGGAATGTGGGACAGACAGATGGGGCAGGATGGAGGGGGGGTCTGACTCAGATACCTTGAGGGTCTGGGAAGAGAGGAAATGGACGGGTGCCTAAGAGATGAGATTGCTCTTGGCAGCATCACGGGCTGGGGAGTGAGGAACTGCGACAAGCAGTTTACAAATGAGAGCCATGGGTGGTCTCCCCTTGGTCTGCAGCTGTGCTCCAGAGCTGCTCTGGCCACTCGGGAGCTCAGCAGTTCGTGGGGTTGGTGACACGTTGTCACTTCACTGAGCAAGGCAGCGCTGGCTGGCCACAGGGAAAGGAGGCAAAATACAGGGAGGGAGGAGAGGGAATGGAGAAAAATGCTCAAGAAGCAAGAAAATCAGTGTTGGACACAAAGAAAGAAAACAGAAAAATAAAGAACACTCACAAAGAGGAGAAGTAAGCAGAGGTTAAAGAAAGTGAAGTGGAGCACGAGCAGCATGAGGTGTGAGAGGGTCTGGGAGACAGCGCAGCTCCAGCAATGAGTCCTTCCCATCCCCCAAACATTCTTCATGTTGAGGATAATGAATGCCCCCATCTAATGAGAGAATGAGGTGGGGAACTCCTGCACAATCCTCCCTGCCTTCACTGGGTTTCTGGAGCACGTTCCCTTTCCCTGCCTGTTGTAGACGACGAAAAGCCTCAGCCCAAAGCCAGAGCAGCCCTTGCAGCACTTTGTGCAAAATGTGGAACACATCCCTGTGGATCTCACCACTCCAGTCCCCTATTCCCACACTGAGAGATGGAATTTCTGCTCTAAGGCCAGTGCCTGTCTTCTTCTCTGATGTCTTCTCCTCCTTAGAGCCACAGAATCCCAGACTGGTTTGAGTTTGAAGGGACAGCAAAACTCCTCTCATTCCATCTCCCCCCATGGGCAGGGACATCTTCCACCATCCTGGGTTGCTCCAAAGATGTTTGATCCATCCTGGCCTTGGGCACTTCCAGGGATGGCACAGCCCCAGCTTCTCTGAACATTCTTGTGGTGCTCTTCTCTCCTGCACAGATCCCCTTCCTTCCTCGACCTTCATTCCTCACCCTTTTCCACCACTGCCAAACATCCCTCTGCAATTTTCCTTACGAGAGATTATGAGAGGAATACCAACATCTGATCCACCAAAGCAACCTGTCATGGACAGACACCTCTGGCCAGGAAATCCTGCTTGGAATGTGGCACATCTGTAACTGAGCCAGAAACTGGAACTGGCAACCAACACCTGGGGGTCCAGAGTTGTTCCAGCTGCACCTGCTGCCCATTGTGCCTGGTTCTGCACGGCTCCACACACAGTGAGTTATGCAAGTAATACCTTCAGCTACTTCTTTTTTGTGTCTTCAGACTGTTTACCCGCACCTTTAAGCATAAAATTGTGGAAATGGGAAATGGAAAAGTATGATTTTTTTCATGGAACATCTGGATTCTGCACATGTTGCTCCTGCCTCGTTTCTGAGGCTGAGGACCCCCCCCAGATAACAAGGGGCAGGACAAGAAGAAGTGGCCCCAAGTTGTGCCAGAGGAGCTTCAGATTGGATAACAGGAAAATTTTTTCATGGAAATAGTGGTCAGGCATTGGCACAGACTGGAGTCACCATCTCTGGGAGGGTGCAAAAGATTTGTAACTGTGGCACTTGGGGACCTTTAACAGTGACCGTGGCAGTGCTGGAGCAACGCACTTGATCTTAGAGGGCTTTTCCAACCTCAGTGATTCCACAATTCTGCAAATTCCAGCAAATGCACAGGACAGCAAACCTTCCCAGTGGGAAAGGCGCACACAGAAAGCTGTATCCCATCCCCTGACTGGTTGGGTGTGCAGAGGCTCTGGTCTCCTTCTTGGGCTGTTTAGTTCAAAAACCCCCGTGCATTTTGAAAAGTAGGACGAGGAAGAGACTTCTGCAAACAAAAGGTACACCTGCACAGAGGGAAGGGAAGAGAAATATGGAAAACAGTCACCCAGTCTGTGGGGGGAATAATAAAAAATGTAATTGTCCTTTCCAAGCAGAACTTCCTGGGGTTTTGAGGTCTGTGTTGATTGTTTCAGGTATTTTTGTGTGGGTTTTTGGTTGGTTGATTTGGGAGATTTTTGTTGCTCTTGTCCTGGTTTGTTTTATTGTTGCTTTTTTTTTTTTAAATTTTGGGGTTTTTTTCCCCAAAAAGAAGAATCTGATCTTGAAAGAACTTTCAACCATTAAAACCAAAATTACGGAGCTATGAAAGGAGCTGCTAACCAGGAGCAAAAGATATTTCCAGACGGGTTCTCAAGTAGTTCCCGAGGCTGCTTTTCCAGTGGACTTTGCATCAGTCCTTGTATCCGAACCAGCAGCAATTACCAAGAAGATTAGAAAGTTGCCCACTGGTGTCAGGAACAGCAGTCCCAGAGAAACAGTCTAATTAAGAATCAAATAATCCAGCATTTAGATAAATGCAGAGTGGCTTGATTGGGTCAAACCATCAGAGCTGCTGAAGGGAGAAGCGTGTCTTGTTAACCTGGAAAAGTTAATAAAATCCGAGAGCAAGGTGACCCAAGGGCGTGTCATTTCCTTGGATTTTGAAAACACTTTTTATAAGGTTCCACATAAAAGATATAAGGAAAAGAAATAGGTATAGGAGGGAGGGAAATGAGTCATAGTAACTGATTTCATTAAAAGATAGAAATCAAAGAACTGCAGTGGAAGTTTGCTCCCCAGAGGAGCAGAGGTAAGAAAAGGGTTTTCTCAGCGTTGTTTTTTCATAGTCTTTAATTAAATATTAAAACCAATATTAATTTTACTGTCCATGGCAAACATGAATTTAAAATATAGGAAATTCCAAATATTCAACTGTCTTTTGTAACAAAGCTCTTAACTGTCCATAACTTTCAAATGGATTTCCTTGGTCCTTTTCCATAAACACCCAAAGAAACTTCTCTTAAAATCAAAACAAAAAACAAACCACAGAGATTTTATCTGAAAAAGGATAAGAACAAGGAGGATTTTTTTTCCCAGTCTGCCTGCCAAATCCAGCAACCTGATGCTATTCTGGGCTGGAATGTCCCTGCTCAGGAAAAGTCATGGCAGTCACTAAGTTTGATGTCCCTTGGAGCTCTGGGGAATGAGGACTGCCCATGAATTCACAGATTAAAAAAGGTGAAAGACACACACACAAAAATATCCTGGGTTCTGCAGTTTCTCATGGGTTCACCTAAGCAAACAGAATATTCTGAATATTTGGAAAAGAGGAAAGGAGGTGTGTGATTATCCGCACTCTGGTCACTCATGGAGAAAAACAGGATTCAAAGAGGAGCTGGTGTTTCCTTTTCCCTTCACTGAAGGTAGCAAGATGTTGAAGCACAGCATCTTTTATGGCAAATAACTAAAGCTCAATGAGTCTGAATTATTTCAGGTGTCCCATCCAGGTTGGTGTTGTGCAAGTTTTGGAATTCTTGGGGAAAAAAAAATTCAACAAAACCAATAACAATTTGTATTGGAAGGGATCTTAAAGTCCATCCCATTCCACCACTGCCATGGCAGGGACACCTTCCACTGTCCCAGGGTGCTCCAAGCCCTGTCCAGCCTGGCCTTGGACACTTCCAGGGATCCAGGGGCAGCCACAAATTCTCTGGGTACCCTGTGCCAGGGCCTCTCCACCCTCACAGGGAAGAATTAGGAAATGACTGATATAGCTGAGAAATGTTTCAGTAGAAAAAGTGTAAATATGAGGCCCCTGCCTTCTCCATGAAGGTTGTCAGCCCTGGAATAACCATTCCCAGGTGTCAGATGAATCCCAAGACAGGAATAATGACAAATGCTCAATCTATTTTCATTTCATATAAAAATAGACAAATCCTGGGTTGTGAAGGACCCACGGAGATTTCGTGGTTACCCCGTAGTCTGAACAGGTTTTTAAAGACCCATCCTGCTGCTCGAGTCTTGTCCAGCCGTGTTTTGACCACCCCCAGTGGCAGAGATCCCACAGCTGAACCCTGTGCTGGTGCCTGGCCAGAGTTTGCTTCCCCACTGGTCGTGGCAGGCTGAAATGACAGGGATTTAGAGAAACCAGAGGTTTATGTGATTTCATGAAGCACCTGCTGTTCCTGCCCCTTTGCAGTGATGTTTTTACAGCAAGCCTCATGCCTGAACTTATCTGCAGAGTGATTGACACGAGAACAACCCCAATATTAGATGATAAACAGGGCTTTAAACTGGATAAAGAGGCTGGTAACTTCCTCATGTGCCCTCTGGAGAAGTAACACAGCTGCAGAACCAAAACCAAACTAAGCTTCAGCTGAGAGGGAAAGGAGAATGGAGCAACCTGAGAGCCAACAACGAGGGAACAAAACTTTCTACAGGTGGTGGAATTTCAGATGTTCTGCTCTTGAGGATGGATCACAGGAGAGCTGGTGAGACACTGCCCTGCTGCCCTAGCACCAGGAGCCACTGCCTGCCAGCGCATTTCTAATCAAGCAGCACGAAGGAGGGGTTTGTCAGATCTCCAGTGACACTGAGAGAAGGGTGTCCTAGGTTACAATGTAAAATGTTCCAGAGGGTCTGTATTCTATCTCCATCTTCATTAACTGTTGAAACCAGGAGGGGCAGTGTTTTCCTTCCCTCCTCCCCCGGACCATCTCCTGTTAA
>VXBU01002983.1:215640-246232 GCA_013400315.1 Bombycilla garrulus | reverse complement strand
CTAACTGTCAGGGTTTGTTTTTTTGTTTAATACTGCATTTTCTAATTTTCCTATTAGGTTGTAGTTTGTTGGTTTTTTTGTTGTTTGTTTGTTTTAGTTTATTTTGTTCATACATATTAAAGGACTGTTATTCTTATCCTCATATCTTTGCCTGAGAGCCCCTTTTAATAATTTGGAGGGAGAGGGTTTACATTTTCTATTCCAAGAGAGGCTCCTGCCTTCCTTGGCGGGCACCTGTCTTTCAAAACCAAGACAAAGGGACAGCTGATCCATCACACTGATGAAAAGGTTTTTTTTCTCAGCTAACAACGCAGGGCTGCAGCAGTTTGACTGCAGGAGTTGGACTCACCATCCCTGCTCGTTGTTCGTGGGGTGGGGATGCCTTGCAGGAGCCTGGAACCACGTTGGGATGGTGCTGCACGGACACATCCAAACCACTTGGGGAGACTGGCAGGGAAAGAGACGGAGAGTGGGAGGAGAAACCGAGGCACAGAGGGAAGAAAAGCTTCCTGTCAGTGGTTCAAGCTTTCATCTGTGAGATCAAACCATCCAGGTCCCCAATGCTCTGCCCAACTAGCTGGGGAAATGGACAACATCCCATCCATTCTTTGAAAAAAATGCCAATTCTCCTAATTTTTTGACCATGATTCTGGCATTTTAGGGCTTAGATTTTTTTTTTTTTTTCTGGTTCTGACTGGGAAAGATGAACATTTCTTATATCCATTCTGCATCAAAATACCATTTTCATGGCCATGTTTCCGGTTCTTTGACACTATTCATGGTGACTTCTGCGCTGGAAATAAGAATATAACAGACCATGAAATTGCAAAAGATTGCACAGTATTTCAGAACTTTGCTGGAAAGCTGAGGAAAATCCTTCCCTGTTCCAAGCAAGAAGAGTGTGAAAAGATAAAAGCTCTTTAATTCTGTATGATGTTCTAAAGCCAATGGCAATTTAAGGTACAGAAGTTGTCTTTCAGAGAGGATGGATAGTTGGAGAATGGAACACCCCTCCTGCGAGGAAAGGCTGGGAATGCTGCGGGTGTCCAGTGTGGAGAAGTGAAGGGAAACTTTAGAGCCCTTCCAGAGCCTAAAGGGGCTCCAACAGAGCAGGAGAGGGACTTGGGACAAGGACCTGGAGTTCCAGAACAAAGGGGAATGGCTTCCTATGGCCAGAGGGCAGAGTTAGACGGGATACTGGGGAGAAATCCTTCCCTGTGAGGCACCCATGAGAGCAGCACACATGAGAGCTTTGCTTTCATGAGGTTCCAATACCTCAGCAGGGTCCCCTGAGCTCCACCGGGCCCCACTGTGTCACCCTGGAGTGTTGGTTCCATGAGGTTCCAAAACCTCACCCTGGTCTCCTGTGTTCCCTGAGACCTCACTGTGTCACCCCAGAGCACTGTTCCATGAGGTTCTGTGCCCTCACTTTGGTGTCTTTGTTTCAGTGAGGCCTCTCTAAGTAACATTAGAACCCTGGTTCCATTTGTTCCATAACCCTGGTCTCCTGGGTTCAGAAAGGCCCTGCTGTGTCCATTTAGAGCCCTGGTTTGTGCAGTTCTGTACTCTCACTGTGGTTTTGGCTTCCATGAGGTCCCCTGATGTGTCACCTCAGCATTTTAATTCCTGGAGATTCCATAGTGTCAGTGTGATCTCCTGTGTTCCCTGAGGCCTCACTGTGTCACCCCGGAGCTTTGGTTCCATGAGGTTCTGTGCCCTCACTTTGGTGTCTTTGTTTCAGTGAGGCCTCTCTAAGTAACATTAGAACCCTGGTTCCATTTGTTCCATAACCCTGGTCTCCTGGGTTCAGAAAGGCCCTGCTGTGTCCATTTAGAGCCCTGGTTTGTGCAGTTCTGTACTCTCACTGTGGTTTTGGCTTCCATGAGGTCCCCTGATGTGTCACCTCAGCATTTTAATTCCTGGAGATTCCATAGTGTCAGTGTGATCTCCTGTGTTCCCTGAGGCCTCACTGTGTCACCCCGGAGCTTTGGTTCCATGAGGTTCTGTGCCCTCACTTTGGTGTCTTTGTTTCAGTGAGGCCTCTCTAAGTAACATTAGAGCCCTGGTTCCATTTGTTCCATAACCCTGGTCTCCTGGGTTCAGAAAGGCCCTGCTGTGTCACCTTGGAGCCTTTGTTCCAGGAGATTTCATGGCTCGCCGTGTCTCCTGGGTTCCATAAGACCCCCCTGTGACACAGAACAGCCTCGGTTCCCTGAAGGAGCAGAACCTCACAGCATCTCCTGGGTTCCATGGGCGCCTGCTGTGTCCATTTAGAGCCCTGGTTTGTGCAGTTCTGTACTCTCACTGTGGTTTTGGCTTCCATAAGGTCCCCTGACGTGTCACCTCAGCATTTTGATTCCTGGAGATTCCGTTCGGAAGAGCGNCCTGGTCTCCTGTGTTCCCTGAGGCCTCACTGTGTCACCCTGGAGCTCTGTTCCATGAGGTTCTGTGCCCTCACTTTGGTGTCTTTGTTTCAGTGAGGCCTCTCTAAGTAACATTAGAGCCCTGGTTCCATTTGTTCCATAACCCTGGTCTCCTGGGTTCAGAAAGGCCCTGCTGTGTCCATTTAGAGCCCTGGTTTGTGCAGTTCTGTACTCTCACTGTGGTTTTGGCTTCCATAAGGTCCCCTGATGTGTCACCTCAGCATTTTAATTCCTGGAGATTCCATAGTGTCAGTGTGATCTCCTGTGTTCCCTGAAGTCTCACTGTGTCACATCTGAGCTTTGGTTCTACTGGGTTCCAAAACATCACCCTGGTCTCTTTTGTTCCCTGAGGCTCCTCTGTGTCACACTGGAGCCTTGGTTCCATGAGGTTCCAAAACCTCACCATGATCTCCTGTGTTCCATGAGGCTCCTCTGTGTCACATTTTAGCTTTGGTTCTGTTGGATTCCATAACCTCACTGCAGTCTTCTGCTCATCCCAAGAGGAGCCAGTTTCAAATTTCAGCCTCACTTTCATGAGGTTCCATAATCTCCTTGAGATCTCCTGGGCCCAATGAGGCCCCACTGTGTCACATCAAAGCCTTGGGTCAGAGAGGTTCCATGGCCTCAGAATGGTGTCTCAGTTCCCTGAGGCTCCTCTGTGTCACACTGGAGCCTTGGGTCAGAGAGGTTCCATGGCCTCAGAATGGTTTCCTGGGCCCCAGGAGGCCCTGCTGTTGCCCAGAGCAGCTGTGGCTGCCCCTGGACCCGTGGAAGTGTCCCAGGCCAGGCTGGACAGGGCTGGGAGCCACCCAGGAAGGTGTCCCTGCCATGGTAGGGGTGGCACTGGAAGGACTTGTGGGATTCTCTGATCCCTGGGAGGGTAAATGGGCAGAACAAGGCCTCAGGTGATGACCGTGGTGTGGACTCAGGAGGTGTTGGACCCCCAGCATGAAAGCCAGCATTAAAAAGTGAACCAAACACCCCATGACTGTTCAAAGTGACACTTGGTGACAATGTAAGAAAGACCCAGTTCTGAGGGACACTTTGAGCTGCTCCTGTACAGGACTTGGCAGCACTGAACCCCAGGGAGGATCATTTTGGAAGCGACCACAGTGGGGTCCTCTGGGCAAAGCTCCCTCTAAGCAGGGTCATCCTACAGCACCTGCAGGATTGTGGCAGGTGCAAGGCTGGAACAGAGCCGTGGAGGGCTCACAGGAAATGGGAACCTCAGGGATGCTGGAAACGCGTGGATGGAGCGAGGTGGTGCTGGGGTCAGCAAGAAGAGCGTGGGGAAATGAAATCCTGAGCTGGGGCAGGGGCACAACAGGGCCAGGGAGAAAGGCTGGAAGGGCAGGAAAGTCTCAACAGCCTCCTCTGCACCTCCAGCTCCAATCTAATCATGATTAGTCCCCTACAGTTATCAAATGCATGGGCATTGATGGGGATTATGGGAGCCTTTAACATCTCAAAAATGGATTGAGAGGTAATTACTGCTTATATTGGCTCAGATATTTTAGGTGATGGATTTCTTTGCGGAAGTCAAGTATAACACTGCTTTAAACCTTGTTCCTGTGTGGTTATAAAAGTAGTAAAATTTGAATAAAGTGCAATCTTGAGCTGCCTTTTCTCACTTTAACTTTCAAAATGGGCAAAAGTAGGTCTAGAATGAAGGTTTGGAAGCTTAGAAAAGCAAACTTTGAAATCTAAGGAAATGAATTATTTAGTCTGACTAAGCAGCTCTGGGATCCGTGAGCAGAGAAGGCACAGGTACTTAAAATTCAAAATTCAAAAGGGAGAGAGAGCGGTGAGAAGAGGAATGTTTGAGAGGTTACAAACTGAAAAAGGAAGTTAGAATGACCAAAAACCCACCTGACATAGGAAATTAAAATTAATAATAGCAAATGGCACTTAAGCCATAGAAACCAAGGGGAGCCAAGAGAAAATTAGGACAGTTGCACTCTTGAGGCAAAAATAGATCCGAAGTTACCTGTTGCCAAGCCTGAAAATCTTATTTATCACAACTAACAGCAGCACCAAGGTGATATCAAGGGCATTAACAGAAATCCAAGGATAAATTAGGGTGGGTCACGAGGCCTGACATCTTCTGAGGAGAAGCCACAATTTGGCCTGGTTCAAGTGAAAAATAAAACACTGATTTCTGCCTGGACCAGTAACAGCACTGTCTGAACAAAAGATAAAGAGAGGACCATGGATAATGAGTATGGAAATCAGGGATCGTCCCCATAGTGGGGTAACAGATAAAACACCTCTGTCAAGAAGAGGGTGAAGCATGGTCCAGACAAGTGTAGGCTCTTAGCTGGATGTCACAATTAAGGAACGAGAACAGAAAAAGCCAGGGGAGCAGGGAGAAATGTATAAAGTACAAGATAATTTACCAAAACAAAATTTTTTCTGGATAATTTAGCTGCATTTCCTGGTAGGATCAGCGCTGCCATGCATAGGACATACATGAACTAAATCCCTCTCACTTTCTGTGAGATCCTAATAAATTAGCCATGGATTTGGGCTCTGGAGCTGAAAGTGAATAAAAGGAGTCTGCAAGTGCTCCCACTGAAGAGGGAATTACCTCAGAAGGGAATGGTGGTGCTCAGAGACAGTTCTGAATCCAACAGGACATGGACTTGTGGGGAAAAATCTCCTGGGAGAGATTTCTGGAGAGAAAACTCCTCTTAGGGCAATGCTGACTGCAAAGGGAAATCTCTTTAGAATGGGATGGTGAGCAAAGACTAAAAATTAGGTGTGAGCTTCATGGCTGGAATGTGACACCAAACTGGGAAGTGCTACCAAGGCTGGCAGAAGAACTGGATCTCACTCTTTGGAATGGGTCACCTTTTGAATGAGGAGACATTCAGGAGCACAAAAACTCGTGTCCTTTAGAGTGGCTCAGCCAAGGCTGTCTTTTTTGATACTTGCTGTAAAATAGGAGGCCAACAGTTAAGAAATAAAAATGCATGAACTACAGGCATAAGGAAGGTGGAAAAGTTTTAAGCATTTATAGGCTGCATATGGCTTTTTATTTTTAACACTGGATCAACCAGCTGTGACACCCATTCACGACTTTTGTACAGTTAAAGAATCCCAGGATGGTTTGGCTTGGAAGGACTTAAATCCCACCTTATTCCATCCCCTTCCACAGGGAGAGACACCTTCCACCAGGTTGTTCTGTCCTTTGTGTTCGTAATTCCTGCAGGGGGAAATGCTCATGTCACAGACAGAACATAAATCCCATGCATCAGTAAACAGAGAGGAGGGTCATGAGCCAGTTTGGACTGGAATTAGGAGAACCTTCCCATTTCAAGAATAAAGAATAAATAAAGAATAAAGTCAAGTCAGCATTCACCTAAAAACCAGTGGCCAGTTCATCGTACCCTGTCACTATAGGACACGAAAGAACGCAGACACACACCGCAGCTCAGGTGATCAGAAGAGAGAAGAAGAGGATTTCTTTTTTCTGACTCCAGTATTTATAGTTTTCGAAAAGTGACAGTGGATTGGACGGTGGCAGTGCCAACTCTCCAAAGCCCCTGGACAGACAAACAGTCCATCAATTTTTCTCCTCCTCTATGGAGGAATGCAAAACACTGAGGTGTTTACAGAAAGTGTGTGAGAAAGTTTTTCACAAATATGTAAATATCAGAAGGCTTAGAAAGTCTTGCCAAAATCAGGGCAACAGTACCCCAGTGGGAAATGTTGGGATCAGAGTCACAGAGAATTTTGGAATCAGAGTCACAGAGAATTTTGGGATCAGAGTCGCTGAGAATTTGGAATCAGAGTCACAGAGAATTTAGGGATCAGAATCACAGAGAATTTCCCGACTCCCTCAGCAGTTGCAGAGCTCTCAGAGCAGTCAGTGAAGCACTCAGATGTTCTTGCAGCACGGTCTAAATGCTAAAATGGTTTAAATGGCTAAAATATTATAAAAGCATTGGTCAAGAAGGCCAAGGGCACCTGGGCAGCCCCAGCCTTGGGGTGGCAGCAGGACCAGGCAGTGACTGTCCCCTGTGCTGGGCACTGGTGAGGCCCTGCCTCAAATCCTGGGTCAGTTCTGGGCTCCTCATGGCAGGAAAGACACAGAGGGGCTGGAGCGTGTCCAGAGGAGGGAACAGAGCTGGGGAAGGGACTGGAGCACCAGGAGCAGCTGAGGGAGCTCCTGGAGAAAAGGAGACTCAGGGGGAAACTTGTGGTTCTGCACAACTTCCTGCCAGGAGGGGACAGCCGGGGGGTCGGGCTGTGCTCTCAGGGAACAGGGACAGGAGGAGAGGAAATGGCCTCAAGCTGTGCCAGGGAAGGTTTATATCCAATATTAGGGAATTTTTTTCATTGGAAAGGTCTGTCAGGCACTGGCACAGGCTACCACGGCTGTTCTGGAGTCACCATCCCTGGAAGTGTTCAAAGGGTGTGTGGCACTTGGGGACATGGTTCTGTGGTGGTGCTGGCAGTGCTCAATTATCTTCGAGGACTTTTCCAACCTTGATGACTCTGATCCTGTGAGTTCCTCCTTGAGGGAGCCTGGCAGTGATCCTGCAATCCCTGTGGCCTGAGGGACACAGATGGTTTGGTTGTCCCTTCCCTCTGCATCTCCTCCTCCTTCCGCCCCACCTGCCTCGTGTGGAACAATTAGTGCCTTTTCTTTTGTAATGAATCCCAGTCCTGTGGCTCAGTCATCCTCTGTGACACACGTGATACCAGGGAAGCAGAGCTCCTGGTGGAGCTGCTGGCAAAGATGGAATAAAAACCATTCCTTTTGATACTGGAGCGTTTTCTGAAGCTTTTATAATTCACCATCCCTGTGAAACTGCTGCAGGAGCTGCTCTGCTCAACCCATCAACCTGGAGAAAATGCTTTTCCCTCTTGAGTCACATTTGGTGTCACGAAGCAGGAGCAAATGTTTGAGTGAAAATGCTCACAATAATAGGGAGGCATTTTATCTGCTAGAAAGAGGTACAAGGTGGTTAGGCCATTATCAAGTCCTTAATGCAAAAAATGCTTTAGATAGAGGGAAACTGGCAAAAATGGGGAAATTACTCTTTATCAAGATTATGAAACGCTTTCCATTAACTGGATCCAACATATGCTCCTTGTTCTACACAATCTATCAGATTTTAAGGAAGATTTCTTCTAAAGCTAATAAAACCATTTTTGAAATATTCACTCTTTGCTCATTTGCATTTGCTTACAGAAAATTGTGTCTACTGTAAAGACAGCAAAGCAGTAATTATTTAAATTAGTTTGATAGATGTTTAGTAATGCTTTGATTAAAATATCAATTTTAGATACCAGGAAGTTTGTGAAAAGCAGAGCGTTTAAATGATAATGAATTTTTCTTCAAGAAATAGTTTCATTCTGCACAAATGATTTGGAATAAAAAGCCCTTTTCATATAAAAATTTCAGGCACTCAAACAATGGAAGCAGAGCAGAACTGAGGTCAATCTGGTGACCCAGCTGGATCATTATACGACAGAAAAGAGACCCATCTCTGCCAGATGAAATATGGGTGGATCCCCCTCCACGAGAGAAGAGTTTTATTATGTGGGTGATGCCCAAGTAACACCAGCTTGCTGGAAAATTGTCCTGTAGGACAGACAGACTTTGCTCAGGGATGAAGCTGAAGGTCCCAGGCCACCCCAGGTTCCTGTTCCAGCCTGCAGGGGATTGGGTTCCCCAAGGATTGATTCTACAAGGATTGATTCCCCAAAATCAGAGAGCAGGAATTTGTGGGGATCCGTAGCCTGTTGGTCCAGCTCTGCACATTCATCTCCCCGGATAAATATTCATTTAATCTCCACATCAAAATATTCCACAATCTCCCTGCTGACTCTGACCTAAATCCTATTATGCAAATGAAACTGAGTCGTTTCTGTCCTATCCATAATGGGTTTGGAACCAAGGCTATTTGTGTAAATCAGCTCTTCCTCTGGATAAACATCTCAAATCCTTTTTTCCCCCCTCGTCGTTCTCTGTCCAACTGATCTGCCTCTCCCCCAGCTCTCTAAATTGGCAGTATCATTCCCTCTGTGATCCTGCCCTTTCTGAGCACAACATGATGATCACTGCACACGCTGAGAGAAAGGCACAGAGCCTTTACCCAGAGCAGCTGTGGCTGCTCCTGGATCCCTGGAAATGTCCAAGGCCAGGCTGGATGGGGCTGGGAGCACCTGGGACAGTGGGAGGTGTCCCTGCCCATGGCTGGGGGTGGATTGAGATGGATTTTAGATTCTTTTCCAACCCAAACCACTGTGGGGTTCTGTGGTTCCATTGTTGACCTGGAAACAGAGACTGGGCAGAGTAAAACAATAAAAAAGGGATTTATTGAAAGGATCCAGCCTGGGCCAGGCCAGAACCCCTTGGGGCTGCACCCAAGCAATCCAGCAATGGGCCCACAATGGATCCCGGGCACGAGGCCTCACACTTTTATCAGCTCTGCTCCATTTGCAGATTGGAGTTCATTGTGCAATTCCAGCCTCAGGTGATGAAGCTCCATCCTCTTTGTTCTTTCTCTCTTCTTCACCGTTGTTTGCACTCTTGGGCCTCAAATTTGTCCTTGGTCCCAGCTGGAAAGGAATTGTTTTGTGTCCCTGCTCTGTGCAGAGAGCTCAGCAACCCTGAATATGAAACCCAGAACTGCACATTAAACCAGCACAGAAAAAATATAAAAGCTAAAACTTAATGCATCACCCTGATTCTATGATATATAAATGTTTTTTTCCCTCTGTGCTCTCCTCCAGCAGCAATGTGTTCATGCACCTCAAGAGCCATTACTGCTTCCCAGGTCTCTTCTACAGTGTTGTCACCAAGCTTCCTTTTTCCTGCCCAATATTTTCTGGAATATTGATTCTTACCTGGAAAGAACATCATGTTGAATTGATGTGTATCAAACCACACCTATATTTTTCAGAGCCTTTTCTAATCTTCTCAGGGTTTTGCTGAATTTTAAGCTTTTTTCCCCCATCTTCAAAAGGAATAACAGAGGAAGAAGTTATGGTGACGCTGGTTAGCTGAAGATAAATTCTCACTTGGAAAATGTAAGGCTTTGGTGGGAGATTTGAATTGGAAATGGTCAGATAGGGGTAGATTTGGTCTCAGGATTAAAACAATTACGATTTGAAGTTCAGAAACGTTGTGAATGACAAACCAGGAGTGATTCCCTCCTCCCACTTGGCAATTACTATAATTTAGAGGGACACAAGCCCTGTTACCTATTGCAGCCCAAGAGCAGTAAATTAGATGTGGAGCTGGCCAGAAAAACAGGATTTCTATCTTTTCTCAGTAAAATTGTGCTTCTGAGATAATAAATTTCCGAGTGAACAGGAGCAGTAAAGGTGATGGAGGTGTCTGCTGCACTAATGAGCAACATGCCAGGCTCTGTGCCATGATCATGAGCCCAGGCAGGGCTGCACCACGTCCTCACCAGAGATTTAGTGCAGCAAGCCTCAGATCCTCCTAAACAAAGCCCAAAATGGAAATATTTAGAGCTTAGTAAAGGATTTTTTGCTAACGAGACTTCATTTAATTAGCAAATCTGTGAGCAGGGCTGATCTGCTATGAGAAAATCCCGTTTGGCTCTCAATGTGCTGATGTTTGCTGTTGGGTAGGAGCACCAGGGAAGTGAAGCAAGCTCACAGCCAAGCTGCAGTAATCGCTGAAAACTGTCTGGAAAACTGTCTTTGCTGAATTTCATTTCTCCATCTTTTTCTCAGGCAGTCTCCCACACCAGTGTTCAAGTGAAGGCTGAGCAACATTTCGCTGTTTGATCCTCCCCAAACCAGCACCTTCAGTATTTCTTTCACTGCACAGCTAAAGGCGGCCTTGCTGCATCAGATTACACCAAACAATTGTGGAACAGAGAGGAGCAGACAGATGCAAAAATGAAAATAATTCAGCAACAGCAAAGCCATTCCCATTGCCATGAGCTCGTGGTGAACCACTGGGAGTTTGTGCCAGCAGCTCGTGTCTTCACAGTCCCAACCACAGCAGAGTGAGCCTCAAAAACCATTTGAGGGGAATGGCTTTGTGCTGATAAAGGGCAGATTTAGATGGGATATTTAGAAGGAATTCCTCCCTGTGAGGATGTGAGGCGCTGGCACAGGTGCCCAGAGCAGCTGTGGCTGCCCCTGGATCCCTGGCAGTGCCCAAGGCCAGGCTGGACAGGGCTGGGAGCAGCTGGGACAGTGGAAGGTGCCCCTTTCTATAGCAGGAGTGAAATGAGATGGAATTTAAGGTCCCTTCCAGCCCAAATCATTCTGTGATTCTAAGAGATGTCAGTGCTGCACCATCCTCACAAACAGCATCATCACCGAAAGTGGTAAGAGATTAATCACTGCTGTGTCTCAGAGATCAGCTCCCACTGAGTTGTCCTGTTGCTTTTTTCCTCTAGTGAGCATTATCCAGAAAGATCCGTGCAGATATTTTGTGACCAAATCCACAGTCTCTTGTTTCAGCTGCTGTTTGAAAGAGGCAAATTGGCTTTAACAGGCTCATTATCACAGCTGAGGAGAGGAAAGAAAGTCCAGCTGCTGGTGGTGGAACAGACCACATATCTCCTCTTGACCTTCAGCTCCCTTCACTCCTCCACCCTCTGTCCCTCCCAAAATCCCCACCCCATCGTGCCATGGTGTGAATCAGCACCTTTCTCTGGAGCTCTCCAATTAAGATTCAGCAGCACTTGGAGAGCAGCAGTCGGCCCACACTGGACTAATTAATTTTTCCTGCCTGAGTAATTACAGTCCAGAGGTGACCATGAAAGCCAAGCAAATCAATTTGTGTTTTACTGAGATCCTCATCAGTCACGGAGCACTAACCAAGAAGAAAAAAAATGACCAGGGACAGAGCTGGCCCCGAACAGCAACCAACAAAGGTTGCTCTGAAACGGCTAAACTTTGGTGCTGGCAAATGCAGTCTTCAAAATATTTTTGTTTTGTTTTGGTTTGGTTTTTGGGGTGTTTTTTGGCCCAATCACTCTGCTGCTCAAAAATTTAAACTCCATCTCCCTCGCTGGCACTCACACTCCCTGCAACTGGCTCATTCCAGCCAAAAACCCTTCAAAGCTCACTTTATGAAGATGAGCACAATCGTTTTGCAAATGTCTCAGCAAGTGTTGGGAGCGACTTTCCCACTTTCCAAACAGAGGCAATCTGCTGCTCTGCTGAGCCAGTGCGGTACCACCAGCAGCTGAACCTATCTCCCAGGAAAAGCTTTCCCAAATGTGCCGAGGCTGCAAACAGACAGCTGTCTCCACACACCACTTGTTGATAGACTTGTGAAATGTCTGCTCAGCCATAACATCCCAGAGAAATCTTGTCTCCTGAAGCCAAAGATTCCCATCTATATTTTTCCACGGAGTTCATGCAGTCCTAGATGAGTGGTTTGACTGGTGGTATGATGGAGAAAATAAAGTTTTTCCTACACTGGGCTCTCCCAGGGGGTGTGAGGATTTGTGGACAGGAGCTGTCTCACCTGGAACGGTGCAGGTGGAGTGGAAGTGCCAACTAAGAACGACCTTTAAGTCCCTTCCAACTCAAACCATTTCATGATCCTGTGATAGGATTGTGGGATTTTTCTGCCCAAGCCAAAGCAGGTGGGGGAGTCCAATGGGGTGCACGTGTCCCAGAGTCACTCCTAAACACTCAACCTGTGTTTTTGTGGCCAGCTGTGCAAGGACAGTCCTGCTAACACTGTGTTGTGTTTGTGCTGTCCTGAAATCTGTCTCAGGATGCTTCATCCCCTGACGGAGTCAAGGAAGGAGTAACACCAGCTCATGTAGGGAGAGTCACTGTGGAAGTCAAATGTTCCAGCTCAAGTGCATCTGGCTTTGCCTTCCTCTTTAAAATAAACGTGTGTGTGCCTGCAAACACGTCTGTGTTGGTGTGGGATGAGCCTCACTCCCAGCCCCTCGTGCAGGGGCAGATGTTTAACTGTCTCTGCCAGATATTCGAGGCTTTGGGGGTGCTCAGATGTGGCATCAGCTGCATGTTTTATTTGAGCCTTTGGAGCTGTTGTTCACACAGGACAATGCAATTGCTGCCAAAGGCTTTTCCAGGATGCTCCTGTCACAAACAATCCTGCTTCAGCCATTTCCATCAGGACTCATCAGAGGTCAGAGGCAGGGATCGCAAAGCCAGGATCAATCGGGAGGAGAATGGGATGGAGCAGGAAGAACACTTCTGCCCCAGTACTGATCTCCACGTTCCCTTGTTGAACAGGCCTTGGGCAGTGGGGCAGCACTGATATCACTGGACAGAACCACCCTGCTACAGCCTGCACATGGGCTGGTTCATGGAGAAAGTGTCCTTGGCTGGGGAGGAGCCCTGGATTTGTTGCTGAGGTCCCATAACAGGGCTGGAGGATGATCAAAGTGACCATCAGGGGATCTCTGCCCAGATTTGCACAGCGTGGTGTTGATTGCTCCATCCCTGGAAGTGTCTGAGGCCAGGCTGGACAGGGTTTGGAGCAACCTGGGACAGTGGAACGTGTCTCTGCCCATGGCAGGGGCTGGAACAAGATGGGCTTTAAGGTTCCTTCCCAACTCAAAGTGCTCTGGGATTCTAGGATTCTGTTGAAGTCTGTGGCCCATCATCCAGAGAAGCCACCTTCTATAAAAAGCTGATCCTATTAACTGCACTGCAATTGGCATTTGGGTTTTTTGTTGATTTTTTTTCCTCCCCATGCACAGAAGCTGGTTGGGATTTTATTTAGCCACCCAAAACGATGGTGTTTTTTCAGAATGGACTTTTCCTGCCAACACATTTATTTTTAGACATAATTGCTCTTCAGTTCCTCCCGATGAGCGTGCTTTGAGGAAACGCCGCCTTTGGAAAGGCGCGAGCCCCGAGTTCAGCAAGAATTTGCGGAGAGGGACGGAACTGTTGGGATTTTTCGCTGTGCTCTTTCTCCATGCTTCCTTCCCATCATGCCCGCTGCTGTCAAGGCAAAGACCTTGTTTTTTTGACTCTCCCAACCTCAGCAAAGCGCAGACGGAGGGAGCCCGAGGCGCTCTTCCCGCAGTGAATGGCGCACCAAGAGCTCTTTGTCCTTCAACGCGAGCGGCTTTGAGCATGGCAAAACCACCCCGTGGGTCATGGAGGACGAGAAAAACACGACAAATAATTTATCAGCATGGTGGCGTGAAAGCCAATTGGCGGTGGCAATTACCAAACTTGCACCCCAGATTAATTATCTCTCACTGTAAGATAAAAACCTCCCCAAAATTCGGCCGCCTCTCGCGCGATGGCGCCAAGAAGATGATTTCTCCTGACGCGCTGAACTTTTGAACACATGGAAAAATCTTTTTTTTTTCACAAGAGAGTCATCGAAAGTTCATTGCCCTTTCTCACATTTGCACCACCAAAGGGACATAAGGAAAAACATCAAGTGTAATATCCGTCAATGTTAGTGAGGCATTCAGAATACATCACCGATGCATAAATAACCCCCATGAAACTCCAGTGGTAGGGGGAGGTTCTGGAAGAATGGAGATACACAGCAATATTTAATTATAAATTGCATCAAAAATGATTGTCGTTACTCATCAAAGGGCGTCTCACAAGCATTCCTTTGGTTCAGATGTGAGCCTGAAATCCTGGGTGCCCCCATCCAAAAGCTTGGGATTTTTCTTGGATGACTGGCTACTTTTTCCTGCCAAAGCTCATAAAAATCCAGACACCAATTTACTTAACACGAGGGGTGTGAAATCCCCACTTAGGGAAGGTGAAGTTAATTGGAAAAGAAAAAAAAATCCTAAATCCAGGCCACTGAGCAGTTTGAATTGGCGAGCTCTTCTGTGACCTTGATTTGTTGCGGTTTTATTTTCCTGAAATGTTTTTCCCAACACAAGTTGGGTGGAAAAATCCACTGGAATCACCAAACGTTGGGTTTTCCTACCTTTTGTACAGAGCAGCGGATGGAAGGCAAAGGCTGATGGAAAAACTTCCTGGTAGGAGCAGCAGGAGGAAGAGGGTGGGAGGAACCCCGACCCTCTCTAGGGATTAAAGACTTGGAAGCCTTTTGTTCTCTTCAAAGTAACATCTCCCACTGGCTGGTCTTGACTTGAGGCTGTCAGGGTCATCTGATCCTTAGTGCAAGACCAGTCCATGGTCGACATCCTCCTGTGCTCCCCTCAGCCTCCCCAGCGCTGTGTCTGGGTCCCAAATCTCTCCCCTCTGGGGTCTCTGTGCTGTAGAATCACAGAGGGGTTTGAGAGGACCTTAAAGATCATCATTCCCATGATGTCCCTGCCGTGGAATTTTGTCTGAGATTCTCCAAAGCCTCCTGCCGCAGACAATGTTGGGACCCAGGGTGTCGAGCAGCTGCTGCTGGCAATACCTGGCAAAAAAAATTCTCTGTAGCACTTGCGCTGCTAAACCAGGAATTCTGTCAGGGATCACAGTGCGAAGAAGAAGTTCAGGCTCACGGGCCCAGTGGGGTCTGTGGTGGGAGACTCTAGAGACTCTCAGACAAAACTGCGGCCCACAAGGCCGTGGATGGGTTGGGAATGATGATCTTTAAGGTCCTTTCCAACGCAAACCCCTCTGCAATCCCAGATGACAGACACCCCAGCAGGGCAGAGATTCCAGTCACAGACAGCGCTCGGGGGGCTGAGGGGAGCCCAGGAGGATGCTGACCTTGGTCTTGCACTAAGGATGAGATTACAATGACAGCCTCAAGTGTAAACAGACTGTGGGAGATGTTAATTTGAAAAGAGCTAAAGGTTTTCTAGTCTTCAATCCTTGGAGAGACTCTTCTATACCTTTCAAACACACAGACATGTTAAATAATGTGGGTCAAGCACCATCACGTGGAACTTGCAAGAAGCTGAAATTCCTGCATTCCCCCATTTCCGTACCACTGGTGAGGGACCCCTTCACTGCTTCCATGTTCTTGCTGCCAAAAACATCTTCTATTCTTGCTGCTGAAAATGCACGTTTGCTCTTTGTACAACAACTTCCCTCCCATGAACCTGTGTGGGAACACAGGGGGAGAGGGAAAGGAGGAAAGAAACTCTCCCAGCTGGAGAGAGCCCCACGTTGCTGCCTTGCTGCCAGACCCAGCTCCCAAATCGTGGCAAAAAGGAGCATAAAGGACAACATGGAAATCTTACCCGCAAGGGGTGAGTATTCCACTCTCTGCGGGTCAGCCACCACCTGCAGGGCTTTCAGAGCGAGAGTGTTTGTGAAAGGGGCAGGGAACAGCTCCAGGCAGAGTTTCCTGCGGGAGTATCGATGTGCTGGCTTGAGGGTGCGATCAGAAATCGTGTGGGGTCGTTAAAATCTCTCTTTATGCTGAACTTTGTGTCAGTCTGGACCAGGCAGCTCTGACAAGGATCTGCTGTGGGACAGTGGCCAGCAGCACGTTCACAGATCAGCCTGGAACACCCAGCTGACACTCACAACTCCAAAATGAGAATAGACAATGGAAAAAGGGAAATATAAAAGGGTGCAAATGCAGCAGAAAGAGAGCTGAGGCTCAGTGTGGAACACTAAATTATTAGAGAATTACCTGGCAGATGTGCAGCAAGCAAAGTACTGAAATGGAGATGCTTGGATAGGGATGTACAGCAGAAGGCACGGGAAAGGGGACACAGAGCTTTGAATAAACTTAATATTTTGATGTGAAAAGGGCACATTAAATCATTACATCTGATTGAGAGAGGCAAAACAACTGAGCAGGGAAAACCAGCTTCTTTCTAAGTGATACAGAATTCAACACCTTTTTTGTGTTTTGAAAAGTTGTAGAATTTAAGTTAGGGAGGAAATAAAGTCAGAGCAGCATCTCCTCCAGACACCAAGGCAGCAGAAAAACCCAGAAAGCTACACAAATAATTATTTCCTATCTTCAGGTATTTTTGACATCTTTTGTTTATTAAAAACCAAGTGCAAACTCAAACTTTCTTTCCACATACCAGCAAAAAAATGAATTAAGTTTACATCTCTCCAGTGAAAGAAATTAATTGTTTAATCTTCCTCCTTTTTTCCACCTCCCCCAATAAATAGATATAAAAAGGACATTTTAATCTGAACAAAAGGGTTTCCCACGTTTAGTCCCTCCTGCCATTTTCACTCCACCAGGCTGTGCTGTCTGTGTGGATTTATTGTCACGCCACAGCTCACTGAGACTCGCTGGCTGTTACCAGGGTTGGGAGCATGTTTTCTTTCTAACAATCCACTGCCATTTTCTACACCACCCCTGGATTTATGACATTATTTATTCTCTATAATTTCTCATTGCTTTTTTTGTTTTTCTAGTGGCAATTTCATCCTTTGTTTCCCCCCAACAGAACTGGGGACGCAGGACTGGGGGCTTGGTGCACTCAGTAAATGCAATTATTGACACGCCTCCAGCACACACACATCCATATGTGTCCTTGCTGCTAAAAACACATTTGCAAAGGAAAAAGGAAGAGTTCAGGAAGGGTGGAAATTAGGAAAAAAACTGCATTGTGTGGAGAATCTTTTCAACCAGAAAAAAACAGGATTTTTTTTTGAGGTCCAACCAATCCTCCTCCAACAATTGCACAGAGAATCATCTGCCTGACCAGCCAGACCAGTGACTTCTGACATTTTCACATGAAATGATATTACCTTTGGTTCAGAATAACATCTGCAAGATATTTACATTTGGAAAACAAGAAGAAGAAATCACAGGTGGAATTTTTTATTTTATTCTGCTCTTTCTCGTGGGATACATGAATCCGTGGAACCAAAAAGGGTCATTTTCAGCCTTGTTGAATTCCTCAGTGATCGTGTGCACACTTTTATTTTTTTATTTTATTTAACAAAACCAAGAAAACCCAGCCAAAAAAAAAAATCATTTTGATTTGAGCATGCTGCCCTCTCCCCTTGGTTTTTTTAAATGAACAATTGATTATTCCCTTTCCACTGCACGACCACTGACACTGCATTTATTTCCCTCTCCGCAAATCTTCCCATTGAGAGCACTCCCAGCTCCATAAATTCTCATGAATAATGTACTAACCAGCAGAAATGTGACACTTTCATATATGTGGCCTGATCTGATTAATTGAGATCCACAACACCCTATTATCTATGTTATCTCATCCTGGCACTTTATATATATTAGATTGACCTGAAATACACTTTTAATTGATTTTTATCAACAAATCCGAAGAGCTGTGGTTTGATTTTACTGTGCTGGTAGCGAGCCTGGATCTTCACTTAAGTTGAGCTGCATTTCATACTTTGATGGGTTTTCCATTAAGATCACAAGAAAGAACCTTATTTAGACATTAAAATGTTAAACAAAACTTGGCATAAAGGACTAAGACAGGAGAATGCAAACCAACACTACTGAAATCCTTAGTAAAATAAATATACATCAACAATGACAAAAAGAAGTTTAATACAATAGAAAGTAAAATTAATAATAGCACTGTGAAACAGCTTAGCTAGGAATTAAAAAAAACCAAGGAAAAAAGTCCAAATTCAAAGCTAATAATCAGTGAAAGTGTGGAAGGAAGAGGTTTGATTGAACACTACAATTCTTCATTTGAGTCCCTCTGGAGAAGAATATTTATCTCTATTATCTGAAGGCTGGTGGCCAAGGAATGAAGCCTCAGAGTTGGGAAAGGGTCATTTATTTCTGAGGGGGTGCTGCAGCCCCAGAGCACGGAGCCACCCCTGTCCCGTCCCACAGCCCTGGGTGCCTGGTAAAAAATGGGAATTCATATTCTGGAAAAACACGGAAATTGGTTTCTGCCTCCAAGAAGCTCCCAACACTGATTCTTGCCAGCCTCACACGGGGCACCATTTGTAAAAATAGCAGTAAAAAAGTAAAAATATCACTCAGAAAAACACCGGGGTCCCCCTGATAGGGAAACCCCTGAAAACCCTGGGCTGTACCAGTTGTTGAGTTCGGGGTCCCCTGATAGGGAAACCCCTGGCAGGTTTTGGTTGTTTGTTTTTTGTTTGTTTTTTTGGTTTCTTTTTGTTTTGGTTTTTTTTTTAATGAATTATTCTTTAATTCTTAATTTCTTATTTTCCAACCTGGGCCTTCATGAGAAGAACCAAGGCTCTCACTGACTTACCCTGGTGGCAGAGGGATGACAGAGGCTGGCAAGCACAAGATAAGTGTGAAAACACCACCGGGGTCCCCTGATAGGGAAAACCCCTGGAATTCCCTCTTCAGGTCTGTAGTTTATTATTTCTTATCTACATTTCAGTGCACTGTCTGCGCACCAGACAGGACATGAGGAGAAAGGCACCAGAATGTCACAAGACACAGGTTCAAGGTGTTTTAAAGATATCTGATCCAATTAACTCTTAGAACGTAGTTAATTTTTACTTTTCTTCCAATAATTAATTATTTGTGGTCCACGTAACACCTGCACTTGCTCTGGTCTGCAGAGTCCTGTGTAATAAATAGTTGATTTTACAATGATTGGAACTGGATGGGCTTTAAGGTCCCTCCCTGCCCGAAGCAGTCTGGGATTCTGTGCAGCAAAAAAAGTGTCCAAACTGTGAAAAGCAAATAAGAAAATATACAAGAGGGGAGATAAATATGCAGAGAAGGAACACTGCAGACAATGGGCAAAATGCCTTAAGAAAAATGCCTTGTATCTAATAACCACTGGAAAATCAACTGTTTATTATACAGGACTCTGCAGACCAGAGAAAAAGCCAAGGAGAGAAAGCACAATAGGAGCAGTGCCTCAAAAAATCAGATTTTATACATTTATGACAACAGCACGTTCCAAAAAGGCAGACATATTTTTTTTTACAGCTCTGACTAGCACCAGATAAGGAAATAAACCAGGCAGAGGCACACAAACAAGCAGGAAATTGCATGGGAAGTTGACATCAATGCTCTGTGAACGAGCAGAGCTACAAAGACTTCGCTGCATTGTGCCGAGGGAGAAGGCAAACCCAGAGCTAAGCAAAGAGAAATTAAAATTTCATGCAGGGTCTAAGGCAGTGTAAGACACAAACACAGCAGAAAGGATATTTATCGGCCAAACAACACAGGAATCGTTACTTTCAGCAGTAAATTAAAGGAATGCTGACATGAAATCAGAGAGAAGTATTCCACACAAACCCACAGGAGTGAAATGGGCAAGCAAACATAAAATATTCAGGCAGGATGATGCATCTGCCAGCGAGGGAGAAATCGTTTCTGCTCCCCAGAACTGCAGATGGTGGTGTCACTCCAGAATGGAACTGACCTGGCACACTTCACAGACAGGACCCTGAGTGAGCCCGTGAAACCTTGACCTGGCAGGAACTGACGTCACGGAGAGCAACAGCCACAGTGGCACAGGGGAACCCACCCGGAGCATTGCTGGGATCTTTTCAGGGAATTATGGGGGTGGGAAAGCACTGAGAGAGGTGTCCAGGGGCTGCTCCACCCCTGGAAGTGCCCAAGGCCAGGCTGGACAGGGCTTGGAGCAGCCTGGGACAGTGGAAGGTGTCCCTGCCCATGGCAGGGGCTGGAATAAGAGGGGTTTTAAAGTTCCTTTCCAGCCCAAACCATTCTGGAATTCTCTGATTCCATGATTATTCTGTAATTCCATGAACCACGTCTCAGCACAAGCACCGAGGGTTCACTGCAGGCACTGCAGGTGAGAGCAAACACCTCCAGATCCCAGGGACTGGGAAGAGGGACTCGGGAGTACAGGAAAACCACTGCAGGCCGAAGGCTGACCCTCAGGGTGGATTTGATGATGAAAGGCAGAGCTGAGCAGCAATGGGTCCCTGGCTGGGTGGAGCTGGAGTCCAGCAAATCAAGGGGCACAAATCCAGGTGCTTGAAGGACTGCACAGGTTTGGGGATGATGATTTTTCCCTCTGGGGCCTGAGCAGGGATTGCTGAGACCCAGAGGTGGGTCTCCTTCAAATTCACTTTTAGGTCTCTGTAACTTGTGGAATTGCAGAGCTACACTGGCAGGACAGATTCTGATTACACAGCAGTTTCCTCTCAGTGTTTTTCCACTGATTCCCACTGAGTTCTGCCTGACTTGCATCAGTGTGATGGGAGGGAATTCTCATCTACTCAGCACTCACTGCTGTGTCTTCCTGGGGTGCAGCAGGGAAGCTGAGGGGGGGATTTGGGGCTGATGTTGGCACCAGCTGGTTTTCAAATTAGGGCAGTTACTGGGGGAATGGATGGTAGGGACCAGAACAGCACTGTGCTGGCACAGGAAAGAAAAACTCACAGCCTGGGAAGTTTTACACCAGACCCATCCAGCTGAGATTCTTTTCTAATGGTTTGCTCTGAGAGCAAGGAAGCCGTCTGGAAACAGCCCAGGCAAGACCAGTTTCACATTTGGGCAGCAGCAAATCCCCTCCCAGTGTCCCAGAACCACAGAATCACGGAATGTTCAGAGCTGGAATGGACCCACAAGGATCACAGAGCCCCTGCTCCTGCCCAGGACAGCCCAAAGATCCCACCCTGCGCCTGAGAGCTTTGTCCAAACACTCCCTGATCTCTGTGCCTGATGTTTTGCCTGTAGCTACATAAAACACCCATCGCTCTGTTTTCATTACCAGCTTTGAGTCCCAGTGTTCCAGCTGCCGGAATATCCTGCAGTGAGTCACCTCTCAGGTTTGTCAAACGGTTCTGGGCTCAGGAGCCTCCCTGGGCTGTTTGCAGGTTCTTTCTGCGCTCAGGGCAGATGGAGGGAGGTGTCCAGGGCCTCACAGCACTGGACATTGCTGCAGTGCACCCCCAGTGATGGAGGAGCCAGATTAAGAAAGGATTTGAGTTTCTCTTTGTCTCCCTTAGAAGGTGAAAAGCCAGAATTTTCGTTCCCAATTTGGATGGGTGCTAACACAGGACACCTCATAGAACCTTCTGGACTTCACCTCAAAGCTGAGACTATCTGGTTGGACCAATGCCAAAAGTCCTGCCTGAGCAATTATTACTAAAGGCATTAAACAAAGGAACCTCGTGGCATTTTTGGCGTGTTTTAGCAGAGACAAGGATCTCCTTGCTCTAGCAAGGCTTTTCTCTGTAGTTTGTTATTTTTGTCACTAATAAACCTTTTTCTGTTTCCAACGCTGCCTTTGATGCCATATTGCTAATTTTATGCCATTGGGGATGGCAGGACAAAACCCCAAAGTGATGAACTCTCTGAGAGCTCAGAACACCTGGCTCTAACAGTATTTTATCAGGACATTGCGAAGCAGAGGGAGTGACCTGATGCTCACGCAGGGCTGGGAGGAGAAATGGGGAGCTGAGAGGGCTCGTGGTCCAAGAGGAGAGCCAGGAGGAATTAATTGTCTGCCCAGCCAAACCTGGCACCACTCTTCCTGAACATGTGCCTTCCCTGGGAAGCATCTCAGGCGTGCCCAGAGCAGCCCTTGGGAGCTCACCCCGACCCCATCCTCTGATCCATGGGTTTCCAGCAGAGATCAGGACAACACTGTTCCCTCATAAACTGAAGTGGCCCAGTAGGGTGAGAGGTGAGCTTTAATTTAATTTAAAGCAATTATTGCCTTCCTAGACCCTCCTGTGTGCTCGTTCTGCTCGGGCTCGGGGTCAGGGTCGGTGAACACCAGCTGCACCCATTCCCTACGGGTCAGAAGGAGCTGGTCCCTCTCAGGGATCCTTTTTTTCCCAGTCCTCCTGTGACCTGTACCCCTGCTGCTCTCCAGGGGCTCTCAGGGAGAGCTGTCCCTGCAGGAAATACAGCTCCCTCCCTCCCCAGACACCTGTAGGGCTTTTCCAGGACCTCATGAAAAAGGAAAAACCTGTTCCAGTGGTGCTGGGACTGGGGCTGGTTCAGAACCAAATAAAAGCCTTGCTGGGCTCACTGGTTTCAGTCCAAGGCTTCCCATCCTTTTTCCTGCTGATATTTTGGGGCTGATCCTGAGCAGAGATTGGAGCTGGCAGGTTCAGGCCCTGACCCAGAGACCCCGGAGGAGCCCCAGCTCCTGCACCCCAGCTCCAGCTGTACAGAAGTGTCTTCAACTGCAGAAATATTTGCCTCAGTTCCAAACATCAAACCCAAGCTTCTCCTGACAAATCCACGCAGAAATTCCTTTCTCCTTTGGCAAAGAAGTAGGAGGGTGACAGAACCAGACACACAGATCTGTGACTATGAACTAAATTATTGATGCTCTCTTCTTATGAGCTGAACTCTTTATTGCAGCTGAATGTTGGATTATGACAGCCAATGGTCTGTGCAGACTGTTCACTGCATTATTTATATCAATCATCTGAGCTACACCTTGTTCTCTTGATGGGGGCTCTTTTAGGGTTGAAAGATCCCTGCAGAGAATAATTTGTGGATAGTAATTAAAATAAAATCAAATTCATTTCCATTGGACTCAATCCTTTCACTGATTTACAACAATCCTTCACATATGGGATTTTCTTTTTTTGTTTATTTTTTTTTGTTTTAAGTTTTTACACACAGAATTGTCAAGGGAACAAGATTCCCATGAAAACAGCTGTGATTTACTCCCAACATGGGGTTCAAGCTGGGGGTTGGTTGCTTAGACACTGAAATGCCTTGAATTTCCTTCTCCTCTTTACAATTTCTTGTCAATCCACTGGGCATGGATACCTCCATGAATAATGAAGAAAAGGAAAACCACCACTGCAGTTCTAAGCTAAAATACTCAAACACTGCACATATAAATTTGCAGCGTATTTTAACTAAAGACAAACAGAGTAGATAATTTATTGCTGCACTTGAGGGTTAATTATTCAGACTAAATGGTTTAAGCAGGGTTACAATGATATCTGTTTATCTTGCAGTCATTTACCAGGCACTAAACAAGTTCTGGCCATGTTTTCCCCCTCTTAAGTAATCAATATCTCTCTTGTTTCTTTACCTTCATATTTACACCCAAGCAGGATTATTGGGAAGGGGAAAAGTTGGACAAAGCACCAAGAAAGGAAAGCCACAAGCAAATGCTTCAAACTTTACAATTCACATTTATTTTGAAAAAATGTCTTGTTAAAAATACTCCTACAAAGGCATTGGAGCAGCAGGTTTCTGTTTCCTTTATAAATACATCTGATTTATTTATTTTATTTATTTCTTCTCAGTAACATCGAAAGACATCTGACAAAGCCAGGGAAGCCCTGGGCTGAATGGAAGACACATCCCTGTGTAACAAGGACCTGCACACGATCTCCCCATTCACAATTAAAAAAAAAATTACAAATACTGTCATGAAAAGTGTTTTGCTGTCCTCAGGGCCACGGCCGACACAGGGGAAGAGCAGGAAGCCAGGGCTGGGGACACCCTGGAGCCCAGCTGGTGATCTGGGACTGGTGGCAGGGGAGGACAGGACACAGGGTTGACTTGACACCCTTGTTTTTGGGGGGCTGAAGGACTCACCCCAATTCCCCATCCCACTCTCCAGCTCCTTCGGAGTTACGAGCACGAGGTCAGAGCTTGGCAAAGCCTCCTCTCCCTGCAAACCTTCCCCATGCCACTAGCAGATCTGCCACAAATCTTACAGGGAGGGACATTTCCAACAAACAAACACCTGTGGGCATTTCCAACAAACACCTGTGGGCATTTCCAACAGAAACCTGTGGGCATTTCCCTCAGACACCTGTGGGCATTTCCCTCAGACACCCATGGGCATTTCCAACAGAAACCTGTGGGCATTTCCAACAAACACCTGTGGGCATTTCCAACAAACACCTGTGGGCATTTCCCTCAGACACCCATGAGCATTTCCCACAGAAACCTGTGGGCATTTCCCTCAGTCACTTGTGGGCATTGCCAACAAACACCTGTGGACACTTCCCTCAGACACCTGTAGGCATTTCCAACAGAAACCTGTGGGCATTCCCAACAAACACCTGTGGGAATTTCCCTCAGACACCTGTGGGCATTTCCACAAACACCTGTGGGCATTTCCAACAAACACCTGTGGACATTTTTCCCTCAAATACCTGTGGATATNGGGCATTTCCAACAAACACCTGTGGGCATTTCCCTCAGACACCCATGAGCATTTCCCACAGAAACCTGTGGGCATTTCCCTCAGTCACTTGTGGGCATTGCCAACAAACACCTGTGGACACTTCTCTCAGACACCTGTAGGCATTTCCAACAAACACCTGTGGACACTTCCCTCAGACACCTGTAGGCATTTTCAACAAACACCTGTGGACATTTTTCCCTCAAATACCTGTGGATATTCCCACAAACCCCAGTGGACATTTCCCAATGAACACTTGTGGGCATTTCCCTCCTGTGGGAGGACCTATGACCAGATCACAGGAACCAAGGCCCTGATGGACAAGAGAATTCCCTGCCACATCTCACTGCCACCTCACTGTCACCCCCCCTTCCCTCTGGGACCTTCTTGGGACTTGGTATCTGAGCGAGGAAAAGATCTTCCCTGCAAGGAGTCCTTCGGAATGGGGGCACGGAGAGCTACGCTGGCTCTTCAGATCCTCAGAAGCCCATGGGCAGATGGTGGCACAGGAAGGAGGTTTGGATACCTGTGCCAGCTCATCCTGAGAGGAGATCTCTGAGCTCCCAAACCCCTGTGATCTGTTCCTCACAAACTCTCAGAGCTCCCAAACCCCTATTTCCTGCTCCCCATGAGCTCTCTGAGCTCCCAAACCCCTGTGATCTGTTCCTCACAAACTCTCAGAGCTCCCAAACCCCTATTTCCTGCTCCCCATGANGATCTCTGAGCTCCCAAACCCCTGTGTCCTGCTCCCCACAGGCTCTCTGAGCTCCCAAACTCACCTGTGTCCTGTTCCCCATGAATTCTCTGAGCTCCCAAACCCCTGTGATCTGTTCCTCACAAACTCTCAGAGCTCCCAAACCCCTATTTCCTGCTCCCCATGAGCTCTCTGAGCTCCCAAACTCACCTGTGTCCTGCTCCCCACAGGCTCTCTGAGCTCACAAACCCCTGTGTCCTGCTCCCCCCAGGCTCTCTGAGCTCCCAAACCCCTCTTTCCTGTTCCTCACGAACTCTCAGAGCTCCCAAACTCCTGTTTCCTGTTCCCTACAGGCTCTCCGTATTTTCTCTGTATTTTTTTCCTGCTCCTCACGAGCTCTCTGAGCTCTCAAACTCTTGTTTCCTGCTCCCCAATCCTCTCAGATCACGCCCTGGGGAGGTGAGAAGGCTCATGCCTTTATTTGGGATGTGCTTGGAAGCACCAGCTCATTTTTGCAGCAAGAACTGTGACACCTCAGCTCTGCCTTCAGGGCCTGGAACACCCCCAGCTCCCCAAACTTAAATCAGGGCCTCAAAGCAGCCCCTGGGCAGAGCTCACATCAACACCACAGCACAGCAGGGAGTGACACAAGGTCAGCAAAGCAAACCTGGGGATACAAATCGAGTTCTGACACGAGGAATGAGCTCCTTCACCTGTGCCAAGAGGCAGGCTTGGACCCTTTTTTCCTGAACTATCCCAGGGAACGCTGGCCAGGGATCCTGACACACTGGCCCTGCTTTTATACAACTTTTACTGCTTTATCCAGGAAGATCTGCGATGTGAGGTGGACATTTCCAGAAAGAAAGGGAGGCAAAGGGGGGATTTTTTTCATGGGAAGAGGTGCAGCCAAGCAGAGGTTCCCTGCAGAGATGTGCTGAGCCAGCTCCAAGGAAGGGAATCCCTGAACAAACCATCCGGCCCTCGCACACTGGGGAGGGACAGGGGGCAGAGAAACAGCCCAGGGAGAGCTGAAGGTGCAGGACAAGCAATGACAAAGAAAACGGTGCAAGGATGAATGCTGAAGAAAGGCCAAAGAATGCTGAAAGGCTGAAGAGTGAATGGAGAAGTCACTGGAGGAGGGCACCCAACAGAAACCTCCTCCAGTGCAGAGGCAGCAGATCCACAACAGAAGAAGTTCCCATCTCTGCCCCTTGATTTCTGCCCCTCCAGCTCCAGCAGGATGGCAGGGTGTCCTGTGGGCTCTGGGAGGACCATCCTGAGGAAGCTGGGGGATCCAGGAGACCCCCACAGCCCGGCCCAGGGGTTGTTCTCCTTGTCAGGGTATCCTGCAGCTCCTGCTTGGTGCCTCCACCTCCCTCCCCCTCCAGGGAGGCTTTGCTTCCTCCTGCTCCAACCAGGCTTTCCCTGCTCAGATCCCACTGCTGGATGGGGCAGGGATGCCCACACTCGTCTGTCTGTCCCTCTGCCCACACTCGTCTGTCTGTCCCTCTGCCCAGGGCAGGGCCAGCTGGGCTGTTTCACTTGTCTGCACTGCTGAGCAGCTCGAGACAAAACTCTGGAGCTGAAGGATGGATGGTGAGGATTTCTGCCCCTCCAGGGGACCCTGCTACACATGAGGGACCCAGCCACACCAGCGGGACACAGCCACACCTGAGGGACTCAGCCACACATGAGGGGCTCAGCCACACCTGAGGGGCTCAGCCACACCTGACGGCCTCACCCTGAGCAAGTCCTCACTCCAGAACCTTGGAGGATTTGGGGAACTCATGAAATCTGAACTTTATTTCTCTGTACTTTATTTCCCTGTACCTGAGTCCTGTGGAAAGCCTGGGCTGGGCTCTAGGACACAGCAGGAGGTGCTCAGGAAGGCTGGGAATGGGAGTGGGCACTGAGAGCTGGGCTGGCCAACATGAAACCCACAGCCCTGAACCTTGGCCGCCTCACGTGAGGGTTGGGCTGTCCTTCAGTAAAAGCTGGGATTTTCCTGTGATCCCAATGCTCCTGGGATCCTAGACGCAGAAGCTGGTATTTTTAGAGGAAAAAAAGAACCATCAGAGAGCTCATGAATCCATCAGTTCCTCCTGGAGATCAGAGTCCAAGCAAGAAGCACAAGTGCACCAAACCTGTCCCTTCCCTGTCCCCTACAGCTCCCGAGGGGACAGGAACACAAGTCAGGGACCCTCCAGCTCCAGCCTGACCCTTCTCCCACACCCCTGGGCTGCAGAGGGACAGAAATCCGTGCCCGTGTCACAGTTTTCACCCGTGCCATCAAGGGTTTTCATGTCTGGATCTGAGCTGTCCCCAGCACATAAAGAGCAAATTCATTTTCAGAGCTGGGCCAGCACTGAAAACCAAACCTCGCACTTAATCCCTGCCTGGGTCTTGTCCTGGAGCCCTCAGCACTCAGTGCCTGCTCTGGGATCTCCCTGCACTGCCCCAGCCCAGCCCTGAGTTGCTCTATGGCACCAAGAGCTTTTTTTGCTTTTTTTCCCATTTCAGGAGCTTGTGCCAGGCTCCTTTCCTGCACTTTAACCCAGAGGCAGCTCTGACCCCTGCTCAGATTCCCAGACAATAACACATCACAAGGCTGAGCCAGGCAAAGCAGAGGGACAAATCTCACTGTCAGGAACCAGCCTGGGGCAGAGGAAGGGAAGGACAGGGATCTCTCACACCAGCGCTCTCTGTGTCATGACAGAAGGTTTGAGGTAAGAATGTTCCACAGAGAGCTTCCACATCCAACCCATGATGGATCACCCAGTTCAATCTCCCTTTCTGTGCTTTTCCAGGTGTTTGAGGCACTCCCAGTGCAGCTCTGAGCCCCAGGGATGCCTTGGGACACACCAGAAACTGGGAGGAGGAAGCGAGTGGTTTCCTCTGACATGGGCTCCCTCTGGCTCCACACTGAAATCCTTCCCCAGAAAGAGTGAAAACGGAAAATCAATGATGTTGATGGAGTGTTTGTGCTTTTAAAAGATGTAGAATGTGTCAGTCCCAAGAATACGACGGAATAAAAGAATTTCTGCAGGAATCCTGATATACACCCTGTGCCCCCAGGCATCCGTGACCCAGAAAAACTGGAAGAGGTATTTTTGTGTCAAGATTATTATTATTTTAAAAGTTTGTCCAGTCATCTTTTGAATCCCAGAATGGTTTGGGTTGGAAAGGACCTTAAAGCTCATCCAGTGCCACCCCTGCCATGGCAGTGACAGCTCCCACTGTCCCAGGTGCTCCAGCCCTGTCCAGCCTGGCCTTGGGCACTGCCAGGGATCCAGGGGCAGCCACAGCTGCTCTGGGCACCCTGTGCCAGGGCCTCACCACCCTCACAGGGGAGAATTTCTTCCTAAAATCCAATCTAAACTTATCCTCCTCTAGCTTAAAGTCATTTCTCCTTTTCCTATCAATCCATCTCGTGCTGGGTTCCACGTTCCAGCCATGAGTTCCACCCTCCAGTCCCTCTGCTCTGTGCCAGGGAATATTCTGCTCCCCTGCCTTCGAGCTGCTATTGTCACAAACAGGCACTGCTGCTTTCTCACACCTTTCCTGATTTAAGGGCACAAAACTTTTCTCATTGTGCTTTACCTCTGCCAGAACCAAGAATCAAAATCTATTTATCTTTTATACCTCCCACAGACTTCTGGCTGTTACAGGAGCCCTGGTCTGGCTGCACCTCTCTGGATATTTATTTCTTCATTTCTGTGCGTCCCTTTCGAGTGGAGGAGAACAAAAGCACGTCCAACATTTGCAGAGCCAGCACATCAAGAATTCACTGGCTCGTGACCTCGTGTGGAGGCTCCCGAGTGCCAACATTTGAGAGCAATCAGAGATCTCTCATTTATTCTCCACCAGCGAAGGCCGAGCCGGGCTGTGGGTTTGCCACACCATCTGTCCCAGCCTGGTGATTTCATCAACCTCCATCCCCCAGCCCAGCCCACTCAGCCTGGAGTCAGTGAGCTGGAAGTGCAGACCAAAAACAATTTGGGGAAAAGGGGATCTGACTGCCAGCTTCATCCTCAGGGAGAGTAACTCAGGGAATCCTGGGATGGTTTGGGTTGGAAAGGACCTTAAAGATCATCCTGTTCCAGCTCCCTGCCATGGGCAGGACTCCTCCTTCAACCCCTTCCTTTAGTTTTTCCTAACACAGTTGTTTGTTATTAAAAAAAAGACAAAATTTATTCCTTCCCTCCCAGACTTAGCTGGAATAACCAAAGGATGTGGAACAACAACTGTGCAAGAGCTCCAGACTGACCCCAGGGGTAGAAGTAGAAGCTACAGTGGAGACAAGTGAAAAATTCCTGAAGTTTACTGGAACAAAAGAGCTGGAAATGGATCAGCCAAGTGCTGGTTGTTCTTCTTTTTTTTTTCATGAAGGCAAAAGGGAGTTCCTAACAAAAAACGAGGCACGTGAGGCTGAGCTGTGGTTTGTTTGCAGGGATGGCCCAGTGGAATCAGACAGGGACACAGAGTGGCACTGCTGCACTCCTGCAGAACCCACACAGGAATTCCTCACAGAATTAAAAAAGTAAAAAAAAAAAAAGGGAGAGGTACTGCTGAATAAGTTTTAAGACAGCAGGAATGCAGATCCAGGAAAAGATTTGAGGGGAGACCAAATTTCTGCAAATAACATTTGTCAGTGGAGCTGGCAGGAGTTAACACAGGGACAGCGAGGAGGTGAATTCCAGGAAATATTTGGAGAGTGCAGGGAGTTTTCTAGGAGAGCTGTGGAAGACTGGAACACATATGGAAGCAAACACAGGCCAAGGTTGTGTCCTGTCTTTGGGAAGGGCAAAGAATTACAAGAGGCAAAGGCATCCTGAACAAGTTTAAACAGAAAGGCCAAAACGTGACTGTAGATTAAAAAAAGTTCAATCCTGTATGTGAAGAACTTGGAAATACATAACATTTTTGAGGATGGAAAAAGACCTACATTAAATCAGCCTCGAGTCAGACATGCAGGAAAGAAGATGATTTACATTAAAACAATAAACTCCACTAAACCAAACCAGACTGATGTGACACTTGCAGTGCTCTGGATTTGCACATCCAAGGCAGTCCCAGATTTATTGCATCATCAGAGGATACGACTGCTAACGATGCAGCAGAGTTCAAGCCCTGACTCCGGGACTCACATAAATCAGCCTGGCAAACAGAACGAGAAATCTCCTCAGCTGCTCCAACCCTCCCAGAGGTTCTCTCTACAGACCCCTGCTAATCCACAGCCTGGGTGAGGATTCCTGGGAAAGATCCTTTCCTTTAACCCAAACTCCAGGAACAGCTTTGGGGGGTGTGGGGAAAGCCCTGGAATCCAGGCAGCAGCTGACACTGCTGAAAGTCCCTCAGCCCAGCCCAGTTCAGCTCAGCTCAGTTCAGCTCAGCTCAGCCCAGTTCAGCTCAGCTCAGCTCAGCCCAGCCCAGCTCAGCTCAGTTCAGCCCAGCCCAGCTCAGCTCAGTTCAGCCCAGCTCAGCTCAGCCCAGCTCAGCCCAGTTCAGCTCAGCCCAGCTCAGCTCAGTCCAGCTCAGCTCAGCGCAGCGCAGTTCAGGGC
>VXBU01002983.1:194748-215389 GCA_013400315.1 Bombycilla garrulus | reverse complement strand
TCAGCCCAGCTCAGTTCAGCCCAGTTCAGCTCAGCCCAGCTCAGCTCAGCTCAGCTCAGCTCAGCCCAGCCCAGCTCAGCTCAGCTCAGCTCAGCCCAGCCCAGCCCAGCCCAGCCCAGTTCAGCTCAGCTCAGCTCAGCAGGGAGCTGTTCTGGGCAGCGCTCAGGCGGGCAGTGAAGAGAGCAGGATGCAGGTTTGGGGAGGGGAGGATGGCAGCAGCCGCAGTCCCCGTGTCCCCCTCATCCCCTGACCCCGAGGACGAAGCTCTGCTGTGTCCCCGCCCCTGCAGCGGCTCTCCCCCAGCCCGGTGTGATGCCCCGGAGCCGCTCCTGCCGTGGGAGGGGTCCCATCCTCACAGGATCAGATCAGAGCACTCAGGAGCTTTCCAGCAGCGCCAAACCCTGGCACAGCCGCCTGGGACACTGCAAGCCCAGGAATCGCTGCCTTTGGAAACTGCTGAGGGTGTTGTGCACAGGAGAAGCTCCTCAGCTGCTGAAAAGCACAAATCTCCACTAATTCATGAGAGGCAGCTCTGAGGGTTTACTGAGAGGAGAGCAGATCCTTTCGGGAGGGATGTGCAGCTCACAGTGGTCTGTTTTGTGTCCCCACAGCCAGCAGGACAAGTGATTCCTCACAGCAGTGCTGCATCTTGCATGTTTGTAAAAACCTCACAGGTTTTTCCTTTCTCCTTCACACCCTGCACTGTAATCCCAGCAAACGGGCTGGTGGCAATAGCTGGGAATGACCCACAAAACATATTTTAACTTTTTACTGTCCACATGTGCTTTGCTTCCTCTGCTCGGCCCTGTGATGCTCGGCAAGATTTGAACTCCTCACTGTCCAACCAACTGAGAGCTCCCAGGTGCTCAGCATTCCCACAGAACGCCATCCACAGGCTGGGGGTGGGAATGGGAGAAGGGAAGGGCTGGGAGGTAGCTTGGAAGGTAGAGGGGAAACATGAAAATTGCAACAAGCTGCCTGAAAAATCTCCACGTGATGATTTTTGTTAAGTACCCACACATGCACACATGCACATGCACATTTCACAGTGTCAATGTTAGCAAGTGCCTTTTCCCCTTTTCCCCTTGGAACACGCTGAGTTTTCCCTTAGACTCCCCTTTCCTGTTGGAGAGCCATGAAATAAATATGTTATTGTCACTCCTCTGCCCTCTCTCTGCAGCGTGTGCCAGAGGCGTTTACAACCAAAGCACTCGACAGGAACTCGGTTCCTCGTGCTCCCAGGAGAGCTGAGGGATGCAGAAAACTGCAGGGTTTTCTGGACTGTGCCTGTTTTAGTCCAGCTCTCCGTTAGTCCTGCACAGCCAAACACAGATGTCACAGCCACGTCTGCTATGAACAGACGGAAGGTGTTACTTTTAGCACCACCATCACCACCACGTGGGGTTTTTTTTGGTCAGAAGAAGAGACATGGATGTGCTTTCTCTGTCCTGCTCTGGGGGCCGTGGCACTGCGACCTGTCCTTCACAGTGGGCTGGGTCTGGCAGGTAGATGTGTCTGGAGCAGCCAGCGAGGAGATTCAGTGCATCGAGACAAAAAGTCTCCAAGTGGAGAAGACCTGAAGTGCCCTTCCAAGGCCTGGGTGGCTCTGAGGGGGTGCTGCCCGGGCCTTGCTCCTCCTCAGAGTCTGCAGGAGCTCAGGGGGTGGCAGAGAACAGTCGGGAATTGTCTGGGGAGGACAAGCGAGGGCCATCGTGTGCTCCTTCCACATGGCTGCCCCGCGGGAATCTGCTGGGGAGGATTTTGTTGGCAGAGCTCTGGGGCACGGGGTCACTGCTGGAAGCTGGCACAGCACGGTCCTGCCCTCACCCTGCAGTGCCAGCACACAGCCCCACGTGCCTTTGGGACAGTGACAACTGCTCCTGGTGGGACATTCACAGCAGGGGAGGCTCCCACCCCACACCTGGGAACTCCCGGTGTCCCTGCGTGCCCTCTGCCAACACCTCCCGTGGTTTAATCAACTCCAGTGATTTCTGATCGAAGCTGAGCCCATCCCCTGAGCAGCAGAAGTGCTTTTTGGATGCACAGGCATTGCAAGATCCCTCTGGGCACACAGGCTGGATTTGGGGCGCGGAGCTGTGCTTGCAGGCACCACCTGCACACCCCAGGCCTACAGCCCCTGCTCCCCACTCCACACCCCCTGTGCCAGCTGTGCCAGCTGCCAGCCACGCTGCGAGGTGCTGGGGCTGTCACAGGGGGTGCCCTGGGCTCAGGACAGCACCCTGGCACCCAGCACACCCCGCTCCCATCGCTGCAGGCCTGCCCAGAGCTGCACACCCAGGGCTGGGCTGGCTGCGAACACAAACACAACGCTGCACTGGAGATTGGGGGTGAACAGGGGCTGGAGGGACAATTCCTGCACTGAAAGCCCCTGGGACAGGGCACGAGCTCAGGAGAGAGGAAGTGTCACTTGTAGGGACTGCTCTGATGCCACTCGCGAGGGCTTTGTTGTTGGATCTGGTCTGGCAGGAGAAAATGCTAAAAGTATTTAATAAATGGCCTCATATTTTACAAGCAGTCTGGGGAGATGATGTCTGGCCACAGAGGTCTAGACAGCTTGGGATTTTCATCCACAGCAGACACACTTCCTCTTGGATTCAGCTCCTGGAAAATAGAGCCGGGCAGCTCCCAGTGAACACTTCAACACTGCCCGCTGCCAAAAACGGGAGCAGGAGCCCGGGAATGGCACGGCAGCGGCAGACCAGGGCTTGTGAACACCGTGGCCACGAGATGGGCGGCAAAATGCCACGTGTGGAACCCTTCAGAGGTGGTGCTGGGCAGGGAGAACAGCCTGGTTCTCATCTGCACCTCCCTGTGCCTGCCTGGTGGCATTCACACATCCCTGCTCAGTCCAAAGAATTCATTTCGGTTATTTTATAAACCCATTGATGGATCATTCATTTCAACCACAGCTTTTTGCCTCTGAAGAGCTGGGGTTGGAGTTTTTGCTGCCCACGCTGTCTCAGATGTGAGGGGCTGAGCCTGAAGCTGCACCACCCCACAGGGACAGGGTGCCCATGGCACAGAGCCCTCCTGCACAGCCTGGCCCTCAGGGCCCCGTGCCCACCTGCAGATAACACAACTCCTGCTCCAAAACTCCAAACTCGGCTGTGCCAAGAGCTCCTCTGAGAGGACTGGGCTCTCCCTGCCCTTCCCCTGCACCGATCCAACACCTTCCTCAGCAGCCAGACATTTCCAGAGGGCTCTGAACCAGCTGTGGAGTCATCATTCCCTCACAAAACCCATCCCAACTTTCCCTCCCAATCCTCTGTGATGCTGCTCACCCCCCAGTTGAGCTGGTGGCCACCTTGGCAAACACCTGGAACCTCAACAGCCACAAACATCTCTCGTGCCACCACCAAGTGGAAAGAGCAAATAAGCAAACGGGAGGAAATGTGCATATAAAAAAACCTTTTTCTCCTGGCATATGGTCAATAAGCTGCAATTTTTCCTTCCACAGGGAAGGGATTTAAGTTCTTGGATGATATGATTCTTGGAGATGTCATTTCTTTTTCTTTTAAAAAAAATTAAAAAAAACCAAACCCCCAATCAACCGAAAATTTCCAACCCCAAACTCACAAAACCGGTGTTAACAAAACGATGCAAAAGGACAAATCTCCCAACAATGACAACCGAAAAAGAAAGGTACACGTCAGCATTTGTAATCAAAAACTACTACATACTGTACTTGGGAAGTCTTCTGGGAAAAGATCATTGGCATCTAGAAAGGATATCACTAAAAGTCTTGAGCAATGATATGTATGAGACACGATGCCACTGGAGGGTGGATGGACGGACCCTTAGGAAACTGTCACTCACAAAACTGTTCCATGACAAGAGAAAATAAGAGATGTAAAAAGGATTGGTTTGTTTTTTCCCCATCCCCACCCCCCCAGGCGTTACAGATTCCTTCTCATTTGTCGGAAACAGCCTCCTCTAGTCTTAGTTTATTTGTTGTGATTTTTTGTTTGTGGTTTTTTAAAAAAAAAAAAAAAAAGTCTTCAGCTTTTGAAGAAGTCCATCAGTTTCTGAGATGCACTTGGTTCCAGAGCACCAAAGAGCTCAGCTCTCCCTGTTTATCTGCTCAGAGGGGCTCTGGGGAAGGGCCAGAGCCCACGGCAGGGAGGAAGAGATGTGCTTCTCGTGGCCTTTCCTTGCATTCCTCTTCCTGCAGAAGTCCCACTGCTCCAGAGGTGCCTGGCTCCAGCTGCAGCAGCCTTGTGCAACAGGAAACATGAAGCTGCTCTTTTCTCTTCCTTTGGAGACTCCCATTGGTCTTGGAGCCCTTTTCAAGAATGCAATTGCTTTATTATTATTTAAAAATATTTTGCAGTTTGTTCGTGGATTTTTTTTTTCAAAATAGCTGTCTTTTTTTTTTATTATTATTTTGTTCCCTTTTTCCATTGCTTAAATTCTAGAAGCTCTTGGCAGCTTCTCTTGGTTGAGGACAGGGTGTTCCCTCCTGCTGCTGTGATCCTCAGAGCAGCTGCCTGTCTCTGGTCCATGCAGAACACTCAGGAACTGGAGCTTGGACATACAGGGGAAAGGGGAGCAGGGCCTCGAGGAGGAGGAGTGGGAGGACAGGCAGCTCTCAAACCTCCACAGACTGGATTTGGTTCATCTGTGCTCTCATCACCTGGATACTGTTCAGAATTTTCTTCTGGTGTCCTGCTAAAGTGACCCCGACTCGCAGAATGTCCCTTTGGGAGGAAAGGAAACAAACACAAATGTCAGGAGATATTTTCTCACAGCACAACAAGATCATAGAAGGTGTTGAAAATTATCTTTAAGGTGCCTTTCAACCCAAACCATTCTGTGATTCTGTGATTCCCTGGTTCTAGGAGTCCATGAGAATGATATGTAGGGAGCTGAAGTACCCACAGATTTCTTCCATGAATAAAACAAACAGATGCAAACCCTGGGAAACCTCTACTCTTTCACTCTTTCTTGCTTTTTGTCCAATCTTTGCACTTTCCACCTACCTGCAGCACCCTCAGACTCCTGCACCTCAATGGAGAGTGTGAAACCAAATGCCACAGGTTCTGCTCTCTGCTTGTGAGTCGATTTGTCTTGAATTTTTTACCCTTGTACTGCTTTGGATTTTGGATTTTCTTTCACTTTGTGACACACTAACCCGTTTTTTCTACCCCTGGAGACACAACCAGGGATGTCCTGCCCCTCCTCAGTGTAGATCTGACCCCCATATGCAGATGATCCTGTTCTTGATGTTTTTCCTTTGAGCTGGTAAGACCATGAAATGATCAATTTTTGCACTTATCCTTTTGTTAAACCATGGCAAACTCATTTTTGGACAGCTTTTATTTTTTATAGCTTCAGACATCAGAGAGAAATAAAAATCATGCCAAGAGCATAAGGGTGGCTCTAAATCGGTCCTATCTGTGTCTCCAGCTGAGCTTGCTCTCATCTCCCCCTTGGTGAATAAACCTCAGCCATGAAATCTTCAGATCTTCTTCTTCTTCCCATCAGGAGATGGGAGGCCACAGGACCCAAACCTGACTTGAAGGAATTTCAGGTGCCTTTTGTCCCTTGAGTGTTAGGACCAGATGTTTAAGGGCAAGCAAAACCTTTGCTGTGTTTAGAGTGGAGGTTATTGGGCAAAGAAAGGTAAAGAGGAGCTCCAAAGGGTGGAAAAAATTCTTCACTCATGTCTGTAAACCAGAATAAAACCGTGGCTCTGCACAAACTCATGCTTCCAAGCCTTCTGTCATTAAATATTTGATTGGATATTGGGCAGGAATTCTTTGCTCAGAGGGTGTGAGGCCCTGGCACAGGGTGCCTGAGCTGTGGCTGTCCCTGGATCCCTGGCAGTGCCCAAGGCCAGGCTGGACAGGGCTGGGAGCAAACTGGGACAGTGGAAGGTGTCTTAAAGGTCCCTTCCAACTCAAATGGTTCTGTGATTCTTGGAAGATAATTTGGTGTCCCAGCCTGCAGACAATCCAGGTTTGTCCTGGTTTTCAGGACCCTTTCCAGCAGGTCAGTGTTGAGGCCGTGTGGATTTGGTGAACTGAGTCAGTCTGCAGGGAACATTCTCCAAATCTGGGTGGACCAGCAGCTCCACAGACATTCCTATAAACTTCTGCAAAGGCCAGTGAACATCAGGGGGTGATGTCAAGTCCTGTCACACCACAATTTTCCAAGGAAAAAGGACTTGGACTGTCTATTGTACATCCAGCCAAGCAGGTGAGGAATAGGAATGGAAGTTTGCCTAAACTGGCGGGAAATGAGCTGAGGACGCCCTTGGAATTGTGGTGAAGGCTCTTGGAGAGGAGTTGAGGGACACAGTGAGGGACTGGGAGAAGTCCTGGGACACTGAGGATGTCAGTGAAAGAACAGCCAGCTTTAGCTGGACTGTCTGCATCCTGCTTGCTGCCAGGTTCTACAAACAGCAGAACCCAGGCAGGGCTGGGTCGTGGTCTGATACCTCTCTTTGCTCAAAGTTCTTCCCTGCCCTTCAGATTTCATGGACTCTCACTCTTTTTGTTGTATAAACACAGCCAATACTGTGCCAAAATCATCCCCAGGGCCTTGGGACAGCACCACAGAAATCCCAAAACAGCCACGGGAGCTTCCTAGCAGCAAATCAGAACAAAAAGCCAGAGAAGGTCACAGTGGCTGTTTGAGTGAATGGATTCTGACTCAGTGGGAGATTTAAGGTCTGGATTTAAGCACCAAATCCAAACACCTCCCTGTTTGCAGCCCTTACAGACAGCTCTAATGCTTGGCCCTTTCTGAGGGTTTCTGCAGCCAGCCACAAATCTTTCAGCAGAGGTATCAAAGTCCCAGCCAGCCCCAAGGGATTTCAAAGCCCACCAGAAGTGGGATTTCAGCTGCCTGATTTCTCTGAAGAACTAGCCAAGCATTTGTCACCGCAGGATGGTTTTTGTAGATGCAGGACATTTTTAGTGGATGCAGCACAAACTTGAAACCGCCCCCAACAAGATCTTACTGAGGTGTGTGAGGGGACGTGGCAGAGGCTGAGCCAGGTGTGGAGAGCACCAAGCTGAGAGGTAAAGGGAAAAAATCGATGCCCAGAAAGATCCACCTGAACAGGAGGAAGAATTCTTTATGTGTGGGTGGAACAGACTTCCCAGAGAGGATCTGGAATCTCTTTCCACAGACAGAATCCTGAGTGAGGAGCTCTAGAAGGCTGTGCCTGAGGAGGAAGGTTGGACTGGATCCAGCAGGCCCATTCAACTGCAACCACTCTGATTCTGCCTTTCTTAGAACTCCGCACCATGCTTGTCTTGATCAATACCTCAGCCATTCAAGGGGACTGCAGAGTTCAGAACGGCTCTGGAGAATTGTCTGATGCCAGCCTGAAACCTCTGTTCCATGTGGGACACCCTTGGCAGAGGTGTTCATTTTCACAGAGTGGCAGTGGGGAGAGGAACTCTGTGGGTGCAGAGTGACAGACACACGGTCTGGAGACTGAAGAGATTAAAAGTGGCTCCACAAAGCAACAACTCTATAAAAGTAAAACTACATCACGTGAAAATAAAATCTAATTCAATACCAACTGTTGCAAAACTTCTGGGACTTCCCCTCGTGCTTTGGGACTCAAAGCCTGGGCACTTACTCTACAGTCATCTGAGATACTACATCAAAGGTGGTGAAACCAGCACTGGCAAAGCTCTCCTTGTACTGGCTCATCTTGATGGCATCCAGCCACTCATCCACAGTGTTGAAGCTGGTGTAATCCGGGATTGTGCGGTCGAGGAGGGGGAGGTTCATCCTGGAACACAGAAATGGGCAATGACAGACCCAGAGCTGCAGGCACGGCTGGTCCTGCCCCCTGCAGCAGCTGGAGGCACTGCAGCAGTGAAATTCACAGCACAGGCACTGCAGCAGTGAAATTCACAGCACAGGCACTGCAGCAGTGATTGATTCACAGCACAGGCACTGCAGCAGTGATTGACAGCACAGGCACTGCAGCAGTGAGTGATTCACAGCACAGGCACTGCAGCAGTGATTCACAGCACAGGCACTGCAGCAGTGATTCCAGGACAGGCACTGCAGCAGTGATTGACAGCACAGGCACTGCAGCAGTGATTCACAGCACAGGCACTGCAGCAGTGAGTGATTCACAGCACAGGCACTGCAGCAGTGATTCACAGGACAGGCATTGCAGCAGTGAGTGATTCACAGCACAGGCACTGCAGCAGTGAAATTCACAGGACAGGCACTGCAGCAGTGATTCCAGCACAGGCACTGCAGCAGTGATTCACAGGACAGGCACTGCCCTGGACTGTGGGATTCACCCAGAAATCACTGTTCTGCCGAGGGAAGGACTGTGCAGAGTACCAAGGAAACCTTTCTGGATCAGTCCATGCAGGAGCCATCAGAGATGATGGGATGCAGTTTAAATCCTGGCTGTGCATGTGTAGAAAGCTCAGTTCTGTACAGGAGCAGTGCTTCCCTCACACCGGTGTAACCCAGCCAGCCCAGGGGAGCTCCACACTGCCTCAGGGGCTTTATCTGCTCCCAGTGCAGTGGGACTGGAGCACCAGAACAATCCCGGTGTCCCAGCATCCCCAAGGTGCTCCTCTGTGTGCCCAGGGCACTGTCCAAGAGCTGCCCAAGCAGAGGGACCTTGGCATCTGCACCCCTGCTCTGTGGATGTCCCAAGCCTGGAGGTGTCCCAGGCCAGCTTGGATGGGGCTTGGAGCACCCTGGGATGGTGGGAGATGTCCCTGCCCATGGCAGGGCGTGGGATGAGATGGGCTTTAAGGTCTCTTGCACCCCGAATTGTGATTCTAGGATCTTTTAACACTCTCCCTTTAAAGGATCAAACACAGGCCAAGCTCTGAAGCAGCTCCTGAGGGGTGCAGGGACAGTGCCACCAGGACCCAGAGGACACCAGACCTGATCACTGAATCAAAGGACCAGAGGAGGACAGAGACACGTACCCAGAGGAGAGAGGTGCCATGGCTTTCAGGCTGTTGGGATTTCGGATCATTTTATCCAAGGTGTTGACAATTTGCCCAAATTTGGGCCTGTGGTTTCGATCCTTCTGCCAACAGTCCAGCATCAGCTGGTGAAGGGCATTGGGGCAGTCCATGGGTGGTGGCAGCCGATAGTCCTGCTCGATGGCATTTATCACCTGCAGGAAGAGAAAGGGGCATCAGTACAGCTGGGATAAAAACAATTTCATTCATAATTATTTATTTGTTTCCTTCCCTTGGATCCTGAGGGTCACTGACATGACTGAACTCACTGCTGCCTTCCCATCTCATCCCCACCTCACGCTGTAACTTCCAGCCCTCAGCAGGGCAGGTGAGGTGTCAGGTGTCCTGGGAGGTGACACCAGCTTTGCTCAGCCATCATTGTCACGAGGACTCTGCTGATCTGGGGAAAGGAGCATCCCTGCTGCCCTGACAGGATGTGTGATCCCACAGCTCCAGGCAGGGGAGGCACAGAGAAGAGACCATGCTTCCCTTGGACACAGCACAACAGTNGTAGTTTGTCACAGGGTGAAAAAGTAGATTTTGTGTTTTAGTATGGAAGAAAGATGAAAGACAAGATGGAGGATTTGGGGTGTTAACTCAGTTTCTTCCTTCTTCATTATCTACTCCATTTTCTGCAGTGTTGGTGGCACAGTGATTGGTGAGACAAAGTCACAATGCAGATGTTACATGACTGAGGAATAATTAGGAATTGGTAGAAAAATAAAAACGTAAATGTGTGTTAGGTATGTTGTAAACTGAATTGGATAAGGGATCTGTATAAGAAGCCTTGGAATCGTCCATTTTGTGTCTTGCTGGCACATGGCACTGAAGGGTGCAGGGCCTGTTGTCATCTGAGGCTCTGAACTGTGATAAAGAAATAATAAACAACTGCAGAGCGAAGGCAGCGAGTCCCGCTTGTCTCATTGCTGGTTCCTGACCCTGCACAGACTTTTCACAGGGGATTCCTGGTGAGGGAACCCCTGGTTTGGGAGGTGAATCCCACATCCCCATCCAGAGAGGGGTGAGTTTCAGACAGGGAGCCTGTCCCCGTGTTTTCCATCCTCCAGAGGTGTTTTGTGCTCCTGACACAAAGCAGCTCATCCAGGTGACAGGGTCCTGCCGTGGCCTGTGCTCAGCCAGCAGGAACAGCCGGATCTCCCTGCAGGTGCAAACAGCACCGGGAGGACTCAGACCCGGCCAGCAGAGCCAGACCCAGGAGAACTCGGTTGCAGTGTGCACAGAAGAGCTGCAGCACACCTTGCCAAAGCCACACTGCGGCTCCAGGCTCATCCCAAAAGGCTTTGGTCTCTCCTTACTGCTCCACACGACCTGGGAAAACGTCTGGTCCTGCCATGCCCACTGGAACAGGGGCTGGAGGATCTTCTGCAAGGGGAACTGCACCTCCCTCCACCCTGCACCCCCGTCCTCTGCTGGGTGACAAACAGGGATGAAGCTGCTCCACTGCCCGCAGGAACATCTGTTCCTCTGCCAGGGGCACTTCCAGGCGGGATTCTCCTGCCTCCCTGGCCACGCACAGCACGGGCACTGAAGGACGAGCAGAATGAGCCTTGAACAGCAGAGATAGATAGGCTCGTGCATGGCAACAAAACACAAAGTAAGGACAAAAACCAGAACAGACATCAGAAGCAGGTCTCAAAATGACCAACTCTCCATGGGAATGATGGAAAAGGAAGGAAGAGTGACAGAAACTCCCTCAGGGACCCCAGGGAAGAACCCCAATGTGTCTGGCTATTCTCACCATGGGATCAAAGCTGCCATGGCTTTGACCAGGTGTTGCACAGTTCCAAGGACACAGATCTTCCTGGTGGGATTCCCTAGGGCTGTGCCCCCAACCTGGGGAAGTCTAGATATGTCCACCATGGTGGTGGACAGATTGTTGAGTAAGGAGATTACACAGAGAAAATGAAGGATATTGGGAACGGGAATGGGAATGGGAATGGGAATGGGAATGGGAGAGAAGCAGGGAAGGGCTGGTGGCTGATCCATGCCAAACAATCCAGACTGTGAGGTGGGGCACCTGGCAGGATCTGAGATGGTCTCAGGTGTGGCTCCAGCCACAGAATGGACTGGGAGGTGCTGCAGGCACTGCTGTGTGTGGCCAAGGAGCTGGGCAGGTGACCTGAGACACGGGGCTGGCACTGCTGCTGCCAGAATTTGCCAGATGGAAGAGTCCTCCCCCAGCTCTGCTGCCCTGGCTGGACACCTTGGTGGGGCCTGTGAAGGCCTGACCAGAGGTGACTCCTCTACAAATCACTGACAGGAGGGTGGAGCTGTAGAGGGTTGGTCTCTTCTCCCAGGTAACAAGTGGCAGCACTTGAGTAAATGGCCTCAAGTTGCACCAGGGAAAATTTAGTTTGGATGGTAGGGAAAGATTTCTTCATGGGAAGGGTTGTCAAGCATGGAAACAAGCTGTGCAGGGAAGTGGTAGAGCCACCATCCCTGGAAGGTGTGAAAAGGTGTGGAGTGTGGAGATGTGGCACCTGGGGACACGTTTAGAGTGAATATGGCGGGACTCAAGGATCTCAGAGCCTTTTCCAGCCTCAAGGATTCCACGGCTTTGCTGTGCTTCAAGCAGCTCAGGGATCCTCCCAAGGGCTGCTGAGCCCCAGCCCAGCTCCCCGGGCGTCAGATCTGCCCAGAACAGCACCGGGGAGGCGCAGGGTGGGCACCAGCCCCACGCAGGGTGGGCACCAGCCCCACGCAGGCACCAGGCACTCATCTCTGTCCCCGTGAGTCCTGTGCCATCAGCCACAGCCCAGAGCAGCCCCAGCTCTCCCAGCGGCCGCCCCAGGCGCTCACAGCCCGGGGTCAGGAGGGTAATCTGCCCTCAATACCCGCCACGCTCCTCCCCAGCAGGACCAGCCGTGTTTAAGTGGTGACAGCTTGGGGGCATCGTGTCCTGTGGCAAGGGAAGGGGGAGAGGGGCTGGGGACAGCAGAGGGAGGGGACAGGGGACGACTGTGCCATCCCCGGCTCAGATTCAGCGCGGCTGTGGCACCAGAAAGCAGCCGGGGAAAGGCTCCAGCACACGGACAAAGGACAGGGAAGGGACAGGGACACCTGGGACACGTGCTCAAAACCGAGGTGACAACGATTGTGGGTGCTGACAGCCTGGTCAGAGAGAGAAATCAGAACTTTCTCAGGCCATCCTGGGAGGTTGGGAGGGAGTGTGCAGAGAAGAGAATTATAAACAATATCTACACCTGGTGTTGTATACATGACCTACATAATGTTTAAGATGTTTTTCAAGAGGTTGTTTTCTCCTTTCACCCATGGGCTGAGGGGTGTCTTTGCTTGCTCACCTGTTAACCAATATGAATCCACCTAATGAACTCATCTATAAAAGCCAGGTTTTAGTTAATAAATGACTTTTAGCTTCTTTGCCTTCTGATCTGTGGAGTTTTTTATTGCCTTTCATTGCCTTTTACTGTCTTTTATTGAACTCTACAGTGACAAACGTGGCTCAGCAGGAAGGGAACTGTGCTTGCTGAGAAAGGCAGATCCCCAAGTCCTGTCCCTCCGCCTCCAAGAACTGATGGGAACATTTTCCTGGTGTGACAGAGGCTGGGGCAAGGCTGTGAACAGCCAAAGGTTCTAAGGCATCATCCACCTGCTCCAGGCTTAGGAATTCGTGTTAATAAATTTCCCACCAGGCATCAGGGAGGAAATAGTCCCCGTCTGGAGAATCCTGATGTGGCAGGGATGGAGATCTGTTGAGATGGAAAAGGTCTGATCTGCCACAGGGACAGCAGTCAGGTGGGAGCTTGGCTCTCACCCTCTCCCTGAAAGGCAAAGCCCAGGAGCTCACACGGTGCTGGAGATGGAAGTGCAGGTGTGAAGGCTCCCAAGGGACTCCCCAGAGGCTGCTCTGAGGCACACTGGAAGCCAGGCAGAACTCCAGGATGAGCTTTCTGCGTGCCCCAGGTCCACCCAGGACCTTGGCTGAGTACCCATGAGGGCAGGAGGGGCAGCTGTTGTGAGAGACAAAGTTTAAAGAGCCCTTTGGACACACTTGTGCAGGTGCAGCACCCTCACAGCCCTCACTGCTTTGGGCTTTGAGCCTTGGTACCACAGCGAGAGCAGCAGGGAGAATGGAAATGGCAGTGCTGTGTGACGGTGGGGACTGCAGCCAGGGGCCATCCTTGCAGGGAACTGCTGCATCCCCAGGGGCAAGGAGTGCATGGAACTGCTTGACCTGAATTAGAGCAGAGGAATGAAATATTTAAAATTGAGCATGTCCTGAAGTACCTCATGGGTTTGGTTTCTAGGGTGGTTTCTGTGTCTGTGTTCCTTGGCCTCTTACAGACCACAGTCCAAGCTTCCCATGGGAGGTTTAATGACCGTCTAGCAGATGTCCTTGACATCTTTGGTTGGAAGGAGATGATCTTTTCAAGGTTTCTTCCAACACAAGCCATTGTGTGGCTTTGTAACAGCGTTCCCTGGAGTGTCTGTGATCCAGCAGATGAAGCTCTGCTCCAGGGGCTCTCAGCTCAGGGACCTCTCCTTTCCCAGCCACGGGGTGCCCCCCTTAACCCTGTGCAGTGGGAGCTGTGCCATCCCCAATCTCTGCCACAGCAGCACCACAGGGCCAGAATAAACCCCCAAATTATTCCCATTGCTGCTTCCAAAGGCCTTGACCTTGGATTCATCTGCCACAGCAGACAAGGCTCTGGACTTGCCACAGGCTGGGCCAGGCTGTGGCCACATTTTGGCCTTGCAGTGCTCCCCACTCCAGACTTTCTGCCCCTGGCTTCCCAAGAACTCACATCCTGGTTGGTCATGTCCCAGTAGGGCCGCTCTCCGTAGGACATCACCTCCCACATGACGATCCCGTAGCTCCACACGTCGCTGGCCGAGGTGAACTTTCGGTACTGAATGGCCTCAGGGGCCGTCCATCGGATTGGGATCTTCCCCCCCTGCAGGACAGAAACAGGGCATGGCAACAGCAGCACTGAAAACCAGAATCCACAATATTTTCCTGCTAAAACCCCAGGAGGAAGGGAGCACAGGATGTCTGTCCCTCAGGGTGGACGTGGATTGTCCAGCCATGCTGGGAGCCCTCAGTGATGATGATTCTCCCCATTTGCTGACCTGTCCCTCCTGAGGAAGGAGCTTTTCCTCTTGTTCACCCTGGCCCTCCCCAGCCATGTTTTTGTCAATGACCCCTTACTGTATCATCTGGTGCCACTGCAGACTTTGGCTCTGTCTCTTTATTAGAGCTGTCCCCTCAGTCTCCTCTTCATCACCTTAACCAAGGCCGGCTCCTTCCCCTCCTCCTGGGATCCTCAGCATGGCAGAATGCCCTTGCTGCTATTGGGTCTTTGGTAGAAAGTGAATGGCCAGGAATGTAAAAAACCCAAACTGATCTTCCTCCATGCTTTTGCTGTCACCTGGCTACCTCCAGAGTAGAATAATGGGAATTAAAGCACCTTCCTCTTCAGCATTCTACAGCTTCCACTCTCTGAAGTCAGCAATTTCTGGGCTGAGTCCTGGTGCCCCAGCCTGTCTGTGGGCACACACCTGATCCAGCAGGTTCTGATCCTTCTATGTGGGGTGGGAAATGGAATGGACTGGGTGGCCACTGGGGTCTCTGCCACCCAGCTCTGGAGAATTCAGGACTCTCCACTCCCACTGAGGAGTTAAGCACTGGAGCGGCACACACAAATGGGGACACAGGGATTGAAGGCTCTGCTTAAGCCTTTCCTGCCTCCTGATTTTCCACCAGGGGCTTTGGACTTGAGCCGTTCACTCAAGGGACCTTCAGAGAGGAAAATCTTCCCCTGTGCTGAAAACATAAGCAGAAGTGTTTTGTGGCTGCGAGAAGATTAAAAAACATTATATTCTGTCAATGAACAACTGCCATGTCTTATTAAGGGTCTCCCAGGACTTCATAGCACTCAGCCCCAGTACATGCCAGAATAATGAAAAAGATAATGTTCCTTAATCTTCTCGCAGCCACAAACCTCAGACAAAATATTATGTTTTCCACAAGAGGGGAAAATGAAGCAACCCATACCAAACAGGATGTCCTCTTCACCAGGCAGGCTCTTGACAGAACTCCTGGCAGGCAGTGGATTTTTAAATGGCTAAAAAGAAGTCCTAAAGCTGAAATCAGACTTTGGAGGATTCTTGTGGGAACTCATTTCAGTGAGACCTCCCCTCTCTGTGGGGTCTGACCTGGAGCTTCACCACTCTGAAGATTTCCTAAGGACCAGCATGAAACTCCCAGGGCAGAGCTTGTGGCTTCTGCCCACTCGTGGACACAAGGTCAGTGGGAGAATGGTGATAAAAACCATTCTGCAGAGGAAGATACTTCTGATACAGTAGGTGCACATAATCTGTCATTATGGATAATAAATGTCCTGCTACAGTGCCCACAGTTCAAGGAGAATAAATTAGGGATGACGAATTTATTATTAGAGAAAAAAGCTACAGGCACAAAACCAGGGATAGAGAACAGCAGTAAACACCGTGTATTTAGTTAACAAAGGGGAATTTAATTGGCTCTAAGGAACATGTGAAAAATAAATGTTATTAGTGTTTGTAAAACCATTGATGGCTGTGTGAGATGGACGAGTTGATGTCTGGAGCTACATGGATGAGAACAAACCCACACATTTTTGGGTGTTTGTTAGGTATTCAGCTACTGACAAAATTTACTAAGAGCTATGCCAGGCATCTCATCACTGCCAGCTTCAAAAGATCCAGGAGAGGTGATTTCCTACAGGTCATGCCCCAGACCCATGAAGACTGATTTCCAAAAATTCCTGTCATGAGCATTGATCTTGATGCACTGTGCAGAGCGTGTCTGTGTGGTATTTATGAGAACTCCTGGCTCAGCTCTCACTGAGCCGAACCAAAAAATCCTCTGGTCCTGAGGCACCTTCTGCAACCTGAGACGAGCCACGAGCTCTGGGTGGCACTTGGGTTTATGGCACCAAGGTGATCCTGGGAAGTTGTTATATGAACATGAGGTCATTTTTAGGAGTGTTTTTCTGTTTAATTTGGATACTCTCTGGAAGATCCAAAGAATAATTTGTTTAATTTGGATACTCTCTGGAAGATCATTGTCTAGAATGTGGCACCCACCCACACTTCCTACACTTCAGTCTGTCCTTGCTGGGGCTCAGCCAGTGAGATGACGAGGAGGGACAGCAGGGCAGCACGACTGGACAGTGATGGTGAAAAACCCAGACTTGCTGCTCTGGCACCAAATCTGTCAGGGCAGCGTCTCATCTCAAAGGTAAATCACACATAAATCATCCCAGGTAAATCACACGGGGAGGGAGCAGAGCATGATCCCAACCAGGGGCTTTTCAGGGACACCTCTGTGTTTGCAAACACGTCTGGGGGAAGGCTCAGCTATCCACAGGAATGACAGGACCTTGCAAGGGAAAATCTCCTTCCATTCATTTCACTGATCTTTCTCATCTGGGACCCGGAGCTGTCACATCCTACCCTGAAATTTCCCCCTCCCACTCCTCCCTTCTCCCCCGCCCTCCCTCGCTGGAGGAGCGGCATTACCAGAGCGCTGGTGTAGGTGGGGTCGGAGGTGTCGTCCTCCAAGAAGCGGGAGAGGCCGAAATCCGACACCTTGCACACCAGGTTGCTGTTGACCAGGATGTTGCGGGCGGCCAGGTCCCGGTGCACGTAGTTCATGTCCGCCAGGTACTTCATGCCCGCGGCGATGCCCCGCAGCATCCCCACCAGTTGGATCACCGTGAACTGCCCGTCGTTTTGCTGAGGGACACAGGGACACGGGTGACAGGAGCGGATTCACAGCCCCTTGTGGCCCGAAGACTCCTTCCACACCCATGGCGAGTTTCATATCCGCGGCGAGGATATGCCGCGAGTTTCCTCCCAGGGAGGGGGGAGAGTGCAGAGTTCACAGGGATTTTGGGGAGTGCAGAGCTCACTGGGGAGTGCAGAGCTCACACAGAGCTCACTGGGGTTTTGGGGAGTGCAGAGCTCACAGGGATTTTGGGGAGTGCAGAGCTCACACAGAGCTCACAGGGGTTTTGGGGAGTGCAGAGCTCACTGGGGTTTTGGGGAGTGCAGAGCTCACAGGGGAGTGCAGAGCTCACACAGAGCTCACAGGGGTTTTGGGGAGTGCAGAGCTCACACAGAGCTCACAGGGGTTTTGTGGAGTGCAGAGCTCACTGGGGTTGGGAATCGCCTCACACATCCCAAGGGCACCACTCTGGCAGCTGCTGTCATCCCGAAATGCACCCATCCTCAGAAGGGACAATCTATTCCTATTGACCAGGTTACTTCCCTTCAGCAGAGTCAGTTACCCACTTCAAACCCAGAACCAGAAATATTTAGACAGAGCAGCTGGGAGGTGGAGTCCTGCAGGGTTAAAGCTGTGTCAGGCTGTCTGTCCCTCCATGGGTGTCTATGGGTCAGCCTGGATGTGCACCTGTGGGCAGGCAGCACAGCCTCTCGCTGGGATGGATGGACAGACATCCCAGAAGAACTGACAGCCCTGGTGCTGTCACCCCCAGCTCTGTTCCCAAAACACGGAGCCATGGACTGTGCAGCAGCTGCCCCTGGGCAGGCAGACACAGGGAAGGCCACAGGGAAGGGAACCTTTCCCCCAGATCCCCTCAGTGCTAGCACAGCCCCTACACTGCACACCCCAGATCTCATACCCGCAGGAAGGAGTCCAGCGAGCCGTTCTCCATGAACTCAGTGATGATCATGACTGGAGAGCTCTTGGTGACCACCCCCTCCAGGTGGATGACGTTGGGGTGGTCGAACTGCCCCATGATGCTGGCCTCGCTCAGGAAGTCCCGCCTCTGCTTCTCCGTGTAGCCAGACTTGAGGGTCTTGATGGCCACAAAGATCTCCCTTTTGCCTGGAAGCTTGAGATGCCCACTGCACACCTCGCCAAACTCCCCTGTGAACACGAGGCAGGGCCTGTGAGCCTCCCCCACCTCTGCTGTGCCCCCTGAGGGACCCCTGGCCCAGCTGTGCCCGCCCCAGAGCTGAGCACCCACCCCTGACCCGTGTTCCCTCCCTCCCCACCCCTCCAGCTGCCCCCATCCCTGAGGAGCACTGCATCTGGGATTATACACACATGGAAAATGATGATTTGGCTTCTCCCACACTGGACTCCCTTTCTAAGTCCAGCCTAGGCTAAGCAAGACCTTAGTGGCATCAGTCCTAGTGGCATCAGGCTAAATCCTCCCAAATCCTGGCACCACGAAGGAGCCTGTGCTGCTGAGGGCCAGCCAGCCATTCTCAGGCACCTACCTGCCCCGATCACCTGCTCGATTTTGACACAAGAGATGTCGATTTCTTTTGCAAATTCCCTGACAGCCTCATTGGGATCTTCGTAGGTGAAAGGATCGATATAAATCTTCATCCCTGGAGTCACTGCGTAAAGGGGAGGGAGAGAGTCAGACAGATGGATGCAACTGGAATGGTTGGCATCAAGGAAAAGAGAAAACTGTTTGAGTGACTGTCTTTTCATCTCAGCAAGCTGCAGAATCAAGGCACGAAGGAGACAAACATGCAGAGCCATGTTTCACAGGACTGTTAAAGCTGATTTTAATGAACACTGGCCTAGAAGATGTTGTTGTGACAGTGGGGAGCTACGTGGTGAGCCTGGACTACAAACTGCAGCCAGACTCCTCTGTGGGGACCTGTGACCCTTCCAGGAGCTGTGCAGGCAGGAGGGACAGCCCAGTCTGCCCTGCTCTGACTGGCACCCCTGCCCAAGGCTGGGTTCCCTCCTGGGAGCCCCAAGAGAAGTAGTGGGACACACCAGGAAAAGCACAAGAGACGGGTTCCTTGTGCCAGGCCGAGCAGGGGACACAGTGCCACGTCATGGGAAAGGCAGTGGCAAAGGGACTGCTGCCATCACATCCCAGCCACCTGCACTGTGGACAGCTCTGAGCTGTGCTTCTCCCCTTCCTGCACTCATTCTCTGGCCCCTGGCTCACTCCAAAATGGGCTGTTTGGAGAGCAGAGCTCACAGCTCCCGAAACAAGGAGCCCCACACAGGCTGTGACTCCCAGCTGCAGGATGCTGGTTGCATTCAGGGCGTTCTGCAGTGCTCACAGGCTCCCTGGGCCTCGGCAATTTGCTGCACAGCAATCACTGCTGGGGACTGAGCGGGGACTGAGCCCTGCCCAGCTGAGCTGGGTGAGGAAGGGGCTAAAAGGCAGCGCAGGCTGTACCAGCTCTGCTCCATCCCGTGGCACCAGGCCTGCTCCAAGAGGTACAGGCTCAGTGATTAAACCCATCCCAGCCTGGAGCTGTCACATCCCACACCAGGCCCGGGAGAACGTGTGAATGTGTTTGCAGCCCAGGCTGACAAACAACCGAGAGCTGCATTTACATAATGTCTCCTGAAAAGTGTCATTTTTTTCCTAGTAGGTGATAGCGAGGCAGCCAGCACAGGCTGCTGGGGCACAGGGCTGCAGCTCTGCCTTTTGGGACATGTTTCCCAGGTAAAAGCAGGAGCAACAGTGAGTCCTGAGTGGAAACACTACTGGTGTTTTCCCTGCTCTGAGCTAGGCCTGGATTTGTACAGGAACAAGGTAGTAAAAGCTGCAAGTAGGACATGAGAAAAATCCCAGCTGAGATTGGAATAAAGCAAGATTAGAGCAACAGGTCTCTAGTGAGCGGGGAGAAAGGAATTTCAGGGACATGAAGGCAGGGGCTAATCACAGAATCGTGGAATAGTCTGGGCTGAAAGGAATCGTAAATGACCTCATTCCTTTCCACCCCCTGCCATGGGCAGGGACACCTGCCACTATCCCAGGCTGCTCCAAGCTCCATCCAACCTGGCCTTGGACATTTTTGGGGATGGGAGAAGAAGGATGTGCTGAGGTGAGGCAGGTGAGCAGGAATGCTGGGTGTGAGGGAGTGCCTTGCACAGGGAGGCTACAAGAGAGGGCATGTTAGGTATTGTGTTATATACCTATATAAAAATACATCTCATATCCTCTGGGAATCTGGGAGCACTGGAGTGGGCTCTAGGAAAGGTCTGTGTGTTCCTGCAGGGGGACAGCACTCTGCAGGACAGGGATGGGGCAGGGAAGGGTCTCACTGCTGTCCAGGAGATGGGCAAAGCCCAGGAGGCAGAGGAGCAATTCACTGTGGTGGCAGAGGCACAGGAGATGGTGACACCTCAGGGGGTGCTGGTTGTCACAGAGCTCTGGGGGACACACTCAGGCACCTGACAGCGTGCAGGGCTGAGAGCAGGGCAGGCATCAGGGGCTGGGGGAGCTGCCCTGAGCACACACACACACCCACACACACACACACACACACACACACACACACCCACACACAGCCCCGGGTGAGCAGGAGCACGAAGCCAGTGGCCCTGGCCCCCGGTACGTACTGTGGCCACTGGTGTAGTGCTGCAGCTTGTCCGTGTACTCCGAGTCAGCGCGCTCGAAGCCCCGTCTTCTGGAGGAGAAGGGAGACCTGAGCACAGCATGGGCCCCTCGGGGCTGGGCTGCGCCCGGGGGCATCTCTGGCCTCTCCCCATCTGTGCCCTCGTGTACCCTCCCTGTGCCCCTCGGTGTACCCTCCCTGTGCCCCTCGGTGTCCCTTCCCCGTGCTCTTCGTGTCCCCTCCCTGTGCCCCTCAATGTCCCCTCCCTGTGCCCCTCTGTGTCC
>VXBU01002983.1:138499-159127 GCA_013400315.1 Bombycilla garrulus | reverse complement strand
ACACGTGCCATGTTATCTTTTGTTCTTCTTCATCACCTCCATCTTCTTGGTGCTGCTGGCACTTTGGGATTGGTTTGACACAGATCTGGACAGTGTGGTGTGAGGGGCACGGGTTGGTAATTAATGATAACCATTAAATAGGTAGTTATTAGTATAAAAGATCAGAGCTGACCCGGGGCGGGCACAGTGTGTCTCTGGACGCGTTCTGTGCCAACCCTGGCAGGGCAGAGAAATCTACTTTTGATAAGGAATGGATAAACTGCCTTGAGAACACCAACAAACCACTGCAGACTCCTTCAGCAGCACGGGCTGCAAACCTGGACTGTTCTGTACATTGTGGGGTCTCCTGGGGCAAAGGAGATCCCCACAATCCAGTGCAGGGATGAACTGAATTGGATGATGGGTGTTAATTGGTCTGCTGGAAGATGCCCCAGCCCATGGCAGGTGGTCTTCAGGCACCTCCAGACACAAACCATTCTGCGATTCCACCATTCTGTGAACCATTCCATGAACCAAGGGATAAAAACATTCCCCACGTTGGCCCTGGCATGGGTCAATGGCTGGAGAGGAATAAAAACTGAGGCTCAGTGGTTGTTCCTAAAAAATACCAAGCTGGAACACTGAAAGTCTTTGCATGAGCCATGAACCTGCCCATGGTGGTCTTTAAGACCCCTCCAGACACCAATCATTCTGTAATTCCACCATTCCATGAACCTGGGCTTGTTTTCTCCCATCTGTATCACCTCAAGTGTTTTGAATTCCAATTTCCTTCTCATTCCCTGGTCGTGCTGTCTCACAGGGCCCTTTTGCAGCTCTCCACAGAGTTTTGTCTTCATGACTTTGCAGATCTGGCACTGGGGGACATGGCAGTGCTGGGCTGATGATCTGAGGGGGCATTTCCAACCTTAATGATTTCACGACTCAATATTACAAATAAATTCTTGGTTTTGCTGAGCAGGGACAGCTCTGAGCCCCTCAGAGATGAAGAAGATGCTCCATAAGCAGCAGCCACTTGGACTGGACCCCACTGCTCTGACAGATCCAGCACTGATGGATGGAAGCTCCCAACATCACCAAGTCCCTCCCGAGCCCAAGGAAAAGCTCAGACTGTTCCTCTCTGGTTCCTCCTGCTGTGACTTTCTGCTGCTGGTAATTCTTACCCAGCCTGAAGAGCCTGGGGGGAGGCAGGTGCTTCCTGTGCTGGAACAAGTTTAACCAACTTCTCCCTCAGCCTCCTGCTAAGGCTCCCAGGAATGAGAAAGATAGGAAACATTCACTGACAAACATTCACCGGGGTTGCTGTGAGCAAGTGCCATTGCTAAGAAATAGCTATTTCTTATTTGGGAAAAAAAAAGTTTTGTTTTGTTCTGTTTTTGTTTTTGTTTTTTTCCAGTTTTCACCTCCTTTCCCCCAGAATTATCCTGAGTTTCCAATGAGAAAAGCTCTACAGAAAAATTCCATCAGCATTGCTGCTTGCACTGTCCCTCCTTCCTCTTATGTTGGAAAACAGGATTCTCCTCATGCTCCTGGACCTTGCCATCGATCCCTCACCCGTTCCACTCCACTTCCCCCGGGACCAGCCCATCTCAGAGGGTGTTCAGCTGCTGGGAGAGGTGATGGCTGGGCAGTTCTGCACTCCCCAGAAGCGATGGGGACATGATGACAGGCTTCCTGCACTAATACCAATATTTGAGGCACACAAAAGACATCAAATTGCTCTCATCTGCCAGCCTGGGCGAAATGCAGGGTCATTCCAGCAAGGATGGTTTCAGACAGGGGCCTCTTTCACCTTCCTGAGGTTTATTTTAAAAATAGCTGCTTTCCTATCATGCTTCTGCTGCATTATAAGACAGAGAGGCATCCAAAAAGTGCCAGGCAGTGGAGTGTAGAGGCTACTCCAAGGGATAAAAACATTCCCCACGTTGGCCCTGGCACGGGTCAATGGCTGGAGAGGGATAAAAACTGAGGCTCAGGGGCTGTTCCTCAAAAATACCAAGCTGGGACACTGAAACTCTTTTGCATGAGCCACCAAAACACAGCCAGGAGTTTTGGCAAGTCCCCTCCTTCCCAGTAGTTCCCACATGGGATAAATTAATCCTGGAAAAATCAGAACTTCTCCGAAGTTAAATGTTCAGAAATCATATGGAAAGACGGGAAAATCACTGAAATTTAATGCAAAGCCCTTTTTGTTTTTTAATTGATTTATTTTTCTCAAGTAATGACAATCTCCAGAAGTAAAATAAATGAACACTGTGTTCAAAACTGTTCTACTCCCTCCAGGTCTTCCCCTGGGTGAGAAAACAGATTTTCTTCTGGAACCCACCCAATTCCTTGTTTCCAGAGTAAACAGCAAATCAAAACTGAAATCTTCACACAGGGGCTCAAACCTCTCCTGCCTGAACAATGGGAATGTTTTCACCGTGTTCTGGGAGCATCACAGAACCATGAAATATGCTGAGCTGGAAGGGACCCGCAAGGATCATCCAGTCCAAATCCTGGCCCTGCACAGACACCCCAACAATCCCCCCTGTGCCTCAGAGCTTTGTCCAACCCCTCCTGGAGCTCTGGCAGCCTCGGGGCAGTGCCCATTCCCTGAGCAGTGCCAGCACCTCTGGAGGAAGAACCTTTTCCTGCTGTCCAGCCTGACCTGAGGACACCCCAGCTCTCTGCCCTGCAGCTTTGGGACACTGCTGCTTTTCCTTAGCCTTGCAGCAAGGACATCCCCAGAAATTCCTGCTCTGAAAGAGGGAATCGCAACAGTGAAAGCACAGACATTTCGATTTTATCCAAGCATATTTCACCCCTGGAGGGTGATTTCGGTGCCAGTGTGGTCGCAGTGTCCTGCTCCTCCAGCAGCACTGGGATGCGAACAGGGGCTCACAGGGAGCAGATGGACCCGTAATTTCCTGGCTGCTGCACAGATCCGTGGCTGGCTGGCACTGGGGCACAGCTCTGAGGGCAGCCTGCAGCTCTGGCTGTGCCTCTCTCCAAAAGCTTGGCAATGCTGAGCAGCACCAGGGACTCCTTGTTGCCCATTCCCTCACTCCCAGGGCATGGAAAGGTGGTTGGAATCACAGAATAACAGAATAAACTGAGCTGCAGGGGACCCCCAAGGCTCCTGGAGGGAAGGGATGCCATGAGGAGAACACAGCACCACCCCAGCGTGTGGGACAAGGCCACCGAGCTTCCAGCCCTCCTGTCCTGGGGCAGCTCAGCCTCAGGGAAAGGCCTCCCACAGCTCAGGGAAAGCCTTTGGCCAAATGTGGCCACGCAGGGGTTTCCTGTTCCTCGGTGTCTCAGTGCCTCTCTCTAACCAAGTGTTTAATTCACCCAGTGTGAGCTGGGCAGGCTCCAGCCCGGCCCCCCAGCCTTCACAGCCCACCCCTGAAACAGCTCTGAGCAAACAGCTCCCTCCTGCAATAAAAGTTCCTAAAATGGCACCTTCAGCCCATGCCGAGGGCTCTGAGGGAGGAAGAATTGAAGGATTCTCCTCACCCCCTCTGCCTGGCCCTGTTTCTGCTGGCAGCGAGGATCCCTGAACTGCAGCGAGGCATTTTTAAAGGCTGATGGAAACCAGGCAGCCCTGGCTGTCATGATCTGCCAGGAGCCTTAAATCCCCAGCCTTATCTCCCCCCTGGCTCCCTTCTCACTGCGGGGCCGGGGCTGGGGGCTCTGCAGCTTCCCTGGTGCTGCAGGACCCAGGGCTGATCCCCTTGGCCACATCCTGNCTGATTCACTCAGGTTGAAGTTGCTAGCACAGCCTGAGGCTGGGACCCTGCTGGAGATCTCCAGGATGAGCAGTCCCTCACAGGACCCACTATCCAGGAACATCTATGGCAGCAGGAGCTCTGACTGACCCCCTGGACCCAGCCAGCATTACCCCTCCTCTGTGGGTCTGGGGGTCCCTCTCCATGCATTTGGGGTTGAACTGGCACCCTCATCACCCCACAAACCCCACGTGGGTGCCTCAGCCCCATACTACAGCGCTGCTTCCACTCTGGCCCCACATAAAATAAGCCCCACAATATGCTCCTATGGAGAACAAGGAAAACAGTGTCCTGGGCCAAGCCAGGAGGAGCACGGCCAGGACACTGGGGGAGGTGTTTTCCTTTCCCTCGCCAGATGGAAATGTGTTTTCCTTTCCCTTGCCACTGGGGATGCTGCCACGCCAAGGCTTGGGCTGCCCAGTTCAAGGGTGATTGGGAGAAGCAGGAGAGCCCAGGGGAGGCTCACTGGGATGGTCATCACTGGGGCACAGGGTGTGGGAGAGGTGGGAAGAGACGGGTGGGATCTAACTGCACCTGCTGAAGACACAAGATACCTGCTCAAACACGTCCCAGGGTGCCAGACTCTGCAGCACAGGACAAGGACCACAAGTTCAGACAGGACATCATGAAAAGCAGCTTCTCCAACAGCTGGTGCTGACCTGGGAGAGGGGTGGTGGAGTTCCATCCCTGGGGTAGATCAAACACAGTTCCATGGCTGTGGCAGCCCCAGTGCAAATGGGCACTGGACATGAGATCCAGACCCTCCCTGAGCAGCACTTCTGGCATCTCTGTTCGGGGTGTGTGGGGTGTTTCATGGAGTCATGGAATGGCAGGACGGTTTCGGTTCAAAGGGACCTTCAAGCTCACCTCAGTTCAGTCTCCTTCCACTGTCCCAGGTGCTCCCAGCCCTGTCCAGCCTGGCCTTGGAACTGCCAGGGATCCAGGGGCAGCCACAGCTGCTCTGGGCACCCTGTGCCAGGGCCTCACACCCTCACAGCCAGGAATTCCTTCCCAACATCCGATCCATCCCTGCCCTCTGTCCATCTGAAGCCATTCCCTGTGTCCTGTCCCTCCATCTCTTGTCCCCAGTCCCTCTCCAGCTCTCCTGGAGCCCCTTCAGGCCCTGGCAGGGGCTCTGAGCTTTCCCTGGAGCCTTCTCCTCTCCAGAGCACCCCCAGCTCTCCCAGCCTGGCTCTGGAGGGGCTCCAGCTCTTGGAGCATCACTAAATCTTGTTAATTTGTGACTGAACCTTTTCAGCCTGGCCTTGGAACTGCCAGGGATCCAGGGGCTGCCACAGCTGCTCTGGGCACCTGTGCCAGGCCCTCCCGACCCTCACAGGGAAGAATTCCTTCCCAATATCCCAGATAAATTTACTCTCTTCCAGTTTAAAGCCATTTATGATGTGCTGTGCAGAACTATCATGCCTAACCAGCTCTGAATTTCCCCCTTTTTCATTTTATCAACCACACCCTGCTTGGAATGTTAGGTGGGTGCTGCAGTGACAGCCATGGGGTTTTTTTGTTTGTTTGTTTGGTTTGTTTTTTTTGCCACTTTTCCCATATTCTGCTCCATCTTGCCCCTTGCTCCTTGTTTTCAATTCTGCATCCAAACAGGTCTCACTTTGTCTCGCTTGTAAATTTGTCCCTCAGCTTGTTCCTGTCCCTCACCCAGTGGGGTTTGTCCTCTCAGAGAAAGGTTGGAATTTGGACAAGCCAAAGCAGCAGCCACTCCCAATTCTCCCCTGGTGTCCCCAGGAGTGCTGCAGGGAAGAGGACAGCCCTGAGGAGGTGGGTGGTGACACCTGAGCCCTTTGGGTACTGGAGCTGGGACCTGTAGGTGCCAGCTCTGCGCTCTCCCTTCCCAGCGCTGCAGGGTCCTCTGGTTTCCTTGGGGACAAATTTAATTAGCAGCCTGTGCTGTTACCTCATCCTCAGATAAGCAATTAATGCCACTGCCAGGTGCTGTCACTGCCAACAGCTCTGACAGCATTTGGAGAGCAGGGGAGGGGAATACAGGAGGGAAAACAGGGTTAAATGAGATTAACTGCAGGGGAACCTCCATGATGTGCGTTGCAGAACTGTCTGTAAAGGGAATGGTCCCAATGCAAATGTTCCTGTTTAACCCCATCATTCTCCTTGGGATGGGAGTGGAATCAGGACAGCACAGGCTGCAAAAGCGTCCTCCTGGCTCATGAACACATCCACAACTCTCCACTGTGGGAATCCTGGACACAGGGAATGTTTCTCTGCCTGTCCTGAGGGGTCCAGGTCCCCAGGAAAACGGCTTTTAACCTCTTTTAACCTCCACAGCTTTCTCCATGGAGAAAGCTTCCAAAGCTTTGGGATGAGCTTGATTCAAAAAACATGTAAATAGGCAGTGATGTAGCTGTAGTTTGTCACAGGGTGAAAAATTTAGATTTTGGGTTTGATTTAGTATGGATGTAGGTGAGAGATCAAGATGGAGGATTCTGGGTGTTGTCCCTTCCTCCTCCTTCCTTCTTCTACCTACTCCATTTTCTGCTGTGTGGGGAGCACAATTTTATTGGACAAAAGTGTCCACAATGCAGATACTACATGAGCAGATAGAAAGTTAGGAATAGGTGGGAAAAAATAAAAAAGTACATTTTAGGTACATTGTTGTAGTTAATTGGATAGCAAATCTTATATAGAAGGCCTTGGAGCGGCCATTTTGAGGTCTTGCTGCCACATGATCTCGAGGTGCTGAGAACCTGCTGTCATCCAGAGCTCTGAACTGATAAAGATAATAAACTATCCAGAAGAAGAAAACACCAGCAACTCCCGTCTGCTTCATTTCTGAGCATGGCACAACACCCTGACGCCTTCCAGGTGATCCCCAACCCCAACACTGCAGCTCAGCAGCAGCCCCAGGACATCACCTGGGTCCCATCATCTCCTGCCCACAGGCACTGCTGCTCCAGCCTCACAGCTGCACTCCAAACACACATTCCCTCAGTGCTGCTCCCCACCTGCGCCCAGCTCCATCCCTCAGACACAGCTCCCTCAAGAACGCCCTGCCAAGAGCTTCCACGTGCTGCTGATGGTGCTGAGAACGAGATGTGAGCTCTTAAACGTGAGCTGTGGACAGGCAGGGTGCACAAACATTCCGTGTTTCCAGCCCGAGGAGAACGACTTTAATGCTGAAGGAAACAGGAAAGCAAAAAGGGAGCTTTTCCTGGACAAGAGCCCCTGTGCTCCCTGCCTGGCCACAGCTCATGGTTTAAGAGCTCACATCTCGTTCTCAGCACCATCTCCCGTGTCCCTTGGTCCCTGGGACAGCGAGGGGCTGTGACAGGTCCTTAGTGCTGGGCTGTCACAGGGGTTTGGAGAGGACAGGGCAGGGCAGAGTGATCCCCAAAACAGACCACGCTGGAAGGTCCTGCAAGGTACAAATACACCCTGACCTCTGGCTAGGCTGTCCTCAGGCCAAAGCTCCACAGGCCAAGGATCAAGGATGCAGCTTTTGGACACCATGGGACACACCCGTAGTGCTCATCACACACCAAATCCATGCAGGCAGATTTCCCTGCTCTCCTGAGATCCCCAGCCCTGCCAGCTCTCTCCCAGTGCCGTGCACCAGCAGCAGAGCTGAGCTCTCACCTGCGAGAGGCTCTGCACCGGGCAAATTCCCAGCACATTCCCAAATTCCCCAGCAAATTCCCCCCTGCAGGTTCCCAGGGTTCACCAGGTCACCTCCCTTCCAGCACTGCTCCCGAGTTCAGGCATCTGGTGAGCCCAGCACACCTGTGGGCAACACACCTGGGAGTCCTGCTGGGGGGAGGGCTCATCCATCAGGGCTGATGGGATTCGCTGTCAGACAGAAACGCCTGGAATTTCTTACCTGCCCTGTCAGCCTGGTGCAGCCTCCCCAGCCTGCCACGGGCTCTTAAAGAGAAATGGAAAGTTTTCTGTCCCTGCCTGAGCATGCGGGGCTGGGATGTTGCCAGCATCCTCAGAGTACAGGTGGAGAGGAGCGTAATCCAGCATTTACCCTGTCAGGGCCATCCATACACAAGGGAGAGTTCTCTTCCCACTGCCAGAGGGCAGGGATGGACGGGATTTGGGAAGGGATTGTTCCCTGTGAGGGTGTGAAGCCCTGGCACAGGGTGCCCAGAGCAGCTGTGGCTGCCCCTGGATCCCTGGCAGTGCCCAAGGCCAGGCTGGACAGGGCTGGGAGCACCTGGGACAGTGGAAGTGTCCCTGCCATGGCAGGGTGGGATGAGATGAGCTTTTAGGTCCTTTCCAGCCCAAACCATTCTGGGAGTCTACAATTCTATATTCTCATTTTAAACACGCTGCTCAGGCCAGCAGCACATCCCTTCTGTCTTGATGTAGACACTGAAGCACTGCAGACCCACACAGTGACTACTCTGAGCCAGCTTTCCCCAAGAGCTCTCCCGAAGAATTGAGGACCTTCACATTTTGTTACTTTGTTTGGTCTTGTTTAATTGTTTCCCAAAGCTCCTGCCCGGGAGAGCTCTGCTGATGTTAACCATTACAGGAACACTTCCCGAGGATTTCAGGCAGGGAAAGGAACAAACCAAGCAGGCAAGTGGTGACATCAAAGTTTCACTGATGGAAAACCCCTAATCCTATAAACCCTTCCTGCTTTAATTGGTGTTAAAACAAAGATAATCTTATCTCAGCCCTATAAAAGAAGGGATAGGATGTTCTTTCTAAAAGCCTCTCTAAAAGCCCTCGTAAACTTGACAAACATTCCATGCTTCCAGCCTGAGGAGAGCAACTTTAATCCTAAAGGAAAGAAGAAAGCAAAAGGGGAGCTTTCCCTGGATGAGAGCCCCTCCAGTGTGCTCAGCCCTGTTGGTGCTGGTGCCAATGTGGAGTCACAGCCCTGGCACTGCTGGGGATGGGCACAGAGCCCCCAGGAGCTGACACAGACTGGGGGCACCAGAGCAGGGTCTGCACACCCCAGCTCTGAGCAGGGCCAGGATCACAGACTGGGGGCTCCAGAGCAGTGTCTGCAGGGCCAGGATCACAGACTGGGGGCTCCAGAGCAGGGTCTGCAGGGCCAGGATCANTCCAGAGCAGTGTCTGCAGGGCCAGGATCACAGACTGGGGGCTGCAGAGCAGGGTCTGCAGGGCCAGGATCACAGACTGGGGGTTCCAGAGCAGTGTCTGCAGGGCCAGGATCACAGACTGGGGGTTCCAGAGCAGTGTCTGCAGGGCCAGGATCACACCCGGGGCAGATCTGTGCCTCCCCCTCCACGTGCTCCAAGAGCATCTGGGGCTGCTCAATGTTTTTACCTCATCTCCACTCCTGTGTCTCAGATGTTGGAGGAGCAGCTCCAGAGCCTGAGCTGAGCTCTCTGAGATTCCCCCCTGACCCAGCGGCCCCGATCCAGTGTGCAGCCAGTGGCACCATTCCCAAACTGCTCTGCCTTGACTTCCTCCCACCCCACACTCCCCTCCTGACCCCAGCACTGCCCTGCACACCCCCCTAGGTCTAGGTGCCCTTCCCAGGGCACAAACAGCTTTTCCAGGTGGACTGGGGGTGGCCAGGAACCCTTGGGATGGTGGTGGGCATGTTTAATTGTCACAATTTTAATGCTGCTTAGCACCCAGTTGGGACAAGTTCAAAGTGCCAGTTGGTTTGGCGCCAGCAGCCACTTTCCAGATGACAACACTGCTCTGTGTCAGCCCTCGGTGCTGAGTGGAACTGGCAGAAGGGTGATTAAAAACGGGCCACTGTGGTGGGTTAAGTCATGGGGGAGCTGCACAGGATCTTTCAGTGAGCAGAGAGGCTGTGGGGACGCAGCAGGGCCTGGGAAGGGCATACACTGTCCACCTGTGCTTCCCAAAATGCCCTGAAGGAGCATTTTGAAAGGCAAAACCCGAGGAGAACCAACCTTCCTCCAAAAAAAAAATCTCTCAAGTGCACTGGCAATGAAGAGCTGTTCCTGTTTGGGCTCCCCAGCACAAGAAAGGATTCCACGAAGGCCAGCAGGATGCTGGAGCACCTGGTGCACCAGGAGAGGCTGAGGAGGGATGTGAGCCTGGAAAAGAAATGGCAGAGGCCTTGCTGCTGCCTGCAGGGTGTGAGCAAGGTACAGCCAGAGCTCAGAAGGAGGGTGAGACTCTGGCTGGCACATGGGAAACCCCAGCTTGACACAGAAACGTTTATCACCACGAGGGAGGTCAAGTTCTGGAAGGAGGGACCAGAAGCACAGGATCCACATCCTCAGAGATGCTCACAGCCTGAGACCTGAGCTGCTTTTCTGCCACTCCAGCTGCCTAAAACCAACTGAGCTTCCACCTCTCAAGGTCCAGGAATTGTCTGAAGGAGCAGAGCGGGAAAAAATTCCCTTTTCCCTTTGCTAAAGCAATCCCAGCTGAAGCGAGGTCCCAGCCCCTCGGTGCTGTCACCAGCAGGGCTCAGGGACTGCAGTGCCAGGCTGTGACTCCAGCTCTGCTCCACAACTCCATCTGGCCCTGCCACCTCCCATTCCCTCACGTCCCAGCAGCCACACTTCTGGTGCTCAGACCTTTCCAGGGCTTCCCCAGCAACCCCTCCGTCCAGCAGGGAGCTGAAGTTGAACACTGTGTTTGTTCTTGCAAAGTGAACTGCAAGGATGTCCTGGTTTGGGCAAACCCAAACGGGTTCCTCCAGGAAAAAACAACTCAAGCTGGAGTTGGTCCCAACTGGTCTGGAAAAAAAAAAAGTTTCCTCAGGGAGAAGTGGAAAAAACAACTGTTTATTCAACAAGTAAAGCACTCCCCAGCACAAAAATGAACAATACTAAGCAATAAAACCTCTCACTGCTCCGAGGAGATGACAAACTCAGTAAAGTCCCTCTCATGGAAAATGCTGCGGCCTGGGCCAGGCCCTGGTGGCCGCACTGGGAACTCCCGGTGCTCTGCTGGGTTTTCAGTCCAGAGCAGGTTTAAAATAGTTCCAAGAAAATAACAAAACGACAGTTCAGGGAACTTCTCTTTCTCAGCTAGCTAAGATTAATTAAAAAGCAAAAAATCTCTCTCTGGCTGTCCCCTGCAGACAACACAGTCTAGCAGAAGGATGCAGGGAGCGAGTGCAGTTCCTGATAACAAACTGCACGCTTCTTCTCTTCCCCCTTTGCTCTCAGAGCCTGTCTGAAAGGTGCAGAACTCAACACCCAGCACAAACAGACAAATGATTGGGGGTACAAGCATCACAACGTCACTGCAGGACATTGGATAACCCAGAATCGCTGTGTCTGCAGGCACACATGGATCACATCATGCCAAAGGATCTCCCATCTGCCAAAAAAGCTGGGGTTCCACTGAAACAGGACCATCATTAAAGCTGGAAAAGCCTCCTGAGATCCTCGAGTCCAAGCGCCAACCCAGCACTGCCAGGGCCACCAGCAAGTGCCACATCCACATATCCACTGAACAATTCCAGGCTTTGGTGATTCCACCGCCGCCCTGGGCAGCCTGTGCCAACATCTGATCACCCTTTCTGTGGAGGAATTTTCCCTGACAGCCAATCTAAACCTGCCCTGGCACAGCTTGAGGCCATTTCCCCTTTTCCTGCCCCTGTTCCCTGGAGCAGAGCCTGATTCCCCCTGGCTGTCCCCTCCTGTCAGGAGTTGTGCAGAGCCACAAGGTCCCTCCTGAGCCTCCTTTTCTTCAGGCTGAGCCCCTTCCCAGCTCCTTGTGAGACTTGTGCTCCAAGCCCCTGCCCAAGGAAGTCCAAGGAAGGAAGACAAGTGGCTGTAATCAGCACATGAATTTTTGACAGAAAACAGGAAATACGATGTGGGGTTGTACAACGAAGCCTGAGAAAACCACTGTCACCTGCAACTCTTCCCAAAGAGCAGCTTGAACCATCCTGCACTGAGAACCACCAGCGTGGCCGTGGCAAGATCACCCTGTGCCAGGGACGGGCATGTCAGCAAAGCTAAAGCAGGGATTTTGGACATTATTTCCCAGGAAATCTTTTCTAAAGCCTCCCTGTGCAGCAGGAGTGTAATGACTGCCACAATTCATGGCTGAACAAACACCCAGGAGCGATTCCCAGTGTCTGCATTCCCTGTGCACTCCATGTGTCACTGGGCTGCAGCGCTCGTGCAGCACTGAGGGCTGTGAGGGATCAACATCAGAGGGAGGAGGCTGAGCCCTCGGTCCCCAGGCCCCCATTCCACTGATAACTTTCTCTAAAAGGATGCTCTGATGAGGGAGAAACAGCAGCAAATAATTATCTCTCTAAATCCATCAGGAGCAGCGCTCGGTGGAGGGATCTGAGAGCCGAGCATGCTGGAAAACAGATGGGAAGAGGCAATTTTCAACAGCTCATAATTCCCATTATTTGGGTGGGTTTTGCCTGCATCCATCAAAACGCACCTTCCACATCTGAAAGCTTTCTTCCACCAATTTCATACTTCCAAACTCCCAGACTTTCCTACTCCCAGACTCTCCTACTCCCACTGGAAGGCAGTGCAAGGAACTTGAGACAGAAAAGACGTGAGGAGAGAAAGAGAAGTTTGGGAGATGCTGGCTGCTGTCAGTTGTGTGAAAGTTGAACCCAGCCCCTGCCTCTGTGCATTTAGAAGTAACTCTCTGTAAATCAGAGAGTTTTCCCTGTTTCCAAGTTTTCCCAGCTTCCCAGATTTCCAGGGCTCTCCCACTGCACTCGAGGGCTGGCTGCCAGCCCCACACGGGCACGGAGCAGGTTCCCAACAAGCCATCAAGGACAGAGAGTACAAATGAACCACTGAGAATAGCAACCAAAATAGCCTTAAACAGAGTCGCTGCTGCCCCCAGGAAAAAGGCAATTCGTATTTTTACAAGAAAAATTAACTCTGAATCAAAAATGACAGCGAACAAGTAAAAATGCATCTTAAAAAGTCATGTACTGGCAGCAGTGGCTTTAAATTAGTCAGCAGGAAATACAGCAGTTGGTAAAAGCAGTGGAAAGAACAGTGCCCTTAAGATTAACAGCAACAAGATGGAAATCAAGAAGACAAGAAAAATGAAGCCACAGTCAAGAGATGGGCCTGTCCCCAAAATATGGGAAAATCATCCACTGTGCCACCAAAGAAAAGGGATATTTAATCACATAGTGTGTGCACAGAGAGGGATTGTTTCATAACCAACACTTCCCTAAAATTTTCCATTGCTGAAGTAGGAGGAATATCAGCAATGGGCTCCCAGAGAAGGATTAGATAACTGGGACCCAAGAGCTTTAAGGCTCAGCCAAGGAAGCTCTGTGATGCAGCTGCTGGTGTTTATGGAATCCAGCGCTGTGAGGCCATTCCAGGGAAGCTGACACAGGGATCACACGATGTCAAAGAATCTCCAAGGGCAGGAGGTGCTCAGCTCTCCTGGCCAAGCTGATGGCTCCACTGCCAGGGGTGAAAAGTGGAACAAGTGAAGGAAAGCCCCCTGATACATTTTCTTGGGGTTGTTTGGCTCTGCAGAGTGGGCTGGTTTAATGTGCAGTTTTGGGTTTCACATGAAGGGTTGCTGAACTCTCTGCACAGGGCAGGGACACAAAACAATTCCTTTCCAGCTGGGAAATTTTAGGCCCAGGAGTGCAAACAACGGTGAAGAAGAGAGAAAGAACAAAGAGGATGGAGCTTCATCACCTGAGGCTGGAATTGCACAATTAACCCCAAGATGCAAATGAAGCAGAGCTGATAAAAGTGTGAGGCCTCGTGCCCGGGATCCATTGTGGGCCCATTGCTGGATTGCTTGGGTGCAGCCCCAAGGGGTTCTGGCCTGGCCCAGGCTGGATCCTTTCAATAAATCCCTTTTTATTGTTTTACTCTGCCCAGTCTCTGTTCCAGATCTGCCTTTCCAGGCTGCCCTGTTGTGCACACCCTGGTGCCTGGCACCGTGTGTCACACAGGCTGAGTGTGAGGGCCCAGTGTGGAGCTGCAGCAATGGACCTCACGTGGAGAGGACCCCGCACTCTGCTCTGGTGAGATCCCCACCAAACGCTGCCTCTGGCCCTTCCTCAGCACAAGAAGGATGTGGAGCTTCTGGAGTGAGTCCAAAGGCTGGAGCCCCTCTGCTCTGGAGCCAGGCTGGGACAGCTGGGCGGGTTCTGGAGAAGAAGAGAAGGCTCCAGGGAGAGCTCAGAACCCCTGCCAGGGCCTAAAGGGGCTCCAGGAGAGCTGGAGAGAGACTGGGGACAAGGATGGAGGGACAGGACACAGGGAATGGCTTCCCACTGCCAGAGGGCACGGATGGATGGGATTTGGGAAGGAATTCCTGGCTGTGAGGGTGTGAGGTCCTGGCACAGGGTGCCCTGAGCAGCTGTGGCTGCCCCTGGATCCCTGGCAGTGCCCAAGGCCAGGCTGGACAGGGCTGGGAGCACCTGGGACAGTGGGAGGTGTCCCTGCCATGGCAGGGGTCTGAATGGGATGAGCTTTAGGGTCCTTTCCTACCCAAACCATTTTGGGATCCTTTGAAGACAGAGAGTGCCCAACACCTCGGGCAGGCCTGGATGGGATGTGAGAACTTGCACAGGCAGCGTGGCACAACCAACAATTTCCCTCTGCGAAAACACAGAGATTTGGGCTTCTTAACCCTCACACTGCCCAAGCATCAACCTCACCTGGCTAAGAGGGGTCCCAGCAGCTCTCCAGGGACCTTCACTGCCTTTCCCCAAGGTCAGCCACTCCCCGAGCCCAGGGCACAGCCGGGGCTGCCACCAGGATTTCCTCTGTCTGCGGAGGAGAAGGGAACGCAGCCACGCCGCCTCGGCGGGAAGCAGCTGGGATATTTGGAAAGGGGCTGCGCTCGGAGAAGGGTTTTCTTCAAAGCACGAGGCTGCTGGAGCAGTTCCAGGCAGGGCTGGGAGCAGGACAGATGGCAGAGCCCCGCTAATCCAGACGGGCAAGCCAAGCCCCGCTCTGCGCAGCTCCCTGGGACGCTGCCAAGCGCCAGCTCCCGCCTGCAAGGCCCCACTTGCTCGTACAGATTAACCCAGCCCCGAGAAGCTCCCGTGGGGAGACACTCCTGGTCGGGGAGATTGGAGCTCTGATTGATGGAGGATGTGGGATTGGAGCAGAGAGAGGGGAGCAGAGCCAGGCTGGAGCACGGGATGCATATCCCTGTCCTGCTGTGCTCCTCAGCAGCAGTGCCAAGTCCTGAAATCGCCCAGCCTGACACATCCTCATCCTTCATCCCAGCAGGAACGTGCTGCAGCACGGGGGTGTTGACAAGGAACTGCCTGATTAGTAGGGGAGGACCTCACTGTTCCCAACAACTGCTTCAAGGAAGGGGTTCTGAGGTAGGGGTTGGACTCTTCTCCCCATCACAAGGGATGGGACAAGAGGAAAAGGCACCAAGCCTTGTGAAGGATGGTTTAGATTGGATATTGGGAAAAATTCCTACACAATTTACAGGGACCAGCTGCCCTGGGCAATGGTGGATTCACCTTCCCTAGAAGGGTTCAAAGGAGGTTTGGATATGGTGCTCAGGGACAGGACCTGGCAGTGCTGCATTAATAGTTGGACCTGATGGTCTCAGAGGACTCTCCCAACCTGCTCCTGCTTCTTTTGGCTCCATCTGCAATACCACAGAGCCTGGGGCTCCACAGCAAGGCAATTCATGGCCAAGGACACACAGACTGACTGCAGGCAGCTTGCAAGGCTCTGCTTGGCACGACAAGCACCAAGAGACCCTGTTTTGCCATCAGCAGCTCTGCCAGGACTAAACACAAGCTCCTCCAGCATCTTTAGGGTGTTTGACTCTTCCCACCTTGTGACTTCTCCTCCCCTCTCTGTCGATCTCAGGCCACTGCCTTTGTTCCTGTGATTTCACCTGCTCCCATAACAAACCACAGGTCAATGTTCCCCCTGGTTCCCTGCTGTCGTTCCACACAGGGAGCTCAGCACCCCTTGGGATCATCACGGTGGGACAGGGTGTGCAGACTGCTCTGCTGGTCCCTCCCGCTCTCCTCATGCCCTGCTGGCCCTGCTCCTGCTCTCTGGTTGGTCTAACATGAGCTACCTCTGTCAGGAGGTACCAGAAGAGTGATGAGGAAACTCAGAGAGTCCCAGACTGGTTTGGGTTGGAAGGAACCTTAAAGATCATCACATTCCAGCCCCTGCCACGGGCAAGGACACCTTCCACTGTCTCAAAGTCCAACCTGGCCTTAGGAGCTCCAGTCAAGGACTTGTGGTTTTAAGTGAAAGAGAAGAGATTTAGATTAGAAATTCTCCCCTGTGAGGGTGTGAGGCCCTGGCTCATGGTGCCCAGAGCAGCTCTGGCTGTCCCTGGATCCCTGGCAGTGCCCAAGGCCAGGCTGGACAGGGCTGGGAGCACCTGGGACAGTGGAAGGGGTGGGATGAGATGGAATTTAAGGTTCCTATCAACTCAAACCACACTGTGATTCTCTGACTGCTCCCTCCAGGCAATGAGAAGCAAATCCAAGCAGGCAGAGCTGTCCCCTGTGCCCCAGAGCAGGGATCCCCACACCACAGACCAGGCTGCAGGCACAAACCAGCAGCAGGACAGGGCTCACGGTGTGTCCCCAGCCTGGCCACGGGTCCTGGTGCAGCCCACACAGCCTGTCCAGGGGCACAGCGTGGGCTGGGGCTGTGCCCTGGGACTGCCCACCCCTGGGAGGCACCCACAGAGCACAGCAGGGCCCTGTGCTGTCCCCGTGCTGGCCGTGTCCTGGCCCTGTCCTGGCCACCGCTGCCCCCAGTCCATCCCAGCACAGGCAGTGCCGTGCTACTGGAACCCAGATGCTCCCAGGACTGCTCTTGCTGGTCTAGAGCTGAAAATTAAATTAAAACCACGACAGGGACAGTTAATTAAAGCAGATTAGTGCGAGACTAATTAGGGACGCTGACACTGCAACCATCAAGCCCTGTGATGTTAATTAGCTGTTCATTAATGTCAGCTCCCTGTTCAGTACAGAAATATGAACTGCTGATCTCTCCTGGGCTTCACGTGCAGCAGATCACATGGGATCACTCGGTCACCTCCTCCGGGGCCACGTCCTGCCTTGTCACCACCCCACAGAGACACTGTCACCAGCAGCAGTGTCACCCTCACCAGCACCGAGACCCTCACCACCAACAGCAGGGCCCTCACCATCATCCAGCAGAGACACAGCCACCAAATGCTGTCCCCACGCTGTGCCCCACAGCCAGGAGGTTTCCCTCCACACCCCCAGCACAGCAGGACACCCCAGCACCCCCTGTGAGCCCCGGCCATGTCCCTCATGGGCACCACCCCTCATGTCACTGTCAGGAAGCTGAGGGGTGCCCAGCACCCACCCGCAGCACTCCCTAAAACTGGCACCCAATGACTTCCACACAATGGACAGACCTTGTTTCTCCTCCTCCTAAATCCTGAAAAGGCACAGGAGGTAGAGTGATGGAATTGTTCAGGTTGGAAAAACCCCCTAAGATCAATGAGTCCAACTGTCAACCTAGATCTGCCATGGTCACCACTCACCCATGTCCCCAAGTGCCACATCCACACAGTTTTTGAACACTTCCAGGGGTGGTGACTCCGCCACTGCTATGGGCAGCCTGTGCCAATGTATGATCATCCTTTTACTGAAGGAATTTTTCCAAAATCCAGCCTGAATTTCCCCCAGAACAGTTTGAGGCCGTTTCCTCTCCTCCTGTCCCTGTTCCCTGGGAGCAGAGCCTGAACCCCCTCGGCTGTCCCCTCCTGTCAGGGACTTGTGCAGAGCCACAAGGTCCCCCCTGAGCCTCCTTTTCTCCAGGCTGAGCCCCTTCCCAGCTCCCTCAGCTGCTCCAGCCCCTTCCCCACTCCGTTTCCTCCCCTGGACACGCTCCCATCCCACCACTGCAGTCAGAGTTGGGCTGAGGGACACTGGAAAACCATGGAGATCCTTGGGAGGGAACCCTCAGGACTGCAGGGAGCACAGCTGGAGCTCCAGGGAATTACAGGGAATGTGCACAGACACGGCTGGGACAACACTCGGGATGTATGGAGCACACCAGGGCTGTGTGGGACACACAGAGGGGCTGCAGGAAGCACAGACAGCTTATGGAAGGACACACGGACTGTAGAGAGCACAGACAGCCTGGAGGGATCTGCAACAGCACACAGGGAGCACACACAGGGGTAAAGAGACAACAGGGTGAAGGAGCAGAGGTTGTGGGGACAACACACACAGGTTATGGGATAACACAGACGGGTTATGGGATAACAGACAGAGTGTAGGGATAACACAGACAGGTTATAGGATAACACACACAGGTTATAGGATAACACACACAGGTTATGGGATAACACAGATGGGTTATGGGATAACACACACAGAGTGTAGGGATAACAGGTTATAGGATAACACAGACAGTGTAGGGATAACACACACAGGTTATAGGATAATACAGACGGGTTATGGGATAACACAGAGTGCAGGGATAACACACACAGGTTATGGGATAACACAGGGTGTAGGAATAACACAGACAGTGCAGGGATAACACAGACAGGTTATAGGATAACACAGACAGGTTATAGGATAACACAGACAGGTTATAGGATAACACACACAGGTTATGGGATAACACACAGGTTATGGGATAACACACATAGGGTGTAGGGATAACACACACAGGTTATAGGATAACACACAGGGTGTAGGGATAACACAGACAGGCTGTAGGGATAATACACACAGGGTGTAGGATAACACACACAGGTTATGGGATAACACACACAGGGTGTAGGATAACACACACAGGTTATGGGATAACACACACAGGTTATAACACACACAGGGTGTAGGGATAACACACACAGGTTATAGGATAACACACACAGGTCATAGGGATAACACACACAGGGAGCAGGGATAACACACACAGGTTATGGGATAACACACACAGGTTATAGGGATAACACACACAGGTTATGGGATAACACACACAGGTTATAAGATAACACACACAGGGTGTAGGGATAACACACACAGGTTATAGGATAACACACACAGGTTATGGGATAACACACACAGATTATAGGATAACACACACAGGGTGTAGGGATAACACAGAGGCTGACTGGAGCTCACACAGGGTATAGGGATACACACACAGGCTGTAGGATAACACACACAGGGTGTAGGGATACACACACAGGTTGGAGGGAGCTCACACATGTTGTAGGGATATCAAAGAGTCTGAAAGGAGCTCACACAGGAGCACCCAAGGGGCTGAGGGAACCCACCAGTAGCTCTCAGGCTGCTCCCACTCACAGTGCAGCCTGAGCCTTGCCTACCATGCACCCCACTGCACCCCAGGCTGCTGACTTCAGCCCCCTGGCATCTCTCTGGCTGCCCAGGATGCTCCCAGCCTGCCTCCCAGAGCCCCTAGCAGGGTCCTGGGGCCACGAGAGTGCTCCTGTGCCCGGTGACAGTCACAGTGTTGAGTGCTGAGCTGTCACCCAGAGGAAATGCAGCTGTGATGGAACATCTCCCAAAGATATTCCAGCTGCTGGGTCGTGCCAGCCCCCAAACCTTGCACATGCCTCAAATACAGCCTCACACCCCAGCACACACCCAGAACCAGGCTGCACCTTCACAGCTCACCGTGGAGGGTGCTCACACCTTCTCCATCCCGTGTCCTACTCCAGCTCCTCAAGGAACTCTTTGGATGATGCATCCAACAGCAGCACCCCGGGTTACTGCAGGGCATCCCTGCCCGTGGCACTGAGTGCAACAAGAGGAGATTGAAGGTCCCTTCCAACCCAAACCATGCTGGGATTCTGTGTTTTAGCCAGCTCCGGAGGAAAAAGGTGTCTCCCGTGGCTGTGCAAACTGGTGATGGGTGGCACCCCAGAGGGGACGTCCTAATGGGAAGCAATCAGACTCTACCGCTCCTCCTCCCCCAGAGCGTATTTAGAGCTTTCAGAAACAAAACTTGTTTATCTTAACGCTAATCAATTTACAGCAATCAAAATAAAACCCATTAGGAGCCATTCTGCATTTGAATTTCAAAGAGGCTTCTGACCCCAGGAGGCTCCCAGCTGATTGATTAGAAATTTCTGACACTAATGTGTGTCTTCCAAGGGTCCAGTGTGGCTTTAATTCCTCTCTCCTGAGACGCTGATCTTGTGTTAACATCTGTCAACCCCTTCTTGCACTTAGGGGAGGGGAAATTCATGAGCACACGGAGTTGCCTGGCACAGCTGGGGAGAAGGAGGCATTTGCTGGCTTAAACAGCTTCCAGGAATCCCTCGGGGCAAATCATTTGCATGATCCTTTTCTCCTTGGGCAAAAAAATAGAGCTGGAGTGCACCAAGAAATGGAAAGCATGATGCAGAGTGGGGGCAGAGGGTTAGAGCTCAGGGCTGGGATTTGGCTTTTGCATCCCAGCTTTGCCCCTGACTCCTCGTGTTCCTTAAAGCCACAGGAAACTCTGCATGGGTTGGGTTGGGAGGGGCCTTAAAGATCATCTGGTTCCAACTCCCCTGCCATGGGCAGGAACACCTTCCATCCATCCCTGGCTTCCTCCAGAGAAACCACAGATGGCACAAGGGAAGAAAAAAAATCTCAAACCCAAGACACATTCACGTTGTTCCCAGGATTTTCTTTTTAACCATATTCCCAGTTTGAAAACTGCAACCTCCACTTTTGGTGGGCAGGAATTCACATCTTTCAAGGGTATTCCATGACCCAAAGTGGATTGGGGTCAGACCTGGGCAGTCCCTGGGCAATCCTGCTCTCCCTCTGTGCAGGGCAAACAGGGGAACAGCAATGAAACGTGTTGGAGAGGTGGTTGTTAACTGGAGAGGTGATTTCTGTGTGGAGAGGTGGTTTTTATCTGGAGAGGTGATTTGTATCCAGAGAGGTGATTTCTGTGTGGAGAGGTGATTTCTATGTAGAGAGGTGATTTGTATCTGG
>VXBU01002983.1:68777-96221 GCA_013400315.1 Bombycilla garrulus | reverse complement strand
CATCCATCCATCCATCCATCCATCATCCATCCATCCATCCATCATCCATCCATCATCCCCATAGATCCATCCATCCATCCATCCATCCATCCATCATCCCACCCATCATCCATCCATCCACTCTAGTGGATCCATTGGAAAGAATCCCCCCAGTCCGGCCGGAGCTGGGCTGTGGCCCCACCAGGAGAGAGGAGCCCTGTGCCACCACCCCCAGGGGCTGCAGCAGGGACAGGCACAGGAGCAGGGAATGTCAATGTCCCCTCTGGGATGCACCCCCAGCCTGGACGAGGTGGCAGCAGCTCGTGAAGCAGCTGTGCCGCTCTTGGAGCAGGAGCAGAGAACATCCTGGTGTCCAGGCTGCCACGGGGACGGGGTCCTGGACACCCCGAACTTGTGGGGCCTGATTTAATTCCCAGAACAACGGATGTGAGCACAGCCCAGCCCTGAGCAGAGCATCAGCTCCTGCACAGGTACAGACAGCCCCAATCCGGTTCCACGGCTGTGGGAAGGGGTTTTTTGCATACATCAAAAAGAAACACACCCCGAGGTGGAAAAAGGGCAATTTCCACAAGTTGAAAGGGATTATTAGCAAAAATTGATCGGGGGGGAAATGTAAACAAAAACAATGAAGAGTAATTATGGCTTATGGCGGCTTTGCCAAAATCTCATAAATCTGCGATCATAAAAGAAGGCGTCTTGAGTTCAAAATTATCTTGGCTTGGAATAAAAGGAAAAAAATTGCAGTAAAAATAAACATATTGTATAAATTAAACCCAGGGGAAGTTGGCAGCAGCGAATTAGCAGCTCTAAGATGCAGACAGTTGCGAAAGGATGTATCAATGAAAAAACTGACTGCCAGGAGACAGAAAGGAGAGGGAAAAGAAAAAAAAGAAATATTAAATACACCAAAATGAAACCCAACCAGAGCTGTGGAAAGGTGAGTCCATGGGGATGCTCAAGTGTGAAGCCAACCAAAACAAGGGTACGGGCAGGAAGGATGAGCAGCTCTGGGGACTGCAGTGCCCAGGAGATGCACAGAGACCCCTGAGACCCCTGGCTGGCAGCACCCCAGCCCTGGGCAGCTGCCCACCCTGCCCCACAGGAGCACGGGCTGTGGGGTGGTGGGGCCAGGACAGCAATTCTGGAGTTGGTTCCTGATGGCAACAGCCCCAAGACAACATCTGCTCTCCTGCAGCAAGGTGGGTGCTCAGCAGAGCCCTGCAGGGCAAGGACAGGACACCAAGAGCTCCCCTCTCCCCTTCTAACACCTTGTGCTGTGCACCAAGCAGGGACAGGGCATTCCCAGGATGGGGAATGATTTTGTAGCATCCCACAGGGCTGGTGGAAAGGAGCTCGGGGATCTTGGTTCATCTCCACCATGAAACTGGGGCAGCTGAGGCTGTGGGAGAGCTGTGGATGAAGTCCCAGTGCCTCAAACGCTGCCCAGTGATGTGGACACTTCGAGCTGCTCAGCAAAGCCTTCCTGGACCAGGAGGATCCTGAAGCACCAAGCACTGCTGTAGAATCCATCCTGCTCCCCCAGGAATGATCAGCAAACCCTGGGAGGAGAAACAGCCCCACAGCTCCGTGAAAGCCACAGCGGTCACCCAGACAACTCAGCCAACACTCTGGCAGGAGTCAAACCAGAGAGATGGCCAGGGCATTCCAGGACTGCAGAACAAGCACCAGGGAGGGCAGAGCCAGTGCTCAGAGCTCTGCAGGCCAAAATCCTGCTGGTTCACACCCTCCAGGCTGCACTGGAACCTCCCTGCCCTGCATCTGAAGCACTCTGCACCCCAAACAAGCTGTGAGGACAAGGCGGCTGAGTTATCAGAGCCATGAACCTGTGGCTCCTCTGCACCCCTCAGCATGGCTGCGGCCACCCCCAATGGCACAGGATGGCAAGGACAGGCCATCAGGAGTGTCCTGTGGAGCTCAGGTGGCGAAGGACAGAGCAGGGCTGCTGTACAAGGTCCCTCTCTCACTGCCTTTTCTCACTCTGGGTAAAACCTGTGCCAGGAGGAGGGACTGCTCCTCTCCAGAGGCTGAGAAGTTCCCTGGCACTGCCCGTCCTGGGGGATCAGTGAGCCCAGAGAACCCTGGCACCACCAGGACCTTCCAGCACAGGACACTGAGGTGACAGCACGGGAGCTGACAGTGCCTGTGTGCGCCCAGAGACACACCCAGCTCCTGCTGCCACCACGTGTCCTGGAGCCAGGCTGTGTCTGCAGCCTCTCCCTGGCACCCCAAACCCCCAGCACTCTGTGCCTGGATCCTCCTGCATCCCTGCTCCCTCCCCTCTCTGCCAAGAGAGAGCATCCCTGCATCTTCTGAGGATGCAAAGGATTCACAGACAGCCTCTAACAGCTTTGCTTTTTTAGGGTTTGCTGCCTGAGCCCCATAAAAGCACAACACTTCCAAAATTTAGCTTCCAGGGTGACTGAGGCATTACCTTGACGTGAGAAATCAGGTGAAAAGTGCTGTGCAGTGAATGCCCCATCCCCCAAATTCCCTACTCAGCATGAAGCAGCCTTTATAAATCAATGTCTGCGGGAGGAAAACACGTGAGGGAGCAGCAAGTTCATCCTCCCCTTGCTGCTGCACTCCCAGTGATCCCTGAACTCCACAAGTGTGATGGAAGGGATCTCTCCAGGGCTGCTGCCCCATCACTGCTCAGGGAGACACCGTGACCTGTGGGGTGTGTTTGATGCACCCAGGGATGCACCCAAATCTCAGGGAGCAATAAAAGAAGAGGACACTGCTCTTCTCCCATCTCCTAGCACCACCCTCAGTCATCTCCCGTGCTTCCAGGACGTGGAGCCCCTGGGAGATCCCACAGGTCCTGCTGCTGCTGTACCAGGGCACGAGCCAGGCGCCGTGGTCGAGGCAGGGGAACCCCAGCACCTGCAGTGACACTGGAGCACGGGGATGCATGAGAATCCGTGCAGGAACACGAGCACAGGGGATGCACGAGAATCCATGCAGGAACACGAGAACAGGGATGCACGAGAATCCGTGCAGGAACACGAGCACGGGAGATGCATGGGGAATTGGTGCAGCAACATGAGCACAAGGAATTGGTGCAGGAACACGGGGATGCACGGGGAATTTGTGGAGGGACGTGAACACAGGGAATTGGTGCAGATACACGGGGATGCACGGGGAATTTGTGCAGGAACACGAGCACAGGGAATTCACGCAGGAACACGGAGGATGCATGAGAATCCGTGCAGGAACACGAGCACGGGAGATGCATGGGGAATTGGTGCAGCAACATGAGCACAAGGAATTGGTGCAGGAACACGGGGATGCACGGGGAATTTGTGGAGGGACGTGAACACAGGGAATTGGTGCAGATCACAGGGTTGCACAGGGAATTTGTGCAGGGGCATGGGGATGCACAGGAATTGGTGCAGGAGCACAAGGGATGCATGGGGAATTGGTGCAGGAACACGAGCACGGGGATGCACAGGGATGCACAGGGATGCACAAGGAATTTGTGTAAGAACACGAGCATGGGGATGCACAGGGAATTGGAGCAGAGCAGCTTGGGCTGAGTGGCCACCCTGACGTCCTCCAGAGCAGGAGGCTGCACTCAGCTCCCTGGGTGGGCATCACTGGCACCCCAGCACATCCCAAACACACCGATGAGCCACCAGTGCCAAGAAGAAGCCAGAAGTGTCACCACAGCCCAGATGTGACACTCTGGTTTCCTGTGCCCAGGGCAGGGTGCTGGCGAGGCGAGCACAGCCTGGGGCTGCCAGTGCTGCCAGGCCTATGGTGGGGGGGGTGTGCAGCACCCCAAATGCACAGGGCAAGGCTCCCCAAACCCCAAACCCCACGTGCTTGGTAGGCAGGGAAGGGGGTGCCAGCCAGGCTCAGCCCTGCCAGGAGGGTTGATTTAATTAGATATTAAGAAGAAATTCTCCCCTGTGAGGGTGGGGAGGCCCTGGCACAGGTTAGCCATGCTGTCCCATCCCTGGCAGTGTCCAAGCCCCCGGAGGACAGGAGAGGACAGGGCTTGGAGCACCCTGGGACAGTGGAAGGTGTCCCTGCCCATGGCAGGGGTGGCACTGGATGAGTTTTAAGGTCCCTTCCAACCCAAACCATTCTGGGACTCTGTGTCTGCACCCCATGGCCCTGCAGCAGCCCGGGCGGTGGAAAACACATCCATGGGGTGAAAAACACCTCCCTGAACCATGAGCAGCACCCCTCCCGCCCTCCTCTGTGCCTCCTGACTGATCCTGCCAGGAGAACAGAGGCTCCAGGGCCAGTGGGATGCTCTGGGCTGCTGGCCCCATCCACCCGCTCACACCGCCCAGGATTTATAGATGGAGAAAAATCCCCTGGCTGAGCCTTTGTTTACTTTGCTCAGAGAAAATAATTAACTCTTCACGTAGTTCTGGTGTCCTTTCCCATGGCAAGGGAGTGGAATGAGATGAGCTTTATTATTCCATTCAATCCAAACCATCCTGGGATTCTCTGCTTCAAGGAACTTGGCGAAACCTTAAAGCTGTCCCACCCCAAGCACGGCACACGTTACAATGGTGCGCATATCCCAGCACGGCAGTGCCAGTCCTCAGCTCCCCACACTCACTGTCCCCAGGCTGGGACTGATCCCAGGGACTGATCCCTGCACCCAGGAGCTGGGAAAGAAGCCACAGAGCCCTGGGAGAAGTGGGGGCAGGGGGAGCAGCCCTGCAGGGTCAGCTGGGATGGCTCTGGAGAGCCAGCTGGCTTCCAGCACCGAGCAGCTGGCAGGGTGTGACACCAGACCACCAGACCGCTGCTGCTTTCACCCCTGGTAGCTTTTTGACCCGCAGGTATCAGGGATTTGCTCAGGGTCACTCTTGGGACAAAGCTCCCAAAGCAAAATGTCGCACTACAGGAACACAGGTGACAGGAGGGGACACCCAGAGAGCTCTGCCACCACCAGCCAGGTGAGGACTGTGAGGCAGCACTGGGATGGGGCTGAGCAGGGGGTGCCCCCCCAGAACTCCCTACAGCGAGCAGAGAAACACCAGAGCCTGGAAAACACCACCCTGAGTGTGGGATCTCCATGGCCCCAGGAGACCCCACAATGTACAGAACAGTCCAGGTTTGCAGCCTGTGCTGCTGAAGGAGTCTGCAGTGGTTTGTTCATGTTCTCAANTTTTGTGACTTGAAATTCTTCATACAAAGTTGACAACCTGTTCCATAGATTAGAATCAGAGCCACAGGCATTCTCAGTATCATTCCAGGGTCCCTGACACCTCTGGCAAGGCTGAAAAACCTCCTGACCAGGTTTTGGGTCGGCCAAAGGCATCATAAGAACCTCCTGGGTTCCAACACCTGAGCACCCCCAAACACACTGAACAAAACAGCGATGGCACAAAGCTGGCAAATTCCCACTCCGTGCCGAGGAAAGCGCTTGCTTTGGCCAGCCTCCCCAAAACCAAGATATTTCTGCTCTTGCAGAGCAGAGAAACATCAGAGCCTGAAAAACAGCACCCTGAGCACCCCCAAACACACTGAACAAAACAGCTTTACCCCTCTGTGCCTCTTGGGAAGCACCAAGCACTGACCCCTCCCAACCGAAGCAGCACGTCCCAACCCCTGTGGCCAGGAGCTGCTGGGGGCAGGTCTGGCTGTCCTGGGGCAGCCACAGGGACAGGGGAACAAAGGCCAGCTCCCAGCTGCATCGAGCCCGGGCTCAGAGAGGTGAGGGGGGAACATCTGCTCCCACCCTGCCCAGCTCTGGTGCGAGGATTTCCCCGGGGTTATTCAGGCACGGGTGAATTTTCAGAAGGAAGCAGCCAGTGCTGCTGTTCAAATTCCCAGCAGGGAAAGCCCCAGCCCCAGTTTGTGCCCACGGGGAGGGACAGGAGCAGCACGGGGTGAGTGCCAGTGGTGCTGCAGCGGTTGGAAGATGCCAGAAGGATAACCCAGACCAGCAGCAATGTCCAGGTACCTCCAGCTTCCCCCTGAAGTGTCCAAGGCGGACACTTGGTGGAACTTGGACACTTGGTGGACACTTGGTGGACACTGGATCCCTGGAAGGCTGGGGTGGCTGGAGATGGAGGAGCATCAGCCACAGGGAAGAGCCCTGGGGGTCAAAACCAGTTTATGAGAAATCAGGCACCTTTGATCTCCAGATTGGAGCCACAGTGAATCAACTCCACCCCTGGGTGATCTGATGTACAGTTAATTAGACACGTTATTAAAAATCTGCTCCTCTACCAGGCTGAATTAGTCCAGCTTCCAAGCCACAGTCCTGCCCTGTCTAATTAAGCAGACCTTCCCGATTAACGATCCTTCCTCCAGGCTGCTGCCAGCAGACAAGGCAGCAGACACTCCTCCATCTCCTCAATAAGGCCAACAATGGACAGGATTCCACACCTTGAGTCACGACCATTAAATTGGTTTATTTTTATTTTGGTTCTCCTTCGGCTGTGGACACCAGAAACATATCCAGAGGCCCCCAGGGCTGGAATCACAAGGACAGGACATGCAGGTATGTCCTGGCTCACCAGACAAGGACCTGATCAGCTCTTTCACTCCAGGATTATCCCATTTCCAAGGTGTTTTCAGAGATTTCCTTGTTGTGCCCCATGGTTGAGGACCTCACTGTGCTCCCTGATACAAATCATACCCAGACCCACTTCTGATCCCTGATGTGCTGAATTCCCAATAACCAATCCATCCCCTCCAGCCCTTCCTGCTCTCCCAACACTGGCACTTGCTGCAGATGGGAATCTCCCACGTGGAGGATTTTCCTCTGAGCAGCCAATCTGAAGCCCCTCCAGGACAGCCCTGTAAATCCATCTCTTGCTGGAAACCCCTCCTTACTCCTCATGCTGCAGAACATTAAAGGTGGGAACTCCCTGCTCAGCTCTGCAGCAGCTCTTGGGGTGACTCATCCGTTCCCTGGTTTGAAAGCCCAGGTGCTGCCCACGTGCTTTCCTCCAGGTGAAGCCCTGTGCATCCCACATCTCCACGGAATCCCATTCCTTACAGCCAGCCTGAGCTGCAGCTTTGTGTCCCACGCTGATGCAGAGCACATCCTGCTGCTGCCCTGCTCCCCCAAACCCCGAAGCTGAAGCCCAGGGAGTGGCTGGAGCTGTATCAAGGTTGGAGATCAGGGAAAGGTTCTTCCCCCAGAGGGTGCTGGCACTGCCCAGGCTCCCCAGGGAATGGGCACGGCCCCGAGGCTGCCAGAGCTGCAGGCACAGGGTGGGAATTGCTGGGGGGTCCTGAGCAGGGCCAGGAGTTGGACTCAGTGTTCTTGTGGGTCCCAATTCCATGATTCCACCATGCTGTGAACCCCACATCTCCACAGCGGCACAGAGAACGTACAGCCCCCCTTGCAGAGCATTTCTGTGAATTTATTTTTCCCCCTGGATCCCGACCCCGTGGGTTCCTGGCTGTTTCCAAGCCAGCAGCTCCTCCTCACAGGAGACAGCCCAGATGCCCAAGAGCCCGGTGGGGACCAGGCAGGCTGGGCCCAGCCTGACCCTGCCAGCTGGGAGCCTCCCCCTGGCTCCAGAGGCTTTTATTAGAAACACACAGCCACCAAAGGCTGCAAGTGGAACCCATTTCACAGCGTTTAGTACGAATCATTCGTATTTCACAGCCCGCAATCCTCCTGATTTCACAGGGAAACGGCTGTTAGAGAGCAGGCTGCAGCCAGCAGGGAGCAGGGATCGGGGGAACATTCCCAGATCCAGGATGGACCTGCTCCCACACCTGCTCATCATCCACAGCCTGGCCTCCCTGTGGGAGATGCTCTGGAATGTGGGAGGAGGCAGCTCTGCTACCTGCAAATAATCACCCCGGTCTGAGTCAGGAGGTTGTGGAAGCTGAGACGGGCTTGCAAATCACTGCTCCAAAGAAAAGGAATCACAGAATCCCGAAATCATTTGGATTAGGAGGAACCTTAAAGCCCATCCAGTGCCACCCCTGTCATGGCAGGGACATCTTCCACTGTCCCAGGTTGCTCCCAGCCCTGTCCAGCCTGGCCTTGGACACTGCCAGGGATCCAGGGGCAGCCACAGCTGCTCAGGGAAATCCGTGCCAGGGCCTCACCACCCTCACAGGGAAAAATTTCTTCCCAATATCCAACCTAATCCTTCCTTCTGGCAACGGGAAGCTATTCCCCCATGTCCTTGTGAACAAAACCTCTGCTGCTCCCAGTGTTTAGTGCAGCGCTCTGGTGAGGAATTCTGGATGTGCACAGACATTTCCAGTTTGTGCACACAGAAAGGCTGGGAGCCACGCCTTACAGACAAATAAACTTATGGATTAGCTCCTTTCCCACTCCCTCCCAGGTGCTTCTTTCCTCAGCCTCTGGGGACAGGATCCCTGGGGCAACAGGGATCCATGGCCAAATGGGATTTGCACCCGCAGGCAAAGTTATTTGTGCACCACCAACACCTGGGGCACAATGAGAACCAAAAACATGGTTTGAACCTGAACATGGCTATTCCCAGAGAGATGCAGTTTCGTAAAGAAAAAGCTGGAAGTAATGAAGGGAAAACACAGCCCTCACCCACGCTCAGCTACGTAGAAGGGATCTCATCCCATAAAACAAGAACAGTGACTCATCCCATAAAATGAGAACAGCAAGTCACGCCAGGGTGGACATCTTGACCCACGAGAGACCGTTTCAAAATATAAAATTGTGACTTGGGATGTTCAAGCTGGACATTAACAGATGATTTAGGACATCGCTTCCCCAGGAGGGCTGTCCAGCCCTGAGTCTGGCCACCAGGGACCTGGGGGATCTCCAGAACTGGAAGCTTCCAGAACTGGCTGCCCACATCCACAGTGACCTTGATCGCTGCTGCAGCTGGGGCAGGGGGAACCTGGGGACAGGGGGACCTTGGGGACAGAGAACCAGAGCTGGACATCTGCTCTGACCACAGATGGAGCTGATAAATCTTTCTCTTCTGGAAGGTGAGAGGCAGCAGGATCCCAAATCACTGCTGTGTATGATCCCAGCCACTCTCTCATCCAAACACCCAGTGCTCCCTTTTTCTGGCAGGTGGAACTACAACTGCAGCTCTACATTCTATCCCCAGAAAGGCTGGCTGGGAGCAACATCGTTCCTACACATCTCCACATTCACCACCAGCATGCAGGAGCCCCCAGAACCCACCAACAACACCTCAGCCTATCCCAGGATACTCATCTGTTGAGTATCAGAACTTTGGTGGGGGGAAAAACAGCACTGCCTCCTCTTTATTGTGTTTTGGAGCAGAAACCCAGCAGATGCATTAAGCCAGCAAGGCAGGAGGAAGGCAGGGGCTGCCTGGACTGACACCAGGCTCAGGGACACCAGTGAGTGTGTGAGATTTGGCATTCTACCCCAAAAATCCAGAGCTCAGCCACCCTTCAGAGGTGCCAAATGATTCTCCCTCCTCAAACAGCAGCAATGCATTGAGACAGCAGGGCTGGCACAGCCCAAAACCAAGAGACACCTGCAAATATCTGCACAAATGTCACACTCAACAGGGAAAGGCTGCTTCTGCCAGGGCACTGAGTCCTTCTCCAGCAGCCAAGCAGGACACGACTCCTGCTGACAGAGGTCACTGCATGTCCCCTCCAATGCACCCTCAGTGATCTTTCCTCAGTCCCAAAACTCCCTGTTAGCTCACCTGACACCGAGCCTTACCCGAGGCTGAGGAGGTCCTGGACTCCCCTCTCCATTTCAGCAGGAAATCTGGGCAGGGCTGCTGAGGAGGAGGATGGTGAGAGCCAGGGGAGCTGAGAGCAGGGTGACCAGCACGCCGGGCCCGAGCTGCCACAGCAGCACTGCCACCTCCCCACACCACAGCTCCCTGTAAAGGATGGGATCCACCCACATCATCACTGGCACCAGTCCATCAGCTGGGACTGCTCTGCAGGCCTGGAGCAGCTGAGGGAGCTGGGAAGGGGCTGGAGAATTCCTGAGGGAGCTGGGAAGGGGCTCAGCCTGGAGAAAAGGAGCCTCAGGAGGAATTTCTGGTTCTGCACAAGTCCCTGCCAGGAGGGGACAGCCGAGGGGTCGGGCTGTGCTCCAGGGAACAGGGACAGGAGGAGAGGGAACAGCCTCAGGCTGGGCCAGGGCAGGGTCTCCAACCAATATTAGGTTGGATATTGGGAATTTTTTAAATAGAAAGGGTGATCACACATTGGCACAGGCTGTCCAGGACAGTGATGGAGTCACCACCCCAGAAGTGTTCAAAGACTGCGTGGATGTGGCACCGGGGGACGTGGGTTAGTGTTGAACATGGCAGAGCTAGGTTAACCACTGAGCCTGGTGATCTGGAGGGCTTTCCCCACCTCAGGGATTCTGTGATTCTGTGAACTGGGAAGTTCAGCAGTATGGGATGCTGGAAAAGACCTCTCAGTTCACGCTGCTCCAGCTGAGCCCCCCGTGCACCAACACAAACCACAAACACGCTCAGGACGTGCCTGTCACAAGGTGCAATGACACACGGATGGAAATCCAGCACGTGCCCTGAGCCAGCTCTCAGCACCCCGCTCCCGCCTCTCCCCTGCCTGGAGACACCAGGACCTGTCAATATCTGTCACTGCTGCACTGTATCACACCCTGCCAGCCCTGAGGACAGGCTCCTTACATAATTTTAATGCACAAAGTGCATTAAAAACCCTGAGGTCTCCAATTTTGCACCTGATAATGACACAGAACGAGGGCTGAACCACTGGGCTGGAAGCATGGAGCTGCCCCAGCACCAATGGCCACAGCGTGTGTGGGCCAAAGGGACAACAGGCCAAACCTGAAATGGCTTTGCCTGTTGATCCAAATGTATCAATTCCCAAAATCTCATCGAATTTACCATCAGAGTCAAGCAGGAAACAGGAGCAAAAAGTATAAATGGAAATCAGAGGTGTTTGGGACTAGATCTTTAAGGTTCCTTCCAAGCCAAATCATTCTATGATTTTTAAGAAAAGTTAAAACTGGTTTGGTTTTATTTTTCTTTTATATATATATATAAGGCAATCTAGGAAAACAACTTCAACCAAAACCAGCCCCAGAGGAACAAAGTGTTTGTGACAACCACGCGCACAAAGGCAGTGCATGAAAAATGGAAGGAGAATAAGCACAATCCATATTTTATCATGACTGGCAGGAAGTGAATAAAAGAAACCTCTGGAAAAAGCCACGTCTGAAGACAAGAAAAAGTTATGATGATGTTCTTTTCAGCACATAGCAAAAAAAAATGCTAAGTAAGAATGTTAAAATTCATAGGAACATAGAGAAAAGCATTGAGACAGCTCAGGGCTGGAGGTGCTGTCACTGATTCGAGTCCTGCTCCACTCCCAGGGTGATTAACAGGTTTTTTTTTTTACTCTACACACAGTCAGAGCTCCTTCCCTGCAGTTGCTGGTGTGTGAAGGGTGGCGTGGTCAGCCAGCTCGTGTCTTTATTAGGAAAGCGGGATGTTTTTCCACAGCCCTCCGGAGGACAGGCCTGCTTCCTCCCCTGAGCAGCCAGGATTCCTTAGCTCATACATAACTAACGAGCCAGGGAACGTCTGGCTGTAATTCCTTAAAAATCACACCCGTTTGCAAGCATTTAGCAAATCACCGAGCCTTTGGAGCAGATGCCACACGTGGTGCCCAAACAACTCGGCTGTTTTCTCCACAGACAATGGCCTTGAGGAGGTGGGAGAAGCCCCAGCCATCGTTTATCTTCATTTCTGGCCATTTCAGTGATGACACTTCCATAAACAAGCCCAAGAAACCATGACCACATCAAATTCCTGGGTGGCAGCTCCACAACAGACACGAAAAAAATCAAATTCTGGGACAAGCCGCTATCAAACTGGGAGAAAACCACAAGGAAATTTCACAGCCTGGTTCCTGTACTGGTCGAAGTTTGCAGGAGTAACTGGGCAGTGGAATAAACCTGGGTAGCTCTTTCCAGCACTGTTCCCGGGGAGTGTCACCATTCCCTCTGTCACCTCTCCTATCTGAGTGACACCACAGTGACAGAGCTCAAAGTCACAGACCTCATGAACCCAGTGGACATTTTCTGGACAATTGTGGACGTTTTAGGGGCACTTTACAGGGATGGCACACACACTAAGGGATCAGAGAATCACCAGGGTTGGAAAAGCTCTCCAGAATCATCGACTCCAGCACTAATCCAGCACTGCCAGCTCCCCACTAACCCACGTCCCCAAGTGCCACTTACACATGCCTTTGAGCACTTCCAGGGATGGCAAATACACCACTGCCCTGGGCAGCCTGCGTATGACACCCGTGCGGGGATGAGCTGCCAGCTGGGGTTCACCCACAACAAAAGAGAGAGAAGTGACAAAATCCAACACATTTCACAGCGACACACCCAAGAGACTGCAAGGATTAACAAGCAAGAGCCCATGAGGGGATGCCTGGGGAAGAAGAAAGCTGGGAAGGCCTTGAAGAGCTTCTCAGAGCAGAAGGATCCCGTCTAGGGGATGCACCAGCACTGCAGCGTGAGGGAACGGCAGGCACTCAAGGCCTCGCTCGGTCTGAAATCACTTCTGGGGAAATAATGAAAAAAGCTGATGTAATTCCAATCATAAAGAATTAAAGAACAGGAGTATAATTAGCACCAGTCAACATACTTCTACAAGAAACAGGTCTTGTCAAACAAATGTGATTTCATTCTTCACTGAGATTACAAGTCTGATTGGTGAGAGGAGCCGTGTACGAGGCAGGGGAGTGTCTGAGTGCTGGAATCAGGAGATGTGAGGGCAGCCTGGGGAACAGAGCCACTGTGCCAGCCACTGCCTGCACCCCAGATCAAAAAACATTCCAAAAAAAGGGGTTAAGAACTGATTGGTGACAGGTTGCAAGCAACAGTTCCCAGTGCTGGACCTCGGTGGGCTCCACAGGAAGCAGCCCTGGGTTCATTTCTGCCTCAGAAATGACGGAGAGGGATGAAGGAACCCCTGCTCAGGTGGGTGATGCCCTTGCAGCCTTGCAGAACATTCTCAGCTGAAGGATGTGGGATTCACCTCCCTTGGCATTCGCCATATGAAAAAATAATGCTCCCACTTTAATGCAGTTGTTAATTTTCTCCAGATAGTAAAGACAGAGAGAAAAGGGCCTCTGAGGACAGGCTGATATCTAGACCAGCCAGCCAGGCAGGTGAGCTGAATTCCCCCTGGCAGGACACTGAGGGGAGGGGGTTTTGCTTCCACCTTACATTAGAAATCCCATTTTTGTGATAACGATTCAATTGTTCAAATCACATTCCAAGAAAATTTAGGGGGCTAAAAACCTTAAAGTGAATTAAACTCAGTACTGAGAAGCACTGGAAAGCCTGGTCTCCTCCAGCAACCGCCCCTGGAGCTGGTGTGGCTCAACAGATGTAAGCAGCAGGCAGGAAAAGCTGCAGATGGTGCCAGTGGCGTGGTGGCACTGATGAGGGACAGCCCCTGTGCCCGGCTCTGGCAGCACAGCCCCGGTGCAGCTCCCATCCGACAGGGTTTGTAACACCAGCACGGCTTCAGCCCCCTCCCGAGCAGGCAGGTGTCACCCACAGGACTGCCACCACAGCTGGCACCTCCTGGCAGCCAGGAGGGTTTAGGGCTCTTCCTTCCCTACCCTGCTGGGAGAGCAGAAACAAAACCACGGCTTTAAGGCTTCCAGGAGAGAGATGAGTGTCCCAGGCAGGAGCATCTGCATTGTCCCTCCAGCCCCAGGGAGTGACCGAGGTGTGCACACCCACCTCAATGATGCAGCAACCAGGACAAGGAACTCAGCACCACCAAACTCTCTCTCCTGGGTGTCCACCCATCCCCTGCCCCTCTGGCTCCCCAAAGGATGAACAAAACTCCAAGCACCTCAAGAAAGTCCCGTGGATGGTGTTACACTAGGAGCCCTTCCACACATGAAGGGCATGGTGAGGGAGGCGAAGGTGGGAGCTACAAAGAGACCACTTGATCCCCAGAGTGAGCTTTAGGGTTTTTTAAAAGGTTTGGGGAGCTTTAACTGTGGAGCGTTACTCAGCTACAGCAGAGACAAGACAGACAGACAAAGAAGTGCACTGGAAGATGGGAGAGGGAGTCCCAGCTCCTTGGGATTAGGGAAAATCCTCAGACACCCCAGCAAACAGCAAATCCCTGTGGAGAAAGCCCTCAGCGATGGGGAGGGAGCAGCTGCTGTTGTCACTGCTCCCGAGCTTGTCACGGCTGCCTCTCACCCGGCCACATCCTGTGACATCCAACACCGCCTCTGCCCAGCCAGCCCAGTTGGGTTCCCCCACCAAAGCAAGCAAAAAACCCATTCTTTGGGGGCTGCTTTATATCCCTGCCTCCCCCCAAAAGAGGCTTAGTCAAAGCAAATGCCAGAGCCATTAAGTGTGAGGGACCTCACAGCCAACACAGGAATGCTGGGGCTTGATGGACTGTTTATAGAGTCTTTTATAGGAAGGATGGGTAACCTAATCCCAACTACAACATTTTTTATGCTGCTCTGTGAGGGTTCAGCTGTGATTAAACTGTTGGCACGGTCCCATGGCACATAAAACCATGGAGACCAGCGTGTCTCATCCCCACCAGAGCGCTGCAAACACAAGCAGCAGAAGCACTCCAAGCATTAAAGGCTGGCGAGCCCCGCTGTGGGGCATCCCCGCTCGCACCTCCACTGGCCTCGTGAGCCTGAGACACCAAAATAAAACATCTCTGGTGAATATTTACTCCAGCTGCAGCCCAGAGCAGGGCAAAGGGGAACCACCCCTGCAGGACTTGCAACAAAAGGTGCAGGAGATGTGACAAAACCATGCTCTCAGCAGCGGGCTTCCATCTCCAGAAGCAGCCCCAGGATGAGCACAGAGCCCTCCACCACCCTCCTAAAACACTGGAGAAATCCCACAGCAACGTTTGCTGCTGGGTTAAAACACTTGATTTGGAGCCAGCCTCACTAAACTGAGATGTTCCAAGCTGTGGATCACCGGCTGCCTCTGCCAGGCTGAGCAAAGACCGCGGTCCCCAACACGGGCAAAGTGCCCCTGGGAGAGGACATCCAAACCTTCCAGCAGACATTGACACAGGAAACCCAGCCCACCCGGCCCAAACCACCCCAAGGGCCTGCAAATTTATCTGTCTGAGTGCAAATTTATCTGTCTGAGAGGGAAACAAAGATTTGGAGGCAGAGAGATTATTGGAAGGGTGGGAAATCCCAGGCTTGGCACAGGGTGAGGCAGGTCTAGCAAAGCCAGGCCCTGCTCCAGACCCTCTTAGCTGAACAGGGAAAAGCCTGGGTGCTGGGGCAAGGGCAGAGCTGTAACACATCGATGAGGATGGCACAGGGGATGGGCATCATCAGAGTGTGATCCCTCGATGCTGGACCAGCAGGATCTCCCCGGCGCCGCTGTGGGTGGGATTCCTTCAAGCAATGCGAGCATGAAGTTTGTTCCATTTTATTTTTATAGAGAACTGGAAGAAGAGCCAGGTTTGCCGTTTTCTTATTTCTATTTTTTTGGCTCTGTTGATTCATCCATCAGTGTGTCTGCTCACGCTCATGACGCTTCCCTGATGTGATGCATGCCCTCATGGCCACCACGCAGCCACCCCAGGAGGGCTGTCCCCACCCATGTTAGTGACAAGTGACAGCTCTGGAGAACACCAAGCACAACAGCCGACCCCTGACTTCTGCACTGAACAAAAAACCAGCTCAGAAGCCCTCACTGAGCACCCCACCACAGCAGCCAGGAGAGGAAGGTGTTCTCTCTTTTCCCTGGGGTGGGACCTGGGCAGCAGTTTGATTTTAGACCTGGGTGAGTGCGTGGCACGTTCCTGCCACCAAAGGGAAGGAGACTCCAGCGTGTTTTCAGGTGCATCACCCGAGCCTGGGCACTCACAGGGCTCCTCTTTCAGCACGTGCCACCAGGCAAACGGGCACCTTGATGGTGACACATGCCACATCAGCACAGCTCCACCACCTGCTGGCATCCCCATGGTGGGCTGAGCCCTTCTCCACCCCTCTGGCCACTGAGCTGGTGGATGACACACCCAGAGCTGACCTCACAAATCTTTTTTTTTTTTTTTTCTTCCCTTTTCCCTCTCTAGCCCACACACTGAGGACCTCCCAAACACACAGTAAAACAGCAGGTCAGCTTTCCAAGGGCTCAGCACCCACAAGCAGGAGCTCAGGTCATATTTAGGCCACCCAAATTACAGGGCAAGGTTTCTGCTGGAGGGTGACCTGCTCGGGCTCCCCCAGCACAAAACCCCATGGGCAGCCCCTGCCATCCCATCCAGGACACCACAGGGATGTCTGGGTTCCACTGGTCCCTCCTCTTGGTCCCAAATGTGCCACTCCCAAACCTACCACAGCCCCTGGCAGCGTCCCCTCACACATCCCTCATTTTCCAATCCAAAATTCAGCTCCCCTCCCTGCAGCCCCAGCTCTTCCTGTGCAGGGACCAACAGAAACTGGGAGAAGCAAAGGAGCCCCGTGGGACCGAGCCTGGAGAGACTGAACTTCACCCCCAGCTCCCCAGATAAGGAAGGACGGGCTCCCGGAAGGGCCAGGGATGAAAGGGAACGCCGCAACGGTTGAGCTGGCTCGCTCAGCTTTTGGCTCGTGCCGCTTTTCCTGCCACCTGCACACCCCTGAGCACTGTCCCAACGGATGGGGACAGCCACTGGCTCAGCAGCCCAGAGGGACCAGCCTGCAAAGCCTGACCTGCGTGTGCCTGCACCTTCTGCCTGTCCCACAGCCCAAGAGACCCAGCCAGCCGCTGCTCAGAGCATCTGCAGCCTCCTGAGTTTGCCCTCCTGGCACGGTTTAGCCAAAGCTGGGAACAGGGACCAGGCGAGACAGAGCAGCTGACAGCAAACTCAGCATTTCCAGAGGATCTGCTTCTATCAAAAGCTGCTGCTCTGAAGCCAGAACAGGTGTCAGTCACACCAAAATCGCATGGCAGCTATTCAATGTGATGGCATAAGTTTGACATCAGATTAAAATAAAACCAAAAACCTCAAAAGCAATGTGAGCAGCTCTTCTACTCTCTATTTCACCTACAGACATGAAAAATGAAGGTGAGGAGCCAAAAGGAAGAGAAGAGCGGGTGTTTCAGGGCTGGTTCTGTGCAGCCACATGAAGCAGGCAGCTCCCCATCACTGGGGACGCTCCCAGCACTCCAGGACAAAGCCACATCATAACTGTCACCCAGCTGGGCTCAAAGCTGCACCCACCAAAGCCTGGATGGCTCCATCAGCGCTGAGCTGGCCCTGTTCCCCCCTCAGACTCGTGAGCAGCCTGCTGCCCTGAGCTTTGTACCGAGCGTGCCACAGAGCAGAGCCCACGCTGCCTCCTCAGCACCTCCCAGCAGCCACACACCAACCCCTGCTAATGCTGCCAACATCCTAATTAGCACCTTCCCCGTGCCCAGCCTGCTCCCCACTGCTCTGCAGCTGGCCAGACTCTGAGGTTTGCCAAAGGTGACAGGATGGGGACAGGTCCTGGAGGCGCTGGGTACTTTTTCCCCTCCAGCCCTGCTGCTCTGCTGCGAGTCTGTGATTTCCACACAGCATCTCACACAGCCTGATTCACCCTTCCCGAGCCTCTGGGACTCTTCATCGTCCCCCAAGGCAGGCAGAAGGAGTGGGGTTCTCTCCAAGTTTCACTGAAGCACAGGATGGTGTGGGTTGGAAAGGGCTTTGAGACCATTTCCTTTCACCCCTTGCCATGGGCAGGGACACTTCCACCAGACCAGACCACACTGCGCCAAGCCCTGTCCAGACTGGCCTTGGACACTGCCAGGGAGTGCACAGGGCATGGACAGGGCAGCTCCAGGCTCTGCATGGGGAATGCATTTACCCATCCCTGCATTTACCCATCCCTGCGTTTATTTATCCATCTGTGCATTTGCCCATCCCTGCATTTGCCCATCCCTGCATTTGCCCATCCATGCCTTTGCCCATCCATGCCTTTGCCCATGTGTCCATTTGCAGTTTTTTCCATGGCTGGAAACCATTCCTGGTGGGGCTGCTCTGCTCTGCTCTGCNACTGGCCTTGGACACTGCCAGGGAGTGCACAGGGCATGGACAGGGCAGCTCCAGGCTCTGCATGGGGAATGCATTTACCCATCCCTGCATTTATTTATCCATCTGTGCATTTACCCATCCATGCATTTACCCATCCCTGCATTTATTTATCCATCTGTGCATTTACCCATCCCTGCATTTACCCATCCATGCATTTACCCATCCCTGCATTTGCCCATCCATACATTTACTCATCCATGCATTCGCCCATCCATACATTTACTCATCCATGCCTTTGCCCATCCCTGCATTTGCCCATCCATACATTCACCCATCCATGCCTTTGCCCATCCATGCCTTTGCCCATGTGTCCATTTGCAGTTTTTTCCATGGCTGGAAACCATTCCTGGTGGGGCTGCTCTGCTCTGCTCTGCTCTGCCTGATGCAGCCCGTCAGTGCCCCATGCCAGCTGCCAGCTTGGGGCAGTGACTCCTCCAGCCCGGCTCTCAGCGCTGGGTGATCAATACCCACCACCAGCCATCCTCCACATGTCCTGGCACCAGCTGCTCCCTACTCCCCAGGCAATGAGATCAGAACACCCCCAGCCTTCCCTCCCTCCCTCCCAGAGCAATCCCAGCAGCCACAGGCCCGCTCCCATTTCCCACCAAGGTGTCACAACGTGCCTACCGAGGCTGGGACACGGAACCAGCGCTCACACACCTGCAAGGGCACCTTGCGAGCAGCCCTGGAGGTGCTGGGATCCTGCAGCAGAGATCCCTCAAAGAGATCCACAGGAACTGCTTTCCCAAGGCTGGCACTCCTGCAGCCTGGCCACCCCCATCCCTGCAGCCCCTATCAAGCCCGGACATCTTGTTTCACTCCATCCACGCTGCCCCCGGGTCACGCATTTCTCCTGCTGGCTTTGTCCCCTGATACCAGACAGGCTTAAAAGTAAAACAAGGCCAAGATTTATGAAGTGAGGCTCACCGTAAAGGTTTCCGAGTTGCGCTGGCGGAGCCTGGAAACAGGATTACAAGCAAAGCAAATCACGAAACGCCATCGTAACCTCGGCACGGTGAGACGTGACCCTCACGTGCTGTGCACTGCCTGGCTAGCACAAACCTCCTTGTGGTGGCCCAGGGCTTCTTTGACCTCCCCTCCACAGCAGCCAGCTGATTTGGGTGGCCCAGTCCTGCTCCTCAACAGAGGTTCTGCCACACCTCACCTCAAACCAGCTGCACTTGTCAGAGCAGAGCACTCCCAGCTCTCCTTCGTGACCACAAACAGCTGCTTTGGACACTTCTCATAATCCCATGGTGACTTTATTGCAGCCTCACAGTGCCTCAAGGGGCTCCAAGAGAGCTGGAGAAGGACTTTGGTCAAGGGATGGAGTGACAGGGCAATGAGGAATGGCTTCCCACTGACAGAGGGCAGGGACAGGCTGAATATCAGCAAGAAATTCCTCTCTGAGAGGATTTGGGGCCCTGGCACAGGTGCCCAGAGCAGCTGTGGCTGCCCCTGGATCCCTGGCAGTGCCCAAGGCCAGGTTAGATGGGGTTTGGAGCAACCTGGGAGAGTGGAAGGTGTCCCTGCCATGGCAGGGGTGGCACTGGATGAGCTTTAAAGTCCCTCCAAACCCAAACAAAGCCCAGGGACACTCACAGGGCCCGAGGTGTCCCCTCAGCCCAGGGACACTCACATGGCTCAATGTCCCCTCAGCCTGGGGACACTCACAGGGCTCGAGGTGTCCCCTCAGCCCAGGGACACTCACAGGGCTCAATGTCCCCTCAGCCCAGGGACACTCACATGGCTCAATGTCCCCTCAGCCCAGGGACACTCACAGGGCCTGAGGTGTCCCCTCAGCCCAGGGTGGCTCACACACTTGGGCTCCTTGGCCACCCCCACCCCCCTCAGCTGCTGGGCACAGCCCGAGCACCTCCCCTAACGCAGCCCAGGTGAACCCAGGGCTCAGGGAAGCTCCTCTCCTCCCCAGCCCCAACCAGACGCTCTGAAACTCCGAGGAGGACAAAGGCAAGCACCAACAGACATTTTCCGAAGCATTTCCCCCTGCCTGGCCATCCAGCCAAAATCAGGAGCCTGGGGAAGGTTAAAGGTGTCCCCAGACACAGAGGGCTCACCCAGGCCATGAGCCCCCAGAGCAGTGTGGGCCTCCCCAGCACTTTGCCTTGTAAATGATCTTAGAAGCCAAACTGGGAGCTGGGGGCCAGCGGGACCCACGGAGCCTGGGCATTCCATGTGGGAGCCCAGAAAAGGCACCTCTCCCTTTCAAAAACCACATCTGCCGTGGGAGCCCGAGCCAGAGGGATGCCTGATTTCCATCCCCCTCCAGCAGAGCAGCAGGACGCTCAGGGAGCACACCACCATCACCCTGGCCACCCCTGGGCTTCACCCTCCATCGCTCCTGGAGTGAAACCTTCTGCTTGAGAACTCCAGAGAGAGGAAAAAAAAAAATACAAAATAAAGGATCATCACCCTTTCATCACCCTCTTCTTTGCACCTCTGTGCCCCCTCCCTCCCTCCCCAGGCTGCATCTTTCCCGGAGCCCCCCCTCCCTGCAATTCTCCTGTACAAGCATCTTCACTCCCTTTCCCAGTTCGGAGCTGATGCTTTCAAAGAGCCATCCACAATGACTTTAAGATCTCTTTCTCAAAATGCTAATAAGTAATTTAAAGACTGCCACTGTGCATGCATGGGTTTAGGGTAATTTTTTCCATGTGAATCCCTTCTCATTCATCCCTGACTACATTTAATCTGCCACTTTATAGCCCGGCTATCCAGTGTCATGAGAGCCTTTTGCAATATTTTCAAGACAACTGTTGTTTTTATCATCCTGAATAATTTTGTATAATCTGCAAACACTCTTTGCCTTCCCATTCCCACCCCTCTCTACTTTATGAATACATCACCCAGCGCAAGCCTCACGCTGACCCCGTCCAGTGGGAAAACTGACTCTTTGTTTCCCCTTCTTTAAGCAGATTTTAATCCATAAGAGAGCCCTTCCTCTAAAATTACTGCTCTGGAGTCTCCTGGATCACCCAGGGAGATCTTCTTAAAGGATGCTCGTCCCATTTACTCTGGCTCAAATATTCATTTTATTGACTTATTGTAAAGTACGAGTTCTCCTGCCACCACTTCAGAGCAGCCTCCCAGCCCTGCCCTGGGAAGCAAAGCTCCTTGGCAGGAGTCCCTTTGGTCACTTGGGGTGACACTGAAGTCACCCCCCTCCTTCCCAAGGGCTCCATCCTGGACATTTAACTTCCCAACACTCATTTGTTGAGGGGAAACTTGGGGGATAAACAATTTCTTCTCATGAGTTATTTTCCAAACTCCTCGCAGCCTGCCTTATATGGCTTCACATTCACCAGACCACAGTTTGTGATTGTTTTATTTTCTCCTTTTAGATACCACTTCCACTTTGTGAAGAACATTTTTTTTTACCTCCAATGACCTCCTCCAATCTGCCATTTAATCAAGTTTGGTTGGTTTTTGGCTATTTTTAGGAAACTCATGCTAAGTGTCTGCATGAATTTATTCTGAGGTTTAATTTAATTTCCTACATCATGGGCAAGTATTTTCCTATTTTAGCTTCTCCCTTCAGCCAGCCCCTTCACTTTGCTTTACTCACAAATCATTACTATGTGGTGTTTTTAAGGGCTGATCGCTTTATGGATGCCATGGTCTGACTCTGAGAGAGTTAAGGTGGAAAGAACATCATTTGTTGGATCAACTGATAAAGCTTCACCAACTCTGGGAGCAGATCTCACGTCTTGTGCGTGGTTGCTTAGGTCTAAATCCACAGTTCTTCCTCCTGTGAGCTCTCCACAGAACCACAACTGTTCTCAGCCACTAAAACTATCATTTCTGAACGTGACATTTAGGGGGGCACAGACCAGCCCCAATTAGAGCTGTGCTTTCTGCCCTCGTGGCCTGCTCCATCTTCCTTCAATGCCCGGCAATCACTTCCTGTCTGACCCGACACTGCTCCCTTCATCCCGAGCAAGGCAAAGACTTCCTGGCATCACCCTCACTTCCTCACTTACTCCTTCCCCTCATCCTGATTATCTCAGGGGGCTGGCATGGCCTGCACAGCCACCCCCATGTCACAGCCACCCGTGTGTCACAGCCACCTGCGAGTCACAGCCACCTGCGAGTCACAGCCACCCGCGAGTCACAGCCACCCGCGTGTCACAGCCACCCCTGTGTCTGCACCATGGCACAACTTGCCATCCACATTCCTGAAACATCCAACATTGCTATAAAGACATTAACAAAACATCCCTGCACCTCTCCAGGCTCCTCTCCTCCCTCACAGCCTCCCTCCTGCTGTCACCTGGCCCCCGAGGGGTCCCTGCGCAGGTTCAGCCCTCCCAGTGATTCCCCGTGCTCCTGCACCCCTGTCCAGCCGGGCAGAGCCCCCGCTGCCTCTCCCTCCCACCCGGCCCATGCTGCACGTCAGCCCCTTATCACAGGAGGCCCCATCCTTTCCCTTATCCAAGGGCTGAACTTTTGCCTCCGAGGATCTCCCCGCTCCCCCCATCCCAACGAGATCCTCTTGGCAGCTGCGCTTCGTCCCGTTCCTCTGCAAACCACATCCAGGTACAGGAGGGACTGCACGCCGGGCTGGGAGCTGACGGGGCTCCTCCTCGGTAAAAACGGGATTTTGGGAGGATGGGAACCCCGCTCCCAGCCAGAGCCACCCTCATTACTACCGCAGCAGGGCTGGTGTGCGGGGAGCAGGAGTGTTTTGGGGCAGGAGTGGAGGGTCAGGCTCTCGTTCATCGCTCAGGCCTCGGGAGCCGTCACAGCCCCCACTATTTACCCAGCTCCTCGGGCAGTTTCCTGAGTGCCCACCCCTCTTTCCAGCAGCTCAGGTATGTGCACACAAAGGGCCCTGACTAGTGCAGGCAGGTCCTGAGCCCGTCTCCAAGGGGACAGCTGCTCCCATCCCTGGGGACAGCCCCAAACCCCTCAGCAGTCCCCCTGAGGCACAGCCACGTCCCCTGCACACCCTCTGCGGGGTGACCGAGGAGCTGGGGGACAGCAGTGGCCACACCAACCCCGAGCCCTTCTCCCCTGCAGCCCTGCCCCCTCTCCTCCCTATGCTTCTGTCACCCAGAGAAGCTGGAAAATCAGCAGGCACTGAGAGACTGCTGCTCCTGCCTGGAAAAGCCACAGCACAGAGCAGCCAGGGCAGCAACGTGGATGTTTAAATGAGGCACCGATTTATTTGGTCTCCAAAAGGAGCTTTCCCCTTTTGCTGCCCCTATAATGCAAAGGGCAGGTGGGTGCAAGGAATGTGCCTTGTCAAAAATTAACCCAGGAAATGGAGGGGAGGGGAAAGCAGCAGGAGGGAGACCGGTGGCACAGGGCCAGGCCAAAACCACAGGCTCTGCTCTGCTCTGCTCCTCAGTCCCGCTTGTCCCAAAACATTTGCTCTCCTCCTGGTCTTAGGAGAGTGTTACTGCTCAAGCTCACAGTAAGGCTCGGCTCTTGACAGATTCTGTGGTTTTCCTGCTGTTTTCTGGACCCTCTGGACAGGCTAGGCTTGCTGGGAGGCTCCTGCAGCTCCCATGCTCCTGGCACACCTGGATCATCCACCCCCACGAGCACCAGGGTCAGAGCAGTGCTCTGTGTGACTGTAACCCTGAAGGGATGGATCAAGTCTTCCTCCATGGAGACCAAAAAGATGGACTCACAAAGGCCCAAACCAGCCCTGTGTCCCTGGCATCGCCCCACTCCCCATGTGCTCAGCATAGGTACGGGAGAAGAGACTGTTTGAACATTGCAATCTGTTACAGCATCAGTGAAATTAAATATACTTTATATTACAGAACCACAGAATAGCCCAAGCTGGAAGGGACCCACAAGGATCATCCAGTCCAAATCCTGGCCCTGCACAGGACAACCCAACAATCCCTCTGTGTGTCTGAGAGTGCTGTAAATATTATGTATATTATAATTCACTATTAAATACATAGAACTCCTGTCTCCAGCTCGCGTGGAGGACGGGCAGGGATGTCCACATCCAGCACCTCAGCCACAGCATGCCCTGGGAACACCCACCCCAGCAGTGGATACAGCCCTCCTGCCCCAGAATCCCTCTCCAAGCCCAAGACTGGGCTCAGAATTCAGATTTCCTGGCACAGTTGATGCTCAAAATCGAGTCCCCTCACCCGTGACCCTGTTTCCCAGCAAAACTCGTGCCGGGCAATTCTCCATCGCCCACTGGAGCCTGTCACTGCCTCCGTGCTGCCGGCTCCGTGCTGCCCACACCCTCACTGATAGCAGGGCCATCTCGTGTCTCCTTTTGCATTTTTGGCACAGGGCTGGCTCTCCTCCAGCCCTCGGGAAGCTCGCCAGCACCGCAAGGTTTGTGAGAAGTTAACTCCACCGGGGCGAGAAGCGCCATCGGGTTGGTTTTCCCTCCTCGCACGTGAGCTAGGCAGGCTGTTGATTTTTCTAAAATACCTCTGTGTCCTTCCCAGCTCCCCCCAAAATACCTCGGGAGCGCCAGCCCCGCGATCGGCATGCAGCCTACGCAGCAGGAATACAAAGCGGGGCCGTCAGCGATAGCGGCGTTACCAACCGGTGTGGGATCCAGACCCTCGCAGGACTCCTTTGTTCTTGACTTTCTGCTTCGGGTTTTGGGGTTTTTTGTTGTTTTTTTTTTTTTTGTAAAACACACAAAAAACTTTCCTTTGAGAAGCCTGAACTTTCTCAGCTGCAGACACATTACCTTCCAACCGCCTTCACAACTATAGGCAATTCCTAACCTCTGCTTTATGTACGTTGTCATCCACCTCCCTGTTTTCCATACTGATTTATGTTTTACGTTCTTTTCACATTTCCTTTTAACAGAGCCGGTTCTAACCAAACAGCTTTCCCTCCCGAGCCCGAGCCATGCATTCTGCTGGCCAGCGAGCAATCAACTTCCAATTTCCATGCACACTCCTGTTTATATTTCCTTCCCTATCGGCTTTGTTTCTAATTAAGGTTTGTTAAATGCAAGTGAATATATAGCGTACAGAGAAATATAAAGCATGTAGATAAATAAACACCCCACACACAGCCACACTGACTAAGGCTGAGCTTTCAACCACGGATCCCAAAGCACTTTGTCATGTTCATTAACAAAACCTCGCGGCTCCCTTGGGAAAGACGCTTGGATTATTTTACGCCTTGTAATTAGGAAAACTGAGGCACAGAGGAGACAAGTGAAATTACCAGCAGTATAGAAATGCTCTGTGACAGAGCCGAAAACAGGACTCAAGAGGCAGGATCCTCCAGAATTATGGTTTTCCCCTGAACAAGCCTTTCTGCCCCCATTTTGGCCCTGGGAATACGCTGGGGCTGGTGATGGAGGGCATGGAGCTTCCCTGCAGGGAACACAGTGGGTCCAGCCAGCACCTCCATGGCCAGCAGCTTTGTTGGGTCCATCTGTCCACACTGAAGGGATCCAGAGCATCCAGAGGTGCAGGTGGACACCACATCCAGGCACCTCGGAGGCGGTGGGAAGAGGCAGTTCCAGAGAGGAAGGAGCAGAGGCACGCCCAAGGAGCTGCATCCCACACGTTTTCACCTCGCCAGCTCTCCAGAAGCCTTTTCCTGGAAGGCTGGATTAGGGAGCTCACACCAACACTGAGAATGACCAGCACAGCCCCACCACACACACAGGGCACCAAACAACAGCAGGAGCACGGCGGGACCACGCCAAACCCAAACCAACACGGTCAGCCGCGGTTGGGAATGGCCGCTGGGAGCCCACTGACCACCTCCCTGAGAGCACAGAGGAGCACACCTCAGAGTGACCATCACAGGGGGTGAAACGCCCCACCCGCACCGCCAGCCCCTCGTTCCTAGACACACTCCCCATCCCTTGGCACTCATGGACCCAGTGCCTGCCGCTGCTGCCATGATGCTGGGCAAGCCCCTCACGTTCCAAGAACGTGAGCGGGAGCCCCGGGAACCGGCCGCCGACCCACAGCACCGCCCGGCAGCACCTCTGGGGCAGCAGGAGGAGCAGGGTGGGCTGGAGGTGCCATCCCATCCCTGCCCAAGGCGCCCGCACGCCACACTTGGCGGCGCCAGCTTGTCACGGTCAACCCCGCCGGCCAAGCCCAGACCCCGCTGGAAGTGTCAAGGCCACCAGGATGGGCCCAGACGTCCTGCACGGACACACGGACACGTATGCTCTCACAAACACGCTCATCACCCCAACCCTCCCCCCCATAATTAAAACCATGCTGGGCTCATTTGAATAGCAGAGCTGGCGAGCGCTCTCCGCTGCAACGTAAATAGTCCTATTTATGCCAAGCTCCCATATTGTAAATATCACGATGTATAGCTGGCCAACCCATGAGTCATCTCCCAAAACTCCAACTTTAATAAATGGTGCCTCATCCGTGTTCCAGACAAACACCGTCCGAGTGGCTCCCACCGCCCGGCACGCGCGGGGCCGGCAGTGGCCACCCAGCCTGCCCGCCAGCCCCACGGAGCCGGAGGGACAGCGGAGCCCCCCAGAGCCTCCGACACGACCCCTCCACAATGGACGGGCATCCCTGGACCACGCCACTCCAGGACGAGCCGCTTTTCGGCCTCGCACCTGGCCCTCGCCCCTGCCCAAGCCAGCTCCCGGCTCTTGCCAGGGTGTCCGTGCAGCGGGCGGGTGGGAGCGGGCAGGGACGGCTGGGATGCTTGGGGAGCAGGAGAAGGAGCCTCCCCTCGCACAGAGCCCACCGTGGGGCTCCCACCCAGCGCCGTCCCCGCACACCCAGCCCTGGAGCTCCCCACCTGCCGCCTCACGCTGCTTTGTCTGAGCACCGGGGACCTCGGCGGGGAGCTCGGCTCCTCCTGGGGACGCCGGGAACGCCACGGCGCCAACGGGGAGCCGGCCGGCAGCCCCAGAACGCCGGTAAGGCCTGGCCGAGGGGCACCCCAAAGACTCTCCCGAGAGCAGCGGCGGGCAGGGGGCGGTGAACGCCGGGTATCCCCGGGGGACCCGGCGCGGTACCCAGGGATGCCCGCCTCGGCGGAGGGATGGCGGGGAGAAGGGCGCCCAGCGATCGGGAGGGTCCGGGGGCGAGCGGGGGGGCACACACGACACACCGCGCTCCGGCGGCGACACCTCCAGCCGGGGTAGCACTTCCCCAAAGTTCGCCTCCCCTCCGAAGGGCGTGCGGCGGCGAGGGGGGCGGGGGGCAAAGTGCCACCCCAAAAAAAAGCGGGAAAGACCCCGGAGGGGGGGCTCGCCCTACCCGCAGGGCCCCCGCCCCCCCGGCGCCTCCCCCCCTTACCTTCCACGGCGGCGAGCAGGGGCAGGAGGGCGAGGGGCAGGCAGCAGAGCCACAGCGGCCCCATGGTGCGCGCCGGGCCGGGCATCAGAGGCGGCGCGGCCGGCGCTCCATGGAGGCGGCGGAGCGGCGGAGCGCAGAGCCCAGAGCCCCTCGCTGGGGCC
>VXBU01002983.1:53171-68602 GCA_013400315.1 Bombycilla garrulus | reverse complement strand
GGGGCGGGGGGTCCCGGGGGATGCCCCCCGCCGCCGCGCCCTTCGCAGCGGCCGCGGGCCGGGCATCGCTCCCGCGGGGATGAGCCCCCGCCGGAGCCGGGGGGCCGGGGCGGTGAGGAGATTCCCCGTCCGGAGAAGGGGACGCGTACGGCAGGATAAAAGAAAGAAACCAAAATGCGAGGAGTTGGTAAAGGCGAGGCTTGTTGTGGGCAGCCCTGATCCCCCGCACCCTTCTCGTCCCCCATCCCCCTGGAGCCAGCGCCGGTGGGAGAGAACAGGAATCTCCCCACCTGGCACGTGGAGCAGTTGGGAGTTGGTCACAAGCCCCATTGACAATGCTGGGGTCAAGCAGGACCTTCCCAGAAGGCGCAAGGTGAGACCCAGCTCCAGTTCTGCATCGCAGCACTCAACACCACAACTTCCCCGGTACCTGGGAACCACATCTGCCATGTGGGCACCTCATGACCCACACTCTCTTTAGGAAATGGTGGGGAGGTTGGGACCAGAGGTCTTTAAGATCCCTTCCAAACCAAACCATTCTGTGACATGTGACTCTTTGCTCCGAGAGATCTCTTTGCCACGATTCTGACATGTCTTCCTCACCCCTCTAGTATCCTAGAGAGATTTCCTGCTCACCAAATACCAGTCAATCTCAAACCAACACACCGTTGTACCCAGCAGTGCCCTCTGCTCACCCCCCAAAGCTGTGTCCTCGTTACTGCTGGTTGGGCAGAAGGTTCAGGTGCATCCTGCAGGAAGCTCTTGTGTCCTGGAAGATCTTCCTGCGGAGGTCACACCCTACATGTGGATCTCTACATGAGCTGTGCCAGGTTCAGAGCTCAGGAACAGAGCTCAAGATCCACTGGACTTTGGGGACAGATTCCTGTCCCTCAATTCACCATGGAAGGACATGGACAAAACAGTCTGGGCTCCAGTGTGCTCTTCCTTATCCCTTTCTTGCATCAGCAGCTTGAGCACCTTGGGTTCTCTGCCTTGACCCACCACAGGAAATGATTCCACAGGATGGTTAGTGGAGGTCACAGCTCCGTGAGGAGCACAAGCCACATGGTGTTCCCCAGCTCGGTGTGGCCAACTGCAGGCTCTGATCTGCTTTGGGGGCTCCTGGCACTCCTGTTGCTCGTCCAGGCTGCTCCCACATCCAACACAAGAACCCTGTGGGCCAGCTCCATCATGTCTGGAGAAACTTTCATCTTTAGAAGCTCTTTCGGGACCACTCTTGCATTGAGGAAGGAGGCTGAAGGCCAGGACAGCCAGTGGCCTCGCTGCTCCTTCCTTCAGACGTGTTCCTCTCTGGGGCAAGAATCCTGAGGGTTCCCGGCAGTCACCCAGCATTCCATTCCAGCACTGTTCCAGGCTCCCCTCGCTCCCTGCAGCTCTGGAGCAGCCAGCATTTCAATATCTTCATTTCAATCCTCCCGGATCCCAGGGCTGTTGTGTCCTGCATGTCCCTGAGGATCCATCAGTTGTCCAAGACTCCATCCTGAAATCCAAGAGCAGCAGCCCTGCCAGTCTGCCAATGCCCACCCGGACCTTCAGGATTTTTTTTAAGCTCTCCAGGACTGCACTGCCAGACACAATGGGAATTTTGTCCCAAGGGAACAGTCACTGGAGACCTTCTCTCTTCTCTTTTGAGCTCCTCCTGAGGCTGTTGCTGATGGAGATGGACCTTGGACTACGCAGACTTGTCTGGCTGCTGCACTGACTTTAAAGTTCTCACATGCTCCTTGCAGTCTGGTTTGTGCCCTGAAGAGCAGCTTGTCATGAACCGTGAGCACTGGTCCCACTTGACACCTTCACTCTGCTCCCAGGAAGGGCTTTCTGTGACTGTGGCAGCTTTTTGGCACCCCTGGGAAGGCCTGCCAGGGTCCCCTGCCACCCTCACACACTTGCTGTTCCCAGTGCAGGCGTTGTCATTTTCTGACCCGAGTCCCACAAGCTCCTCTGGTCACCATGCCACAATATGTGAGCAGACCAGCAAGTGCCACCATGCCGAGTAGCTCCAGACCTCCTCCAGTGTCCATCTCTGCACCTTCCACTCATTTTGGGTCAGATTTAATGGCTTTGGTGCAGCCTGGCCATGGACCAGGGAGCACTGTGTGTCCTCGCTGCCGTCCTCAGCTACACTGTGAGCTGACGCTCTCCTTGCTGCCATCTGGTGACAAGTGGCCTTGGGACTGTGGCACATGGGCACGGCCACCATCAGGCAGCCTGGAAGTCAGGTTACACCGGTTTTGGTGGCCCTTGATGCCCACCAGTAACCCCTGGGCAGCGCTGCCACGGGGCACTCAAGCTCTGCTGCAGAGGGCATCGGGTACAGTGGGAGTCACAAAAATGGGACAGCCACCCCTCCAGCTGCACCCACGTCTTGGTTTACACCAAAAGATGGTTCCCAGGCTGACAGAGCCAGCAGAGGTGACATCTAGGGGACATTCAAACAGGTGTAATGGAGACACATTCAATGCTCTGTTTTCAGTTCCTGATGCAGGAGGAAAAAGGTCATTTGCATGGGAAGCCCTTGGCTCAATCACACCTGGAGGAGGTGGCTCCTGTCACCCATCACACCTGGAGGAGGTGGCTCCTGTCACCCTCTGTGAGGCTAAAGAGGGGCAGCAGGTGACAGCTGGGAGCCAAGGGAGGCACAAAGGAAAGCAGCAAAGGGTGACAGAGCTGTCAGGCACAGGCTCGAGGCTCAGTGCAGTCATCTTTGGTCATTCCAAGGAGCCTCAGCCACCAGAAAGATTCAGGAGATGCTTCTTTGGTCCAGGGAAGTTTCTTGGTCAGCCTCAGCTGAGGCTGAGGAAGATTTCTTTGGGATGGGAGAGATGGGGAGTGAGTCCCATGCTGGCACCAAGAACAAATCTGCTTGTAAAGCCCCACCAAGAGCAGACAGGGAGCTGCCCAGGGCCACTGAGAGATGCCCTGCAGAGAATCAGCACCCTTGGTCCTGAAATGGCACCGTTGGTCTTGAATTGACACTCCTGGTCCTGAATTGTCACCCTTGGTCCTGAATCACCACCCTTGGTCACAGCTCTGCACACAAGAGGAAAGCTTTCCAGCTCCTGGCTGAATCCCTTGGGCTCCCAGGAACCTCGAGCTCCCAGGAGCAGGTTGGGAGGAGGAAAACACCGGCATATTTTCACAGAAATTGGAGTCTCCCTGCAGCAGAAAATCCCGTAAAAGCAAAACCCAAGTGAAAAGCAGCTTCAGCTGTTCTGGCTCTGGCTGTGACGGGCTTGGCCCCAGGCCAGTGAGTTAATTCTGCCTATTAACTAATAGTATAGTATTGTCGGTAAAGATTCATTGCTAAACTTATGTTTTTAAGATATCACTTATCATTTAAACACTTAACTCCTGATCCCTGAACATGTACAGGCACCATGTAGCCCTGCAGCCATGGTGCAGATAACCAAAGCCACCGCTGGCTGGGGAGGCCGGGCAGCGTTTAACCCTTTTTCCCCTCTTTGTTTGAATGATAAATTGTCTGGAGTAGCACTTTCCAGAGGAGAGCAGGCCCTCCCACTCAGGGACCGCTTATTATCACCTACTTAATGTTCCCCAGCTCAGCAGGGATGGAGGAACTGTTCTCAAGAAGGGATTTTTCTAACCTCTGTGAAGGGTGTGCGAACAGCCAGAAACCCCATGGATATTTGTGATTGCAGCCTGTCACCACCGAGGGCCTCCCTCTGTCCCTCCTTGCCTTTCCCATCACCCCAGGTGCCCTGCAGGCTGCGCACAGGAAGGTCTGGTCCCTCAGGAGGAAGGGTGATGATATTTTAAGTTTCAGCTTTTATATTTTTATGGACTCTGTGCTGGTTTAATGTGCAGTTCTGGGTTTCATATTCAGGGTTGCTGAGCTCTCTGCACAGGGCACACAGACAAATCAATTCCTTTTCAGCTGGGACCAAGGACAAATTTGAGGCCCAAGAGTGCAAACAACGGTGAAGAAGAGAGAAAGAACAAAGAGGATGAAGCTTCATAATCTGAAGCTGGAATTGCACAATGAACTCCAAGATGCAAATGGAGCAGAGCTGATAAAAGTGTGAGGCCTCGTGCCCGGGATCCATTGTGGGCCCGTTGCTGGATTGCTTGGGTGCAGCCCCAAGGGGTTCTGGCCTGGCCCAGGCTGGATCCTTTCAATAAATCCCTTTTTATTGTTTTACTCTGCCCCGTCTCTGTTCTAGATCTGCCTTTCCAGGCAGGAGTTTGAGCAGCAGGGGCTCCCACAGAGGCTGAGCCCTCGGTGCTGCCCGGGACCTTTCAGCTTGACATCCCCGCTCTGATCTGTGCCATAAATCCACAATTTTCAGGGCTCTCAGACCTCTCCTACAGCATCCCAGAGCAAATCAGCACCTTTAGCAGTTACACCAGTCACCAGCCGGGTGGGTTTGGGGTCGTTTGGAGCCAATAAAAGGTGAAGCAGGTGCTAGGTGCTGAAAATCCCAAAAATCCGATCTCGAATTCCCAAAAAACAACAACAAAAACACACACAAAAAAGGAAAAACTACAAAACAAAAAAACCTACCAAAAAACCCCCAAACTCAAAAAAAAAAAAAAAAACAAAAAACAAAAGCAAACAAAAAACCAAAACCAAACCAACCAACCAACCAAACAAAAAAAAAAAAAAAATAAAAAAACCCCACAAAAACAACAACAAAAAACACACACAAAAAAACCCCAAAAAAACAAAAAAAAAACCAAACCCAAATTCCTGAAAAAACCCAAATTCCCCCCCCAAAAAATCCCAAAACCTCTCAAATTCTGACCCTGAATTCCCCCAAAAAACCCTTGGATTTCCAAAAACAAAACCAAATCCCCACACAAGAGCCGTTGGCAGCCCCTGCCCTCCCCACCACACCGGGGACACTGTGGGGAGGTTTGTCTGCACGGAGTTAAATCCAAATTAACAGAGTTAAATCCAAATTAACCTTTTCCATCCCTGTACTCTCGGTGAGGGTACCTGGCCCTCGTGCTGAAACGTGACACTGGACAGCCCCACCTCACCCAAACCTGTTTATCCTGTTGCAGGGACCCGCGGAGGGGGAACCAGCGGCTCCCTCTCCCCTTCAGCTCTGTCCTCCGGCATTTCTGAGCTCTAAAATCTCCCTCTCTACCCGCGGGATTCCTGCGGGCACCAACCCTGAGCTCCCTGCTGGGTGACACAGAGGAGGAAGCTCAGAAGGTGGCACTGAACAGCCGAGCATCGTCCTGCGCTGGGACCCCCAGGAACGAGAGAATGAGATTTTTTTTCTGCAGAAGAACTCAAAAATCCAACCCAAAGCGAGGATTTAATCTCTGCAGGGAGGGGCTGCAGAAAGGATGGAGGATCAAGGAGTGGAAGGTAACCCTGGTGCTGTTGTCTGAACTCTGAGGGTTTAGAGCCTTCAGCTAAATTAAGAAGGAAAAGTCAACTGGTAGATTGCAGTAACGATTTGGAGAGTTCTCCGCTCGGAAAATGAATGAAACTTTTGAATGGTAGCCATGGGAACAAATTAAAGAGACGAGGCACTTTTTGAAGCGTTTAAAATAGATTTAGAGCTGTAGAATTGAGCAGGAAATTTGGGATATTTTGTTCAACAGCTAATTTGAACCCAGGTTCGTAATGAAAAGTAACTTTTGGGAAATTAAAGTTCATGAAAGCAGCTCCTTGGGGACTGCAAAGATGTCAGATCTTGAAAATTTTGTTTTGGTAAATAAGCAGGACCAGAGAGTGGCAGGAAGGAAAAAAATTACAAAAAGAAGGGAAATTTAAATAAAACCATATATTATGTATTTATTTTTAAATAAAACCAGAAAGTATTTTCTCATTTATAGATTTATATTATCATTGGGGTTGGAAAAGACCTCCAAAATCATCAAGTCCAAGCTTTAACTGAGTACCACTACTTTTCCAAAATGTGACAATCAAGTATATAAACTATTATTCTATTTTTTAAAAATGTACATTTTTAAAGGCTATTTAGATATAGAGCAAAGAAAAGGTGGAACCATCACCAGAATATCATGTTATATATAAAAACTTAATCCAAAATACTTTACAGCGATGAGGCATGGCTGCCAGAAGATAGGTTTTGTATGGTGGAAAATATTTTCATTTTAGTCCTTGGTTATAGCCAGAAATAACAATGTTAGAGAATAAATCTGCCCAGGAGATAACCTGTGATGAAAAACTGCCAGGCATTACCTACTGACAGGGGTAACGACATGAAAGGATGCTCGATTTAATTGCTGTCATTTGTAAAGGTTTGTAAAAGAAAAGGATGTAACCCAAGCTGCTTTGTGGCAGCGAACCCAAGGTCCAGAAGTCTTCCAGAAAATAGTTTTAAACTCGTTCAAAGGAAGGTGGAAAAGCTGAAAAGTCAAACTCAGGTCTGTGTTTAATGCTATAAAATTACAGGGTGGCATCCTTGACATTGAGAATGCTGAAATGGCATTTAATAGGAAACTGGGGAAACCGGGGAGAAAATCACCTGGGTTTTGTCAGTGCTGGTGTTAAATACAGGAGCTTTGCAAACGCTTATGGACACTGAGGAAAAAATGCAACATTATGTGTTACATTTAAGGCACTTAATTTTAATTTGAGCAGAATCCCTCAGCGCTCTGAGGCGGCAGAGGTTTATGAGTAGGCAAACACAGGATCAGAGGCAAGGGCTTGGTGTGAAACTGATCCTGAAAGTGCTCTTTCCTCCTCAGAGGTGCTGCAGAATGACAGACGTGAAGGAGACAGACGTGAAGGAGGCAACCACATCTCCTTGCACAGCAGCAGGGTGGCAAACACACAGGTTGGCGCAGCCAGGTGGAATGGACATGAGTGGACGTGTCCCTGTCCGTGGCAGGGGGGTGGAACTGGGCGATCTCCAGGATTTCTTCCAGCCCAAACCGTCTCTGACTCTGTGACTCCTTCCAGGTCTTTCCAAAGGGAAGCAGGCGGTGGGAGATGTGGTGGCACAGTGAGAGCAGAGCTGTGTGCAGGCAAACCCCCCTCGGGGCGTGGAGATGAAAGGTCAGGAGTCAGCGGGAGCGGGGCTCGTTCTCTGTGATTAGCATTTCCCACTCTCCCTTTGGGCCCTGCAATATCCATATCATTAAGGTCTGGGCAGAAATGTGACTGAGCTGCAGCAATTCCTGCAGCGTGGGAGCAAATGCAGGGCTCCTGACGCTGATATCGACTGGTTTGCCTTTTATTTTATTGAGGATTCATGAGAATAATAATCTCTAGCAGCAAAGTGTCATAAAATCATGGAATTATAGAATGGGTTGGATTGGAAGAGTCCTTAAAGCACATCCCATTCCACCCCTGCCATGGGCAGGGACACTTTCCACTGTCCCAGGCTGCTCCCAAACCCATCCAGCCTGGCCTTGGGCACTGCCAGGGATCCAGGGGCAGCCACAGCTGCTCTGGGCACCCTGTGCCAGGGCCTCACACCCTCACAGGGAACAATTCCTTCCCAATATCCCATCTAACCCTTTCAGTTTGAAGTCATCCCTCCTCGTCCCGTCCCTCCAAGCCTTGTCCAAAATCCCTCTCCAGGTTTCCCCCAGTCCCCTTTCAGGTCAGGTCTCCCTGGAGCCTTCTCCCCTCCAGGATGAACACCCCCAGCTCTCTTGCCCAGAGACCTCTGAGGGATGAAGATGGTGAAGAAGCACAGGGGCAGGAGCGAGGTGGGAAGGGACAGGATTACAAACACTGTGGAGTGGTGGGCACATCTCTGAGGAGGGAGAGGCTTGTACTCAAAACGTGAGCAGGCTGGGAGAGCATTTTGGGGCTGGGCAGAGGCAGGGGATGCATCCCTTGAGGGCTGGAGGAGTGCTGGCCATGGCACGGGAGCAGGGAGCAGGAGGAAGCACTGGAGTTAACCAGCTGGTAAACTGGAGTTAACAACGTGGATGGAGCACAGCTGCCCTGGAACAGCCTGTCCAGCTGCCCTGTGGGCTGCTGACCTGGCAACACGAGGCACCTGCCAGCACAAACGTGCTCGGGTGACTCCTGGCACCCTGGGATGGCGCAGTGAGGGTGGAGAGGCCACGGCACAGCTCCCTGCCAGGAACACTGGGCACAGGGGACAGACGTGGTCACAAAGGTCACCCTTTGTGGCCCACTGAGGAGGCTCTTTGCCGATTTCCCCCCAAAACGTGGTCCTTGCAGCTGCTGGCATCCTCTTGGCCCGCTGGAATCAGATCCTGCCTGGTCTCTGTGGAATTTCTCCTGTGCTCCTTTGGGGATTTTCAGGAGCAGCAGGGACTGCTGATTCCTCCTGCTCTCATTGAGGGGCCCCTGCTCCTGCAAGGACCTGGAGCACAGCACCGGGGCTGAGCCCTCCCCACCCTGTCCTGGCCCCAGGAGGGGATGGGGTGCCTGGAGGGCCAGATGAAAAGCCCTGGGAGACAAAACCCCAGGTATTAGAGGGCAGCTGACCCCTGGGTGAGTGCTGCCTGCCGGGGGAAGGTCCATGGGGTTTCTCCAAACGGGAATCCTGCCCCACGACCCTTCAGAGCCCTCCAGAGCGGCACACACGGTCAGTGCCATCTGCTCCTGGCATCTGCTGGGGGTTCCAAAGGCTTCCCTTGAAGTTCCTTGCCAAAAGTTGTTTTTTTTTTAAGGAAAGCAGGAAGCCTGGGGGAGTCAAGGGAGTTCCTTGTCATTTTAATTGCATAAGAGGAGTAAGCAGAGGGAGCTCACCAGCCTGTCCTGCAGGGTCTGAGCTGTCATCAGCTGTCCAGCAGCCCCAGAAGTGGCAGGAGCAGGGATTGTGAAAAACGAAGGGATGAGCAAGGAGAAGTGATGTCATAGGGAAAACAACCATCACTTCCCTTGCACTGTGACAAGGCTGCTCCCTGCTCTGTCTTCTCCCAGGAATAAACCAAAGCCCTCAAATGGCGCTTGTTGTGAGGGCCAGGGTCTAAAGGATTGGGGTTTGGGATTAAAGGAGGTGGTTCTTCACACGGATGGGAGGTGAACTGTTGACCTCCTCTGCAGAGCTGGGGACACAAAACTCGCAGGGATTCAAGAGCAGCCTGGAAAAGTCCTTGGAATGGAGAGCCAGGAATTTGGGACACACAGGGAAATCCATGGAAATTAAAATAGCTGGAAAGTCATCAGTACAGATCTTCCTGGACTCCTGCAGCCCCCCAGCCTGACCCCTTTCTTCTGTTATTGTTCATTTTTGTGCTGGGGAGTGCTTTGCCTGTTGAATAAACAGTTTTTTCCACTTCTCTCTGAGAAAATTTTTTCCTGGACCAGCTGGGGGAAGGGGGGTTGAATTTGCTTTCTGGAGGAACCCCTTTGGAGGTTGTCTCCCAAATTTGCCCAAACCAGGACAAATACATTTATTGGCCTCCTGGCCCCTCAGGAGATGTTGTGGATGCTGGAGACTTGTCCCATGGGCTGCACTGAGCCACTGCAGGGGCTCCCAGCGCAGCGTGGGGACCTCCAGCACATCCCTGCGGGTCGCATTGGAGCACCGAGAGGTCTTTAATTCGTGTTTACTTTGCTTTTTTTCTTTCTCCATCTCCAGGCGTGTTTTGTTCTGTCTGGAGAGCTGGGAATGCCAAGAGCCGGAGCTGCTGTGCCAGTGCTGGGGTGGGGACTCCAGCAGGAGCTGCGGGAGCTGGCACAGGGCCCTGGGAGAGGGAGCAGGAGGGGAGCAGGGCAGCTCTGGGGGGAATTGAGGGGTGCTCCTGGCTGCTCCAGCCTCGGGAGTACAGCAAGCAGAACCTTCCAGCCTCAGGATGCAGAGGCAGGGATGTGTTGGTGCTGTGCTGAAAGCGCTGCTCAGCAGGAATACCGGGAAGGAAATAAATCAGCCCCTGATTTACCTGGGAGGACAGATACTTCTTCTCAACTGGTTTTTAATTTGGACTCAATTTCCAAGGCCGGCTGTTCAGATGTCTCTGAGATAAGTGATCTGTGTAACGTCTGAGTCAAACAGGATTTTCCTTCTTTTCAGACAGCAAAGCTGTGCTCCGTAAGTGGATGTTCCAGCTAATGAGGTGTTAAGTGTAGAGAGAATCCCAAGTACTTGAGGGCAGGATCCAGCTGGTAGTAAAACCAACAACCAGCACCAAGATTGTCCTCGACTTCCAGGAACAACTTCAGACAGTAAAACTGTACTGAGGGCAGGAGTGAGGGAAAACCTGGGAAACAGAACCACAAGAATACAGCCAATGTGTCGTGCTAGAGCTGCACCATGTGGCCACACATGTTCCCTTTCCTTGGGCCAGGGGAGGGTGACAAGGGACAGACAGCAACAGAGACAGCAACAGTGGATTTCAGCTGGCAACCAGAGCCCTGAAATCCCAGCGTTTGCTGAAGAAATGTCCACAGAAGATGCAGTGAATCCTGTCAGGGAGGTTTTGTTGTTTTTTTTGGTTTTTTTAGCACAGCTCTCTGCTCCCAGGGAGAAGGGATGCTGGCCGGGCCTGAGCTGCTGTGCCTTGCCGTGTCTGCAGTGCTGAGAGGAATCTTGAAGCCACATTTATCATCTGCCCATTTTGTCTGCTTTGGAGCAGTTCAAAAGCCCAGCTGCGTGCGCACTCTGTGGTGTCTGTCCCTCCACAGCAAAGCCACCTCCATCTGTCCCCGTGGCTGTGAGCAGAGCAGGCGGCTCGGGAGCAGCAGGACCACCTGGCACAAGGACAGAGGGCAGTGACCTGGTCTTCAGGACACTTCCACAGCACAGAACCAAAAATCACGGTGATGTTCTCTGAAAGGCACTTCCTTCGTGTTCTGCTGTGGACACAGGCTCAGCTGGCACGTCAGATGGACATCAGGGTTAGGGAGCAGGCCCACGAGGAGGCTGGAGGAGAGCAGATGGAGCAGAGAAGCATGAATGTCCTACAAATGCGGTGTCAGGACGTGAAGATGTCTCAGAAAAGGGCCTGAGCAGGAAGGCTCAGAAACATGGAGGAGGAACAAGCAGGTTCCCTAAAGCAGCAACCAGTGGCAGATGTGATGCTTTGGACATTGCAGGGGGTGCTGAGAGGTCCACAGGACCTCATGGTGAATGGTAGAACACTGTCAGCTCCAACACTCACCCAGGGTAAGGAAACGTGCGGTTGCAGGAAATCCCCTAGAGGGTGTCCAGGACCTGCCACATCCACCCTGACCTGGCGCTGGTGGCACTGCAGGAGGCTGGACCAGAACCCCAGGTGGGTTCCCACCACCTCCTCCAGGATTTATGGGTATCTCCTAAGCTGACCTTCAAAGGAACAACCAAAAGGAAGAACCTGAAGTCCCTGAAGCAATATGGATGTGGACATGGACATGGATATAGACATGGGTATGGATATGGGTTTGGACATGGATATGGATATGGATATGGATATGGATATGGATATGGATATGGATATGGATATGGATATGGATATGGATATGGATATGGATATGGATATGGATATGGATATGGTTTAATGGGCATGTGGTGTTCAGTCAAAAGTTGTACTTGATGATCTTGGAAGTCTTTTCCAATCTTAATGATTCTGTGATTCTGTGGTTCTGTTGCTGCCCCACTGCAGCAGGTGGATAAAGAGGTGTCTCTGGAGCAGGACAGATCTCAGGAGCAGGGATGGGAGAGCTGGGAGAAAGGCTCCAGCACCAGGACCCTCACTGCCATCCAGCGTGGGACAGCACTTGGTGTTGTCTGAGCAAGGTCACCAGGGGATGGAATAACACAGGACTGGCAGCAGGCCAGCCCCTCTCACAGCACTGGGGTTTATCTTCAACAAAAACAACAGCAGCAGTCCCACTTTGCTGGAAAATACCTGCCCAGCGCTGGGATCCTGCATCCTCAGACACAGGCAGGCATCCTGTGGGAGCCAAGCCGTGTTATCTGCCCGAGGGGGATTACGCTGTGAAAACGGCTCGTTGGGGATTGTATATTAACAGGATATGCTCGGCTGCTTGACAGGAAGCAATAAAGTAATTTGAAAGAGGCTGGGAGAGAGTGTGTGAGTTCCTGCGCCTGTGTTAAATCACGGCTCTAGATAAGCAAACAGCGGCCCCGGAGCGGGAGGAGCGCTGCCAACAGGGACGCGGCCAGTGCCAGAAACCTCCGGGAGCTGCCGCAAGCCCAGCTCGGAGACTGGAAACCGCTGGGACTGCAATCGCAGCGCTCCCATCCCCTCCCCGGGATGCGGGATGCTGTCCCGCTCACCCCAGCTCTGCAGGGATGCAGGAACGCGAGCACAGAGATCCCTGCTCTGCCCGCAGGAGCGCATCCCACCCGCCCTTGGGAGCTCCGGGAAGGAGCCGCTCCTCCCAGCAGCTCCAGGCCTGCCGGGGGAAGGGGAGGAGAGCCAAGAGGAGAAATACGTGCAACTGCACGGAGCCACGCTGCTGGAGCTGCTCAGACAAGGGCGAGGCAGAGGCCGAGGGGAGAAGGGGGCTGTCGGGAAGCGTCAGGCGTTCTGCGTTTGGCACCTGGCGGGGATCGCAGCGCCCGGCTGGATCCCGCCCGGGGGAAGCAGATCCTGCCGGGTGTGTGTGTGTGTCAGCCAGCGCAGCACCTGGCACGCCGGCCCCGCTCAGCCTCCCACATCCTGCTGGAATCGCAGCCGGCAAAATGTCAGCAGCATTTATGGCTCTCAGAGAGGCTCTGCTGGCCTCCAGCAGGGGAAGTTTGAGGTCTCCTGATGCAATCTCTGGTGTTTTTGGTTAGAGATACCCTTTCACACACGGTGTGATTGCCCAGAAGCTCCCTGCCACAGGATATGAGCTCCACGGGATCAACAAAATGTGTCTGCATTTGCTGGGGACTGAACACACTCCAAGCGCTCTCTTCGGAGTAATAGAAATAAAAAATCACATATGCTGCTTTCCACCAGAGGCAAAAAAATCCAGCCCAGAGCCTGGATGAGTGTTGAACCTTTTTTCCTGTGTGTCAAGTGCTCCTGGCTGGGAGAAATTGGGATGGGGCTTGGAGTACCCTGGTCTAGTAGAAAGTGTCCCTGCTCATAGCAGGGGAGTGGAACAAGATGAACATCAAGGTCCCATTGAACCCAAACCATCCTGAAATTCTATGAAAGCTCCCTTGGCAGTGTTTTTATCAAAAGCTGTATCTCACTGTGAAGCACCTCACACTCGGCCCTTGTCAGAGAGGATCTCCTGGTGCACAGAGCACTGTCCAGTGTGCATTGGGCACCCCTGAGCCTGGCCAGCACCTTCTCCAGGGCATGAGTCCTCACAGTCCTGCAGCTCTGTTATGAGGAGGCTTCCCTGGAAGCTGAGGCCATGGTACACATGGACACCTGCATGTGTTGGAAATAAGCCCATGCCAGCACTTTTCACGAGCATGTTTGCTGCATTCCTTGGGGCATCACAAGCCCTCCCTGCTGAGGAGAAGGTGGCTGGGACAGGGGTGAAGGTGACTGGAGCAGAAATGCTCAGCCAGAGTCTGTGAGGTGCTCCATGTCCTCCCTATGTTCCTTGTTTGCTTTTTCAGCATTCCCTGCCCGATCCCTGCGCCAATGCTGCGTCCCCAGTGGAGTCATTGGTGATGTTCTCGACCCCTCCTTTCTCCCACGCACCTCACAAAAATTTTGGAATCTCCAGGAGGGACAAACACAACTTGTTCCCTGTTCCCTGCCTGTGCAAGAACTGCTCCAGCTGGCTCTTCCAAACACAGCCCCAGCTCAGAGTTATCTGATGGTCACACGCAGCAGCCAAACCCCTGAGCCCTTCCCACAGACCTTTCCTGCCGTAACTGGAAGGGCCTGGGCCGTGCTGGGGAGCCAGCTGGCAGCTGGCTGGGTGCGTGGGCAGTGCCCGGAGCCTGAGATGCCACCAGGAGCTCAGGTGCTGTGCAGTGCAGCCCTTCCCACGGCGTCACTCAGCAGACTGCTGTGGGTGGCCCGTGGTGGCCCCTGGAGGGGCGGTGCCCTGCACCCTCCTCTCTCGGCTCTGTCGCTGTTCTGTGTCTCACCTTGCAGAGCCTCGCTCAGACTGTCTGACCTTCATCACCAGCTTGGCACCAGGACTTACCTGACCTGCTCCTGAGTCATCTCTGCGCTCAGCAGGGAGCAGCAGCCTCCAGAAAATGGATGTGCCTGCTGCTCTCCATCCCAGCCCCAGCTTGGGAGCTGCTTTGGGGCTCCCCAGGTGGGAACCGGCTGCCAGCCCTTCAGTCCTGCGCGCTTTCCTCGTGCTCGGAAGGCTGAGGGACCCTGATGGGACCGCCCCAGGCAGCCACAGCCCGACCTCAGCCCCGCTCCTGGAGAGGCCTGGGACAGCCTGATGCCTCTCCAGCATTTTGTCCTCCTTCCCTGACACCCCCGGGCAGCTGCAGGAGAGAGATGATGTCCCAGTGCATGACCCAACCACCTCACAGCAGAATTGGAAGGGCTCCTGGAGCCAGGCCACCGGAGAGGAAGGACCACTCCCTGCACTGGACCTGCTCCAGGCTGGAAGGAGAGACAGGCTGCCTTGGCTGCAGTAATTAAATCCTTCGCCCAAACGAGAGAGAACATCCCATCCTCCCCCCTGCCCCCACAGTGCTGCAGTGTGCAATCCCTGGCACTGCTAGACAAGCACATCAGTCATCCCCCAGGTGGGTTAGGCCGGGCTTAAGTTGCTTGGGCTATGTCCTTGCTGTGTCTCAGACCAGGCAGGGCTCCCAGCTCGTCTGGCTCAGCTGTCCCAAACCTCCCACCACACTGACCCAACCTTCTGGATCTGCTAACTCGTGTCTGAGCGCCTCAGCCTGGCTGCTCTGAGCCCTGGGGAGCAGGGAGAGAATTCCTGGTGTAGAGTGACCTGGTTTAGACACACCCTCGTGCTCACCAACGCACAAGGGCTGCAGGATGGGCAGGAAAAAGAAGAGCAAACCCGCGGGAGCCGGGACATTTGCCATCCTGCAGCGCCAAGCACTGGGTATCAGTGTGCGTTATTTACTGAGCCAGCACCTCCTGCCGGGAAGGGACAGGTGTTTCCTCCAGACCAGGCTAAAATATCCCTTCCTTTCCCCTGTCTTGGGAAGAAACTCTGGTCCTGTTCGCTTGGCTCAGCTCATGTGGGATCAGCGCACCTGGCCGGGTCACCTCCATCCTCCTGCAGCCCCAGCAGGTCTCCCCCGGAGAAGGAAACTCCGTGGAGGATGTTCCTGCGTGCCCAGGGTGCCAGCACGGCTCTCCTGCCCAGCGTCTCTCTCCCTGCTCACCTCGCTCCCATCCCATCCTGGGGACCCAGCGGGGTTCCGGACTCCCACAGCCCCCCCAGCCCTGCCCNTGGCGGCGCGGGGCAGGGAGAGCCCCTCTCCCCCCCGGCTCCCGGGGATCCCCCCGGCAGATGGGGCCGGGCTATGAATGTGCACACAGTGAAGCCCCTAAGAGGATTTGCTGGTGCCCCTTTCATTGCGAGCCTTTGTGTGCTGCTCCGCTGCGGTGGGACGCCCCCGAGTTTCTCCCCCGGCTCCTCTCTC
>VXBU01002983.1:33831-47238 GCA_013400315.1 Bombycilla garrulus | reverse complement strand
CGATGGAGCCCGGGTTTCCTGGGGTGCCCCACCTCGGGGGGCTGCAGCCGCAGATCGCCCCCACCCCACCCCGGTTCTGTGCTCTTTCCTCTCCTGCGCTCCCCTCCCATCGCGAGTCCCCTAATGCTCCATTTGAAGCTAATTCCGGCTGAAATCTGGTTTGCTTTCCAGCGTTGCTGCTTTAAATTGGAGAGATTGACCTTGTAGCAGGAGGTGACATGCAGATGCACATCAGCAGCCCGTCAGAGCGGCGGCGGGGGCTGGGGGCTGCGCCGCCGCCTCGGGGACACGCCAACTATTTTATGAGTAATTTAATATCTGGAACACAGACTTTTCATTCCCAGAGATCTGCTGGGGAAAGAAAGAGCCTTTCTGCAGCCCCGCGAAGGCTGTTCCTCATAAGGAGGCAGAGCAGGAAAAAAAAAAAAAAAAAAAAGGGCTGGGATTTAACTCCTTGGTGGCCAGCCAGCGCAGAGCCGCCCGGCTCCCGGTCCCTGCGGAGCGCCAGGAAAAACAGGAATTCCCTGCGCACCTCTGAGTGGGAGACAAGCCAGGCTGTGTCGATCCAGGCAAAAGAAGCAACTTCTCCTTCCCATTCAATTTCAAATGCAAGCCGGGGTGAGGATGGGGGGAACAAACTTAACAGCAGCTCTGAACTGAGATTTGGGGTTGGAGCTGATGTCTGAACTCCCTTCCCTGTCCCAGACTGGTTTCTGCTGTATCAGACTCCTCAGGAATCTGGGGCTGGGACCTGGGGTTGGGACCAAATCTCTGCGGTTGGGACCTGGGGTTGGGACCAATTCCCTGGGGTAACAACCAAAACTTGTTATATCCATTACATTTTATATTCAAAAATTGTTATATCCGTTACAGAAATCTTCACCTTGGTGTCCAACAACATCCTGGGTCCTTTCCTCCAGAGCTTTCTGCTGCCAGTGCCTGTCCTCTGACACGGGGCTGTCCCATGCCAGAAGAAGGACTTTGCATTTGTCTCCATCAAATATCAGTGGGCTTCTGCCAGCTCATTTTCCAGCCTTCAGGGCTCTTGGAACCCTGACCTTTAGTGCATTTCTGCTTCTTGGTGCAGCGTCTCCTGCCTGCTGAGGGGTCAGGAGGCTCAGGGACTGCTACCAGCCCTCGTTTGGGTCAAACAGGTCAAACATCTGCTCTTTTCCTCCACCTGCCTCACCCAGCTCGGTTTGATTTGTGATCAAACACCGTGGGTTGGTGGCTGCACTGTAAAGGCCACCCAGTGCTCCAGGATGTGACACCCAACAGCTCTGCTCACACCTTCTGAGAGCAGCAGAGTCTGGGCACACGGGGGCTGCACCCCAGGGCACAGACGGCACAGATATTGCTGCAGGAAGGATGAAGCTCCGAAGGATGAAGCTCCGAAGGATGAAGCTCCTCCTCCTCCTCCTTCTCCTCTGAGGAGAAGTTATGAATCGGGACAATCCTGCCCGCTGCCTCCTCCCAGCTCTTGCGGGCGCAGCTGGTGCCGCTGCTCCCCGGAGCTGTGCCCGCCCAGCCGGGGCAGGGAGGAGGCTGCCGGTGCCAGGTGAGGGCAGAGCCATCTCCGGTGCCAGGTGAGGGCTGAGCCAGTCTCCAGTGCCACCTGCCGGCAAATCGCCCTGCGCAGGAGCCTCCGAGCGGCTCTCAGCAGCCTCAGGCACTGCCCTGAGCTGGGGCGGGACACCTGAGCAGCCCTGGACGCACGATCAAACCCGGAGAGCTCAGGGGTGACGCTCCATTAAATCCTGTCCTTATCCCACTCACCTCCCCAAGACCTTTTACCATCATCCCTTCCATCCAGACCCTTTCAAATTCCAGACTCCCACAAAAATTCCTGAATGCCGTGTCCGCTCCCCCGGGATGTCCTCCACACCACCCCCATCATGGCATCACCCACCTGCTTGGCCCACACTCACCTGCTCTGCCTCTTCACAAGCTCTGACAATTTTCTGTGGGTATTTCCGTCACCATCACCCCCAAAAAAAGTCCAAGAGAGGTTGGTGTCCCCAGATCCTGCCTCTGCCGGGACTCAGTGCAGCACCATCTCCAGTATCTCCCCACCTACCACCAGTACCCAGCAGCCCCAGTTTTCCCCCTCTGTCATTGTCCTGCCCTCTGCTAAAGGCTGAGCTGCTTCTCCATGGTTTCCTAACCCTGGGCTGGGACTTTGTGGGTGCTCTGGATGGAGACACTCAGCCTGCTCTGCAGCAGGAACTGAACGACTCGTCTGCCTCAGAGATGCTAGTGAGCTTGGGCTGCATCCAAGGGGGTGAGAACCAGAACCCTGGTCATGTGAAAATTATTTGGGAGGAAAAAGGCAAATCCTGCCCAGAACGGGACCAACAGTGCGAAGAGCTGTCATTTATTGTGCAAGAATGGCAGCAGCGCATGCTTCAAGCACCAATTTAAGAGCAAAGAGTTTCCAGAGGAGTCCTCAGCTCTGCAGGGACAGCAGAGGCTGGCCACAGACACAGCTCCAGTGGGCTAAGCCTCAGGGAAGAGGAGGAAACCAGAGAAAATGCTGTCAGAACCCTCCAGCCCCACCAAGGAATTCTTCTCCGTCGGTTCCAGCCACACAGACTCGTTCATGGCCATCTTGAGCACCACCCCGCCCGTGGTCACCTGGAAACTGCTCTGCACGAAGTCACAGAAGGTCACCACCCTGTCGGCCCTGCTGGCTCCCTGGCCCTTCTTGAGGCTGAGGCACAGGTTGCCGCGGGAGGTGACGTGGTAGGTGAAGAAGTAGGTGCCGGGCACGCGGCAGGTGAAGCGGCCATAGCGGTTCTCGTAGTGCCCGTTCTCGTTGGTGATGATGCGGTCGAAGCGCACGGGCTGCTCCCGGCGCGGGTAGGAGCTGATGCTCCTGGCAGCGGAGAACGCCGACCTGAAGGTGACCTTGTAGTCACCAGGTTCTCCTGTGGGGCCAGGGAGTCCTGCCACACCTGGCAGGCCCCTCACACCCGGGGGGCCCGGGGGACCCACCTTCCCAGGCAGTCCCGGTAGCCCCGGGGCTCCCTTCTCCCCTCTCTCTGCTCCGCTCTGGCCAGGGGGGCCTAGGAAAGAGGAGGAAGAGTCACTGAGGTCGGAGCTGAGCCCCAGCAGAGAGGGAGCACGAGCAAGGAAACCTGCGCTGGGTGTGGCTCAGTGGAGAGCCCTGCTCCACATGAGGTGTGACACACCTTGCTGTCCCCCCCCTCCTTCCCCAGGCCCCACAGGCAGGTGTGACACACCTTGCTGNGGCTCAGTGGAGAGCCCTGCTCCACATGAGGTGTGACACACCTTGCTGTCCCCCCCCTCCTTCCCCAGGCCCCTCATGAGGTGTGACACACCTTGCTGTCCCCCCCCTCCTTCCCCAGGCCCCTCATGAGGTGTGACACACCTTGGTGTCCCCTCCTCCTTCCCCAGGCCCCACATGAGATGTGACACACCTTGGTGTCACCTCCTCCTTCCCCAGGCCCCACATGAGGTGTGACACACCTTGGTGTCCCCCCCTCCTTCCCCAGGTCCCTCAGGGTGCTCCATCACTCCCACTCTCCAAGGCCTCACAGAACTGCTGGAAATGCATTGTTTTCCCAGGACCACGTGCCTGGCACTGAGTTTCCCTTCCCCTGGCATTCACAAGGCAGTGTTTTACCCACCTGCAGCCTCTTCCTTACCTTGCTCACCCTTTGGGCCGTTCTCCCCATCCCTGCCATCACTGCCAGGCGGCCCTGGCAGCCCTGGGATGCCTGGCACGGTGCCGTAGGTCCTGCAGAGCGTGGCACTGGCGAGCTGCCCTCCAGCCAGGCAGATCAGCGTGGCCCACAGGGTCCACATCTGCGGGAGCACAGAACGGTGTCGGGGGGCTGGGGAAGGCACTCTGAGCTGCTCTGAAAAGTGCTCAAGTCTGGGTAATACCCTCAGGGAGGGAAAACATCCTACTGCAGAGCCAAATCCACTCTCCTGCTGGTCCCAGAGCAAAGGAGCAAACCCTCGGGCAAGGCAGGGCTTGTCAGTCTCTTGTCAATCTTAAATCCCCAGTTTACAAGTGCCCACAGCTTCAGCCACACGAATATTTGGGACAGGTTACCTCAGAGATCTGATGTCCAACACAGATCTCTGAGATATCTCAGATAATCATGCTGCTCCCTTGCAGGAGAAATTCCTCATCTCATCTCAGGACCACACTTGCAGGGTAAAATCCTTACCCAACTGCTGGAATTTAGGATATAGGAAATATTCATCTGTTTTGTCATCTGTGAGGGAATGGGCCTTGCCTTCCACCAGCATGTCTAAGGGACAGACCTAGTCCCTGAAGATGGCAATGAGCCCCCAAACCTCCCTCCTCCATCCCACAGGTTCCCCTTGTGTCCTGTCACACAGCTGCTCAATCCCAGAGGCATTTCTGTGTCTAACAGGGCTTCCTGGAGCAGTCATCTGGGCTTCCATCCCTGGGGTTTTGCCTTCTTCCTGCCCTCCCCGCCCAAATCCTTCCCCAGATCCCAGTGTGGGCACATGTGGATAAGCACTGGGCATTTGGGGGCTGGATCTGGATATCAAAGCACCCCAGTCACAGCTCCCCCACCTCAGGTGGATTTTCCCAGCAGGACAAAAGGTTGGTGATCTGGATCCCCCAGCCACAGCCGTTCTGATTTGGGTGTGGGAGGTACAGGGATGATCCACAGGCTCCCAGCCCAGGGCCATCAGAAGACAACAGCTTCTCAGGGCAGGAGAGCACCCCCAGGACACCTTTCAGTCCCTGATCACCCTTCTGGAACTCTGCCATCACCCTTCTGGAGCCCTCTCATCTCAACTTTTATGTTTTCCTTCTTCCAGGTGGAGCAGGAGGGGTCAGGGATCTCCACCACCCCAGCCCAGCACCTCCAGCCCCGTTCCTCTTCTGCCCCAGGCCACAGGGAAGGGCCTGCAGTGCAGGTGGCTGTCACCCTGCTGGAGCTGGGCTCCTGCCTGCGGGGGGAACCCTGGGCTCAGTCCTGTTCTTACCTTGAGCTCCTTGTTGGTCAGGAGGGGAGATGGAGCAGGACACCAGGACACCCCAGCGTCCTGCTCAGAAATGCCCGCGAGGAGAAGCAGAAGTTTTCTGTGAGGGTTATTGTGAAAGGATCTGGGACACATCCCCTTTTTATCTTTAGCTCCTGTCCTTTTTCTGTGGCAGTTTCGGATCTTGCACAAATGCTGCCGTCAGCTGAGCAGAACAAGCCACCCTCAAGTACCACCCTGAACCCCTCCACCCACAGCTCTGTCCTGCAGGGTCGCTGGGTGCTGCTCAGGGCTGCTTGCTATGGGGAAGGCTGTTGGGAGCTCCAGATGAGTTCGGGGTAACCCATCAGAGCTGCAGAAATGTGCATGCACCCAGCCAGCCCTCAGGCTGCTCTGCACGCTTCCAGCTCTGCAGATCCAGGGGATGCTGGAGGCTCTCAGCATCCTGGAGTCCTGAACGTTGTGCACAGGAAGTGATTTTACTCCACGGGAAAAGCATTCTCAGTCCTGCTTTGGCTACTGCCTTGTGGAGGTGAAGCACAGGATGTTCAGAGCGGGGACTGCAATGTGTGACACCAGGAGAAATCCCTGACGGGACCAGGTGGGCTCTGCAGCTCCCACAACCAGGAGCTCCTTTATAAAGCCTGGCTCAGGAAAGCCAGAGTGCTTCCCCTGCCCCATCCTGGCAGGGACCCCAGGGATGTCCCAGTGATCTGTTGGGGTTTCCTTTGCAGTCTGTGCCCCTGGGAAGCTTTGGAGGGATGGAGGAGACTTGCTTGGAGGAGACTCGGTGCCCTCTTGGTAGGGGCTGTGTGGGGACACAGGAACCATCCTGTTCCTGCAGCAGCCAGGGGTCCCACCCCTGTGCAGAGCCGGGGGTGGCTGGGGTGTGAAGGTTCCTGGTGTTTGGAAGCTTGGGGACATGCCATGCATGGCCAGATGTTCCTGGTGTGCACACCACAGAGAGACAGGACATGGAGGAAACACGACACTACACCAGGTGCACTGGGGAAGGATTTATCGACACTTTCCACAGCCAGGTCATGGCAAAGGCGTTGCTCAGCCTGTGCCAGGACACCCGGCTGAGCCTGAGGGAGGGAAAAACACAGAGACACCTCTGAGGTGATGTGGGGTTAAGCAGGGGGGACGCAGGTGGCAGCGCCAGCAGGACCAGGAGCTCGGCACCGTCACTCTGGGTGCCTCCAGATGTGCCTGTTCCCCCTGCGCAGCAGCTGCCAGGGCTCAGCCCCCAGACCCGGGGTGGGTCTGGCTGCTGGGCTCGATGCCCTCCCTGCAGAGAGGAGCGTCAGGAGGAGCCCAGCAGCGAGCAGGTGGAAAACATCGGGGTGCTGGGGTGGGCTCTGCTGGTCCCCTAGTCTGGGAAGAGCAGGAACCCCGAGAAGATGCTGTCGGAGCCGGCAATGCCCACCATGCCGTTGTAGTCGTTCACTCCCAGCCAGACCTCGTCCGCAGCAGCCAGGCGGAGCAGCGTCCCCCCCGAGCTGACCTGCACGTTGTTGGTCTTGTGGTCGCAGAAGCTGGCCATCCTGCTCTGGTTTTTGTGCAGGATGACGCAGAGGTTGGCGGTGTGGGAGCTGTGGAAGACGAAGTAGTAGATCCCGGGGAACCGGCAGGTGAACTTGCCCGTGGTGGTGTTGTAGTCGTGGTTGGTGTTGGTGATGACGTTGTTGAAAACCACGGGGACGTTCCTCAGGGGATACTGGTTGGTCTGCCTCGTCACTGAGAACGCTGACTGCTGCTTCTGCTTGAAGGTGCCCGGCATTCCCGGGAGCCCGGCAATGCCCGGAGGCCCAGAGATTCCCCTTGGACCAGGGGGTCCATAGTAGCCAGGCTTGCCCGGAGGGCCAGGGAGGCCTGGCTCCCCTTTCATGCCCTTGGGCCCCAGATGTGTAGAAGCTGGGATACCTGTAGGGTGGTGGGGGGTGAAAGGAGTCAATGTCAATGGCAGGATGTGAGGAAAGGCTTCCCCAGCCCCTTCCCTCAGGCAGGAGAGTGCTGTTGCCTATTCCACCTGACCACAGAGGATACTCTCTGCATCCTGCAAACCACAGCAGACCAGCCGTGGAGGACTCAGTGCTCCCCTGCCCAGGAGGTTTCCCTCCTTGCTCACTCACCTGGCTCCCCTTTGGCTCCCTTCAGCCCATCTCTGCCATCCCTGCCCGGAATACCCGGCATGCCTGGCAGGCCTGGAGCTCCATAGCAGCTGTGAGGGTTTTCTCCAGTCACAGCAGAGCCCACATTCAGGACGAGGAGTGCGAGGGCCAGACAGAGCTGCTTCCAGAATCTCTTCTCCATTTTGGTGTTCTGTGGCATGGAAAGGAAAAGAAAGTGCTGCAGGTAGGGGTCATGGCAGGATGGCTTGCAGGACATGGAGAAAAGGAGACTGGATGCACCAGGAACACCTGGATGCCATGGGTGTGTCCTCAGTGTCCCACCTATGCACTCGGCAGGACAGGGGGAGGTGGAGATGCAGAGATGGGCCCCAGGCTCATCTCTAACCCCGGGGCAGCCCCTGGTGGCACAGCATGAGTTGGACTCTCGGTCTGGATGGAGCCACGAGGCACCCATGGCCAGCCCCGAGCCCATGGCCAGCCCCGAGCCCATGGCCAGCCCCGAGCCCATGGCCAGCCCTGAACCCTCTGAGCCCAGTGTCCCCAAGCCCTGGAGATGCACACACACTGGGGCTGTCACCCTGTGCTGCACGGGGCTGGAGCTCCCTGCACACAGCTGATCTCCCTCCTCCAGCAGCAGCCTGACTGTGCTGGCTCTGTCCATCAGGATCAATCCTTCCATCAGCTGCTGCATCATGTCTCCATCACACGTGTGTGCCCGTCAGTGCCTCTGTCTCTTCCTCCCCTGCTCCTCCTCTCTCATCCACATCCTCCTCTCATTCTCCCCCTCTCCAGCAGTGTCCCCTGCTGCTGGACCCCAGTGCCACCTGCAGCACCTCTTACCTCTGGTGGGAGCCCGTGCTGCCGGTCCCACTGGGCGCGTCGTCCCTGCCAGCGCAGCGCGGCGGGCGCGGCTCCCTGACAGCCTCGCGGAGGAAGTCACAGAGTTAGGAAAGGGTAAAGGGCCCTGGGGAACACAGAACCCGAGCTGTTTCCTGCCAAATTTCACATCCTCCTGCCTTGTGGTTTCTGCTGAGCCAGCTCTTTCTTGGCTGGCCAGAGGAGCCTGTACTGGTGCCATTGCAGCGGGAAGGGCTGGAAGGACGGAGGGGGGACACAGCTCAAAAGATGTCGCATAACCCCCCAGCCACTGCGGGGAGCAGCCCTCTCCAAATCCCTGCTTTCCCTCTCTATTCCCTCGTTTCTGAGCAGAGGGGCAGCTTGGGAGCAGAGCCTCATGCCAGCTCCAGTGGGCAGGAAATGCTTGTGGCACTGAGGGGCAGCAGCAAGGTCGCTGCCTGGCTCTGATGGAAGATGCTGGAAAATGTTTCGCTTTGAGAGTTTCTATCTGCACCTTTCCCTACGTCCCACCGAGTTCTCCTGGGTGCTGGACTCGGTGAGGCCCCAGGATCTCTCACTGGGGTGTTGCTCCTCGCAGGTGAGCCCTCACTGCTCCAGGAACGGGGATATCTGAGTGCCCAGTGTTTGAGGAGCAGTGCCAGGGTACGGCATCTGATGCTTCCTGAGCAGCCCAGCCTGCTGTGCCTCCCTTTCACATCACCCTTGCAGCTCCAGCACCATCACCCCACAACCCCATCAGCTCCCCAGTGTCCCTGTCCTTCCTTTCTGTAATGCCAGAGCACCACAGCTGCCTTTTGCCTTCCTGGGAGAGTTTGGGGGTGATCTTGGGACCATGTGGGTGAGGTGCAGGACCTGCTGCCTGTGTCCTCCCCTGCAGGATGGCTACCTTGGGCTCAGAAGAGAAGGACACACATAGCCCTGTTCCAGATGTTTCTTACTCCTCCATGGAAGTGTCAGCTCTGATTGGACACTCCATTCCTCCCCATCCTTCTGCCTTTGCAGCACCAGGGACGAGCTGGAATCACTTCTCTCCCTGGACAGCTTGGGAAGGGGTCCAGGATATTGATGGTTTGGGGAAGATGCATGAGTAGAAAAGAAAACACAAGGAGTCGTGGTAGAAGAAGCATTTATTTATCCTGATGGGAGGTTGTGACAGGATGTGTCCCAGGGCCAGGAAGGCTTTTGCAGTGGTTAGTGGAGCAGAAGCAGTGGCAGGCAGTGATTTCCTACTCAGGAGCAAAGAGCCACAGCTCTGGGAGTGGAGATTGAGTGCCCAGGAGGAGAATGGGATGAGAGCCCACAGCCTCCAGCACAGGGCAGGCAGGCTCAGCATGGAGGAGAGTGAGCTGTGACCCACGGCTTGGCCAGCTGTGACACTGGTGGAAGCACAGAACACTTCTGGATGCTCAATTTGGGACCATCCCCATGCGCTGTGGCACTAAAGCGGCATCCCACACACCCAGAGGGGAACAGCCAGGCAGGCAGACACCCCAGGATGCTGTGAGAGCCCCTCAGGCTGTCTCTGGGGACACCAGGAACCCTCAGGCTGTCTCTGGGGACACCAGGAACCCGCTGAAGACGCTGTCAGCCTCAGAGCCGCTGTAAATGGAGCTGCCTAGAGCAGGGTCAGTGGTCAGGAACACCTGGTCATTCTTGGCCAGGCTGAGCACGCTGCTGCCCGAGTTCACCTGCAGGATGCCGCGGCTGTTGTTGTCACAGAAGCTGACCACGCCTTGCTCGTTCTTAGTGATACTCAGACACAGGTCCCCGCTGGACACCACCTGGAAGGTGAAGAAGTAGAGCCCGGGGATGCGGCAGGTGAACTTGCCGCTCTGGGGGCTGTACGAGTCCTCCTGGTTGGTGATGATCCTGTCGAACACCACCGTCGTGCCCGCGCGCGGTGGGGATGATCTGGCGGCGGAGAAGGCAGGACGCGGGTTCTCCAAAACGTCGCCAACTCCTCCTTTTTGCCCCGCTGGCCCTGGCAGCCCCGCCGAGCCCGGGGGGCCGGCAATGCCGGGTAGGCCAACCCTGCCTGGGGGGCCAGGAGGCCCTGGCTCGCCTGCATCCCCTGGGGGTCCCCTGCCGGTCACGCTCAGCGCTGCTCGCCCTGGGGAGAAGCGGGAGGAGGAGTTCAGGCACATCTGGCGTCTCCCGAGCTGCTCCCACAGCCTGGGATGCTCCTGCCAAGAGGCTCCCAGGCCCCCTGCACCCAGCACCCCCGGGTTCCTCTTACCTGGCTCTCCCATGTCCCCCTTCTGCCCTGGCCTCCCGTCACGGCCGGGGGCTCCAGGGGGGCCATCCTTGCCATCCGGTGCCTTGCACACTCCCTCCTCCAGCAGGGCCGTGCCCAGCACTGCTGCCAGGGTGCCGGCTGCCAGCAGGAATCCAGGCTGCATCCTGCCTCCTACAGCACAGGGATGAGCTGGACCTGGAGGCAAACACACAGATGAACCTTGGTCACAGGTACACAGGTCCCCTGATCAGATGCAGCCACTGAATTGTCCAGAATGCATAACCAGACACCGCATGCAGTGGTGGAAATAAATTCCCGGAAGGGTTTTGAGGCTGTGTGATCTGAAATCATTGAAAATCTCTATCAGCCCATGGTAGAGGTCTAGGATTGAAAAGCCCAGGACATGGAGCATGGCACAAACTGTTTCCTCCATGTCCTGGGCATGGTAGGGACACCTCAGATGCCTGTAGAGGATGTTCATTCCAGTTTTGGGGGGGGAGCACTGCTGTGTGGGGCAGTGATCCCACAGGATAGAGAGCACAAGGGAGGAAAGGATGCAAAGACACACGACAGTGATAAACTGGAAAGGCAAAAATGGGATCCAAACCTCCAATGTGCCGAGCTGCCAGGGAGGACATAGACTTATCCCAAAACCTGAGGTTCTCAGCCTGGGACAAGTCTGCAGAGCCCAGTGATGTTCACAGTCACACACAGCAAGGACAGATTCCTGCAGATTCCTCTTTCCCCCACATCATCTTCTCCCTGTTTTTCTACTTTGAACCCTTGTGGAGGGGGAAGTGAAGAACGACGGAGGACAGGGAGCAAGGACTGGAAAGTGGTGGCAGAAGAGGAGAGTGTCCCCAGCTGTTTGTGGTGACCTACCTTGGTGCAGGGCCTGAAGACAGAGCAGCGTGAGCAGCAGCTCTGTTTGCTGGAAGATCCTCTCTGGGAGTAAGGAGGAAGAGGAGAGGGGTGGGAAGGATGAAATTGCGTGCCCTGTTTGCCTGGCTGGAGAAGGGATGTGCTGAGTTTCACTTTCTCTCTAAAAGAAAGAAACTTGTTCCCCTTTCCACACTTGACTGTGGCTTTACTGGAAACAGCTCGGACAGGAAGAATGCAGCACCCCTGGGTGCCCAGCCTGGCCCAGCAGCAGGGTGGTGGTGACTGGGCACAAAGCAGCACGACTGCAGGATGCCCACAGATGGAGATGGCAGCAGGGGACGGGTGATGGGAGTGCCAGGTGTCACATCCAAGGGAAGCTCAGGGCAGCCCAGGGATCACCCCTGGAGGCTTCTGCTCTGTGTCACTGGTACCCAGCTGGGTGCTGGCCCCTCCAGATGCCCACCTTGGCACTGCACTCGGATGGAGCAGGGTTCAGCAAATGGATCATCAGTGCCTGTGTGGCTCAGCTGAGCCTGGAGTGTTTTGGTTGGAGATTAAAAAAAGGTTCTTCCCCCAGAGGGTGCTGGCACTGCCCAGGCTCCCCAGGGAATGGGCACAGCCCCGAGGCTGCCAGAGCTCCAGGGGTGTTTAGCCAATGCTCTGAGGCACAGGATGGGATTGTTGGGGTGTCTGTGCAGGGCCAGGAGTGGGACTGATGATCCCTGGGGGTTTCTTCCCAATCAGGGTAGTCCAGTGATCTCCTTCCTGCTGCCCTCCCTTCCGTGCTTTGGGGAATTGCTGTCTGGAGTAGAGTGGGAAAAGATGAGGGTGGCTGGCACTGAGGAGGTCTCAGTCCCCTTTGGGTAGCTGTGCCTTGCACCTGCCGGATCCAGGCAAGCCCAGGAGCTGTGTGGCCTCGAGATCTGCCAAGTGAAACAGCAGCACCTCCTATCCCTGAGTGCAGGGAATGAGTCCAGGGGTGCCCATTCAGCTCTGCTAAAAAAGAGCCCCAAAATGCCACCACTCCCAAAGCCCATCACCTCAGGGATGGGAGGGGACACAGGGACTCCAGCAGCTGAACATCCTTGGGGACCACCAGGCCACCCCATGGGGGACACAGTGGGCAGTGAGGAGGGGCCTTCTCATCCTTATCCCCTCGAGTCCTTTCAGGAGTCCTGTGGCAGCTGCCCCGACCTGGAGCTGGGGCTCAGGGAAACACAGGAAAGCCCTCAGGAAAGAGGGCTGTAGAAGGAGATTTGGGATTAGGGTGACCCCAAAGTCAAGGGCGGTCGACAAACCCTGTATCCCTTGTGCCTTTTGCTTCCTGCGTTCCCAAGGGAGGTGTTGCATCATTTCCAAAACAGCTGGAAAAGGCAATGACCAAAACTCAGTCCAGAGGCCTTTGCCAGCAGAGATCTGCCACTGAGCTGGTCTTTAATTCATTGATTAGGTGCCCGCTTAATGAAATATATTACACATTTTTAATCAAAATGTCACCCCGTAATAAATCTAATGCCCAGAAGAAATGCGATTTTATTTTATCGGCAGAGTTCCCCTATCATCCCGACCTGTAACCGTGTCAAGGCAAGATGACAGGTGAGTTTGAAAGGACCTCCATTCCACCAAACAGTGCTTCTGGACAGTAATTGTATTTCTGTCCTATTGCCCCTTCTTAATATACAGCCCAAATTAGACCACTCCATCATTTCATCCAGCATTGATTGATGGCTGTGTCCTCATGCTCTGTGTCCTTTGTCTCCTGCTGTCCCCTTAACCCCATTTAAATGTGAATTACAGGGGCTGGCTGTGGGTTTTCAGCATCTCCTGGAAGCTGGTGTTGGTCTGGGTGTTCCCTCCCCCAGGCCCTTGAGATTTCTGAGACGTGTTTAGCCCCACTTACTTGATTTTCAGAGTTGCTGTGGTTAAGCCAAGCCTTCCTCTCCCCTCCTCTGAGCAACTCCTCCTCCTCCTCCTCCTCTGGATCTGCAGCTGAGACATCCCAGACTGGTTTTGGTTGGAAGGTGTTGGAACCCTGGTCACTGAGAATTTTAGACATTTTGTGTTGACAAGCACTGACCCCCAGGAGAACACTACATTTGACCTGAGGCCATGGAGAAGGCTTCTGAAATTGAATGATAAAACTGGGATTATGGGTGTGGAGTTTAAATAGAAGTGTATAATAGCACACGGTGAAAAACTTAAGAGTTTAAGGTTTTAGAATATAGCAATATATGTAAAGCAAGATGGAGGTTTTAGGCTCCTTCTTCTTCTTCTTCTTCTTCTTCTTCTTCTTCTTCTTCTTCT
>VXBU01002983.1:3233-21788 GCA_013400315.1 Bombycilla garrulus | reverse complement strand
ATTTGGACAGAACAGGCATCTGCCTTCTACTGGATTCCCAGAGGAGCAGCCTTCTCTCCCACTGGATTCCCAGAGGAAGGACCAGACCCTTCAATATCACCACTGGACCATTGGAGGAAAACTCTGCCCTTCTACAGGATCTCTGCCTCAGCAGAACCATCTGTCACCCCAGGAGCACTACTGGAGCCACCATTCAAACTGGACTGCTACCAACACCCTGACTGACAGGGTGTCAGGTTGTATTCTAACTGTCAGGTTTTGTTTTTTTTGTTTAATACTGCATCTTGTTCTAATTTTCCTATTAGGTTGTAGTTTGTTGGTCTTTTGTTTTATTTTATTTTGTTTATACATATTAAAGAACTGTTATTCTTATCCTCGTATCTTTGCCTGAGAGCCCCTTTAAATAATTTGGAGGGAGGGGGGTTTGCATTTTTTCTATTCCAAGAGAAGCTCCTGCCTTCCTTGGCAGGCACCTGTCTTTCAAAACCAAGACACAGGTGTGCACTGACACAGGCAGAGAGGTGTCATCAGTTCAGGTGTGTGCTGTGCACACCTTCAGCCTCACTGCTGACAGACCTGGGCACCTGGCCTCTCATCCCTCAGCTCCTCGATCCAGCATAACACGTTCCTGGTAGAATTTTGGTTTTTGACAATTTTAAACTTTTAAAGTAGTTAGTTTTAAAGTAGTTAGTTATTCAATTAAATATAAAAATAATTTAAGTAACATTTTGTAATTAGATAATTTACCCTCAAAAAAAAACTTATAAAAAGGAAGCAAAAGACCATTTTTAGTTTATTAGCTTAAAATACTATAAAACTTAAAATTTATAAAACTATAACATAAATAAAAACTAATAAACATCTAAATCCAAACAAGAAATACCATCTCACTCATTTAATCCCAACCCTAAAAAAATCAAATAAACTCCCACTAACAAAAAATAGAATTTAGTGAATAAGAGGAAGAGTGAATCAGCAAAGGAACTGCCCCCACTTGTTTCTGCCATTTCCCTGCTGCAGACCCTGAAGTGCAGCATCTCTGGGTGTACAGGAAAAAAGAATCTTTTGGGAGAGAAGACCAAGAAACTCTGCCCACGATGCTGTTGTTGCAGGAGACATCGTGCAGCTCCTCTGGGATGGCTCCAGCTCGGTGCTGACACGCAAAGCCTCTCTGCCAGCATCCCACTCACCCTGTGCTTTGGAGCTGCAGGTGAGGCACTGCTGCCTGCAGAACTGCAGTGATACCTGCTCCAGTTTTCACTGAGATCCTTTTTCACTGCAAAATCCTTGTTCCCTCTCTGGCCATTCCTTTCTCCCAGACAAGAATCAGGAAGGGATGCTCCCTTGCTTTCAGGAACTCTGATAAAAATGTATTTTTAAAATTTTCACCTCCCTGGGTGATGACATTAAGCATAATACTTGGTTACTGCCTAAAATAGGAATTTTTTCCTATCTGGTAAAGGAAGAACCTCAAAAACATTATTGAAAGGCTACTGCCAGTTTAGACATCAAAAGCTGGGAGTGACAATCCAAAATCAATAATGTTTTTTAATTCAGACCTGATCTGAAGCTGGAATGGGTTTGGGGCAGAGCATGTGGTTTACCAGAACCCCCAGGGTGATGCTGAAAAGCTTCTCTAAATTTCTGGGAGACTTAGGTAGCAGCAATTAGAGAGATGGGAGAACTGATTCAGGATCAGAATTTGATTTTACTGAGGTTTCCAAAATGATTATATACTATTCCAGGGTTAGTAATCTTTTACAACAATCATTAGGTTAAACATCACACAGAAAAACTTACATATTTTACAAACATCTCTTGGTTGTAGGGTTGATTTAATCTTCTCTTCCTACGCCAGTCATGATCCACTCAACTTGTAATCTTCAAAGCTCTGTTTGCTTCTGCCAAGGCATCCTGGTTATCAGACTGGATATGCTCATTAAATTCACAATATTCTCTGTCCTGTGTATCCCAACACTTAGGGACACTGACTACGGATGTCGTGTAGGGTGGCAGCATTTCCCTGCTGGCCCTGGACTCCAGATGTGTCCTGAGCAGCAGCTGTGACCTCCTGCCAGCCCTGTCCTTTGCCTGGGTGGGGATGGGCCCTTCCCTCGTGCTGAGCCTCAGGGCTGTGGCTCTGACAGCCTGGCCCCCAGGCTCTGCTGCAGCTCCTCACCCTTTATTAAATATCACACTTGGCTTCAGATGCTGATTAATTTCTAATCAAATCTGTTTGCCAGTGCCGTCTTCAGGCCCCCAGGGCTGCACTGCTGAGGCTCCTGTGTCTCTGGCACCTCGGAGGTGGCATTTCTGCTGTGCCCATGTGCCTCAGCCATGCCCTCAGTCACAGAATCCCAGACTGCTTGGGGCTGGAGGCAAACTCAAAGCTTGTCCAGTGCCATGGCAGCATGGCAGGGACACCTCTCACTGTCCCAGGTGTTCCAACCCCGTTCAGCCTGGCCTTGGGCACTGCCAGGGATCCAGGGGCAGCCACAGCTGCTCTGGGCACCTGTGCCAGGGCCTCCCCACGCTCACAGGGAAGATTTTCTTCCCAATATTTAATCAAAATTTACCCTCCTGCTGCTCTCTCACCCAGCTCTGCAGGGTCTGTGCAGGGTAGGAGCAGATGGGAACCATGACTGTGACATCCACCCAAGGGAAAGCTGGCCAGACCACAGCTGCAGGAAGCACTCTGCCTCAGCCAGGAATCCTCCTTTTTATTGCTGTTCATGACATATTTGCACCTCCCTGTGCTCTCAGGTGGCCCTGCTGTGTGCACCCAGAGCCCTGCGGGAAGGCTGCCATCCTAAATGATCCCATGAGAGAACATGGGATCATCATGGATCAGCTGTTCAGGCTGGAGAAGTGAAGGAAGACCTTGGAGCCCCTTCTTGTGCTTAAAGGAGCTCCAGGAGAGCTGGAGAGGGACTGGGGACAAGGGATGGAGGGACAGGACACAGGGAATGGCTTCAAATGGACAGAGAGCAGGGATGGGTGGGATACTGGGAAAGGATTAGATGGGATATTGGGAAGAAATTGTTCCCTGTGAGGGTGTGAGGCCCTGGCACAGGGTGCCCAGAGGAGCTGTGGCTGCCCCTGGATCCCTGGCAGTTCCAAGGCCAGGTTGGAGAGGGCTTGGAGCAGCTTGGGACAGTGGAAGGTGTCCCTGGCCATGGCAGGAGTGGCACTGGACGAGCTTTAAGCCCACACCAGTCTGGGATTCTGTGATCCCTGCAAATACAAACTCTCCCCCCCAGTGTCCTGGAAACAGGCTCTGGGAGGAGGAGCTGCTGCTGCCTGATCGTGCTCAGGGGGTGCATTTGGATCAGATTGAGGACAGATAAATCATCTGCATGCAAAGTGCTTTCCTTGTGCACAGCTGGCTCACATGACAGATCCAGGAGTCAGGGAGCCGGGGGAGGGAGGTTTATTATACCTGAGATTAGAGAAGTGTCTGACAGGAGCTCACTCTGTCAGCCAGAAGTAAAGGACCCCTGTGTGGGTGAGCAGTGGGGAAAGGCCCTGCTGGGATTTGCTTTGCTTGCAGCTCCCAGGGCTTGGCAGCACCAATGGGCCAGCGAGGAGCTGGAGGACGAGGGTGACACCTGCACAGAGCTGTGACACCTACACACAGCTCCCAGCCCGGATGGGCTGTGCTGGAGCTGCTCTTTGGTGACATGCACGGCAGGGCTGTGTCCCCTTCCTGTGCCTGCAGCCCCTTTTCTGCCTCTCCCAAACCTCTTCACCTGCTGCCTGCACCCGTCCCTTCCCTGCACAGTGACTCCTGTGACAGATGCAGGCAGCACCAGCCAGGGAGGAGAGCCAGCTCCAGCTGGGTGGAGGAGCTGGAAATAGCCTTTTGTTAACCGTTTTTAGCAGTTCATTTGGAGACGCATTTTGCCAGCAGAAACTTCAGCGTGCTGTTTATCCCTCTCAGGGAAAGGCTGTTATTAGTGCAAAATGAATCAGCGTGGATGCAGCTCCTCAGCAGCTCTGAGCTGGGAGTGCAGCAGGAGGGATGCAGCAAGCACAGAGAGAGCCTTCAAAGTGCCATTATTAATTCATGCTCACATTCATTGAAAAAAACACCTTCAATTGTGGCAAATTTGGCTGCTTTAGCCACTCGGTGCAAGGGGCTTGTGGGAAGGAGCTTTGTGAGTGCAGGTCCAGGCTGGGCATGACAAGACAGAGTGGGATGTACTGGTTTGACTGGGACCTGGCAGGGATGGTCACACCCCACAGCCTGCAGTTACTGGGCACAGGGATGGAGTCACTGTGACCCTGCAGACAGGGATGGCTCATGGACATGGATGTTCACAGTGTGAAAAACAGAGTTCACTGTCTTGGTAAAATTTAGAAAGGTTTAATAAAAAGACAATAGGAGACAAACATAAAGCAAAGGGTTACACACGGCTGGGTGCCTTAGGGTCCTAACAAGGAGCACGCACTACTTCAGAAAACACTTCTTTAAATGCATAGACATGTTGTGTATTCATAAACCTTCATACATCATTCAAAACATTCTTTTGGGTTCCCCCTTACCCCACCTGTACCACCCCTCCCCTTGTAGATCTTGCATTTTTCATTCCAGTCGTTTTCCTGGTATCCATCAGTCGGGTTTTACTGGTTCTGATAAAGGACTATTGAAACCCCTCCCTTGATGCTCAGGGGCTTCTCTTCTAGGAATGCAAGGAATTCCTCTGCTCAGCCCTTACCACCCCCTGTTCCATGAGCAGAAAAAATCTTTTTGCCCCTTACATTATTATTCTATCTAACATTATACACATACATACATAGCATTTATTTTGATATTTGCGAAAAGCCAATAACCTAATATGCACTTATAACAACAGGATATCTCAGATCATCTCCTCCCGCCTTTACAGCCTCCTCCAGCTCTCATTTCACAGACTCACCACATAAAACAAGGGTTATTAACACCCCAGTGCCCCCAGTGCAGCCCCCATCCCGTGGAGGCTGCACAGAGTGCCACTCCACAGCTGGTACCACAGATAATCCTGGTCCTGTGCTGACCCCAACCCCTTGTCCCCTGGCTCAGGGAGCAGTGCAGGGCACAGCAGGAAGGTTGTACACGTGTGATGGGAACAGGAGGCGTGGGAGGAGCTGTGGCACCCAGACACACACACAAACACTCTGTAAATACATAAATACAGGTGCAGCACAGACAGGCACCCACTCCCTAGCACTGATACACCCCTTACTGTCCTCTGCATTTGTCACTCACTCAAAATAGAGAGGGGTTTTTGTATTTTTAACAAAAAATGTGTGCAGAGGAAACGTGTCTGTGACACTGAGAGTGTTTGGCGCAGGTATTTTGGCAGCTGACCCACAGCTTGTCTTCCAGCCTGATTCCTGGCTGCTCTGCCAGCAAGCCTTGATGGACAAGCTTTGGAGAGAAAATTTCATGGCAGCCCAGGGATGCAGGCTTCCCAACACTGGGGTTTGGTGAGGGCAGGGTTTTGGAGAGCAGCAGCAGAGTGTCCATGCCCACCCTCTCCACGCCACCTCCCATGTGCTCCCTGCTTTGCCCTTTTTGCCTGGAGCATCACCCCAGCAGCACCGGGACGAGCCAGACACACATAATGACAGAGTGATTACACGCAGTGCTTTATTGGGCTCAGAGTTAGGGGTAACAAACCCAAATCTAACTCTGAGCTTACCCTGACAGAGAGACCCCTTTTTATTTTTCACATTACATGAATAAAAGTTTAATTATTTTTCCACTGATCTCAACACTCTTGTCATGGGTTATAATCATACATCATGGTTACAGAATGGTCACACAAGTAAAATTACCCCACTTATCAGAATTATTCAGGTGAGTCTGACCTGCCAAGTACAAGGCCTGCTACGAGGCCTACTCCACCCCAAGTATCCTGTGATTTTAGAAACTTTTAACCCTATATTATCATCCCCACTGCCAGCAGCAACACCAGCACTGCACATGAAAAGGGAGCAGCATCTGGAAGGTTTTCCCTTAGTGGAGGTGCCCAGTGGGAGCAGGGTGGGTACAATGACACCAGAGCTGTCACATGAAGGGACAGCACAGCCCAGCCAAGCCCAGAGTGATGCAGCTAAGGAGGAAGGGAGGAGAAGGAGGAAGTGTTATAAGTACATATTGTATTACTGGCTTTTCGCAAGTATTAAAATGAATGCTATATAAATAATGTTGGATAAAGTGGTAATTTAAAGAAAAAGAGGGACAAGGGACTTTTTGTTCATTTAACTCATTCAAGGAGTGGTAAAAGGTAAACAAGAAAATTCCTCCCGTTCTTGGATCATCCTAAGACCTCTGGTATTGATCACCCTGATCACCAATCAGCCAAGAAGAGGAATAACAGGAATAAGGAACACAAGATTTACAAGGGGGTGGTGCAGGTGGGGTAGGGGATCCAAAAGAATGTTTTGAATGATGCATGAGGGTTTATGAATATGCATGTAAAGTGTTTGCTGAGTTAGTGCATGCTCCTTGGTATGAACCCAAGGCACCCAGCCCTTTAACCCTTTGCTTTATTTCTGTCTCCAATTGTCTTTTTATTAAACCTTTTAATTTTACCAGGAGAGTGAACTCTGCTTTTCACAGAAGGAAACATCCTGCATTCCACGGGGGCTTTACCCTGCAACCCCACAGACACAGGGCTTTGGGAACAGGCATGGGCCACACGAGAGGGGTCTCAAAGAGGAGAGAAGCCGGTCAGAAAGGCTCAGACCTGCAGCTGCAGCAGCACTGGGCACAGGGAGATGCTCTGGACCCAGCAGAGCCAGGCTGTGGGGATGACAAACCCTTCCGACAGCACAGGTTGATTGGAATATTTGCTTTGTTTTTCTGGCCTTTGCTGAGGCACTAATGAAGTGCTTTGAGGCACAGCAGCAGTGGCTGTTGGAGGGGGCTGCTGCCGCTGCGTGCTCAGTGTTGTGATCCATTATTTACAGCACACAGCCAGACGTGTGCTCGGCTGCACAAACAGGCATTTGATCAGGGCCAAAGGCAAGGTCACACATGGGGAGAGCAGGTCACACCTGTCCCCGGGGCTGTGTCCTGGACAGCAGGGCCCTTGGAAGGGCACTGCTGCACGGCACACGCCACAAAGGTGCTGCTGGTGTGACTGCCAGGGCAAATGAGGTGCTGGTGTGAGTGAGAGGTGCCACAGAGGGGAGTGAGCTCCCCGAGCCCTCAGAGGTGTCATGTGCCAATGGCTTTCTCAGTGTCCAGCGGAGGATGTTTCTGGTGCTGTGCTGTGCTGGTGCTGTGCTGTGATGTTTCTGGTGCTGTGCTGGGTGCTGCTGGGCTGGTGAGGGTCAGGCATGAGTGGCTTTGCCACAAGCACAGACCCTCCAGAGCTGGGCAGGTGTTGCCTGAGGGGTCACTTGGACACCAGCTCCACAGAGGTGTGATGTGACACCCACTGCCCAGCTGTCCTGTCACCACCATCACCTCATCCACAGCACAAAGCAGGTGCTCATTCGTAAAACGGCATCAAAATCTGGTGAGGAAGGTGCTCGAGGACCTGAAATGTGTCCAGGAGAACAAAACACACCATATAAATACAGATATTCTTATCTTCAGATCCATTTGCTCCTGTCCCTGCAGAGGTGCTTTGCTCTGGTGGAGTTCCTCCTGTGCCACCCAAGAGGATCTGCATCCCACTCCTCCTGTGCAGGTCTCTCCTCTCTCTGCTGTTTCTTGCTGCCTGAGCTGAGCAGAGCACTCCAGATCTCTCTGCACGGGGATGCAGCACAGCTCTGCTGCTGCACAAGCTTTCGTGGCGAGCTAATTCTGGAGTCACTAATTTAATGATGATTAATGACAGGTACACCACCTTTTCCTTCCTCCTTTTATCGATTGGGGAAAAAAACTGGAGCAGAGCCGGATATTAATTAATTCTCTCAAGTGGAGGGGAAAGTAATCAGACTGAAATCAGATTGAATTTAGGACTTGCGGGTGAGCAGGAGGATGTGCTGAGGGATGGAAATGAGAGATGCCCCACTCTGCTGAGCAGGTTCCCTGGAAAGGGAGTGGATGTAAGGGACAGGTATCCAGGCTGGACCTGCCCAGCTGGGGCACGCAGCCGGGCTCACACTGGGCAGGAGAGGGGATGATGGGAATTCTGTGCAAAGCTTGCACGGGTTTGGCCTGGGTGGCCTCATCTCTGCCCTGCCTCCACTTTGGCTCTCTTTGCTACAGGCTGCACTGCAGCGTCACATTGCACCTCTCTGGCAGTGTCCAAGCCAGGTTGGACAGGGCTTGGAGCAAGCTGGGACAGTGGAAGGTGTCCCTGCCACGGCAGGGGGGAGCTTTAAGGTTCTTCCCAACCCAAACTACCGTGAGATTCTGTGACTGTATGAGCATCCAAACCAGCTGAGCTGCCACACAAAAGTCACATCTTGCAACTCTCTGGGATCGTAGATTGTTTTTGTTTCACCTGGGAATGCCAGAGCAGGGCTAGTCAAGGCTGGGGAGTCAACCTGCCAAGCATCTAACTGTTTTAAAACCACATACCCTCCATGAACATCCATTTCACCTTGAGAAAAAACCTCCTTCCCTGCAAATCAGTTCACTGGCAGGGCAGGGCTGAGCCTCACGCCTCACTGGGGCTCGGGGCTCCAGCAATCTCCCAAGTATTTAAGCATGACTAATTGGCTTGTGCCTACCATACAAGGGATTTAAAACCTGTATCCTATTCAAGCACTGGTCAGACCCACAACTGGCTAATTTCTAATAGCGTGCACACTCAACTGTCAGACAGGAGACACTCCAGAGTGCCCTTTCCCTTTGCAGTCCAGTGCAGTGTCACCTCACATTAGGACTGGGACCATAAATCCTAAACCTGTGACCCCAGTGAAGCAGTCAGTGATGCCATGTCAAAATCTTATGACATGATGCTTCAAAAAAGAATCTTGAAGAAAATGAACCAAATTAAATAAATGCAATTAAACAGCCATTTTTCATCAGAAGAGAGGTTACCGACTGGGTCCACTCCAGGATGTGAGCAACCATGTGTTCATAAAGGACCAGAGAAAGTTTTCTGCTGAAATCTCCAGTTTGGGGAAGGCTGTGTGGGTCAGCTTGGGTTGGATTGAGCCAGCAGTGAGGGCTGCCCACCTGAGGGCAGCCCCAGCTCTACGGGGGAGTGCAAGGCAAACACAGTCTGGGAATGGCTGGAAAGAGAGACAAGAGCAAACCTGCAATCTAATTACTGCTCCTGCACCAGCAGTAGAGACTCATTTAAAGAATCACAGAATATCCTGAGCTGGAAGGGACTCACAAGGATCATCCAGTCCAAATCCTGGCCCTGCTCAGACACCCCAACAATGCCATCCAGCACCTGAGAGCTTTGTCCAACCCCTCCTGGAGCTCTGGCAGCCTCGGGGCCGTGCCCATTCCCTGAGGAGCCTGGGCAGTGCCAGCACCCTCTGGGGGAACAACCTTTCCCTGATCTCCAACCTCAACCCCCTGACACAGCTCCAGCCACTCCCTGGGTCATCTCCTGGTTACCAGAGCAGAGATTGGAGCTGCCCCTGGGAGGAAGCTGCAGACCCCATGAGGTGTGACCTCAGCTCCTCCAGGCTGAAGAAGTCAAGTGACCTCAGCAATTTAAATACATTGCCTTTAATGCCCTGGAGACAAGATGTTGGAGTTTGCTGGATGTGTGTGGGGATGCCTCAAGGGCAGGACATTGTGGGGAGAGCAGCAGGAGACAGGCACGGAGATGAGGAGACAGGCACAGCTTTTTGTAGGGTGGTCCTACAGAAAATGGGTCCAAGCCAGAGCCCTGATGTCCCATCACTTGTGCCACCTTCCAGACACCTGTGTGATAATGAACACATTATTTTCTCCTGTGTTTTTTGCAAAGAGCAGAGTGAACTCAGGCTCTGAGGCAGGTGCTGCTCTGCAACCCCAGGCCAGCTCTGGGGCCACTCACTTGTGTGTGCCATGGGGACAGCGAGTCACAGAGCCCTGCCCTGCCAGCAGGAACTGCCTTTGAGTTCTGGGCTCTCTGAGAACCCTCACCAAGGTTCTGAGGGACCCAGTGCTCAGGGCCCTCAGCTGCAGATCTGCACAGGGTCTCCTGGGGAATGTGGGCTGGCGTTTTTGAGCTGGACTTGGGCCAGGATGTGCAGGAGGATCACAGGATGGTTCAGGCTGGAAAAGACCTCTGAGATCATTGAGGTCACTAATGATCACCAAGAAGGTGATCAGACAGCAGGAAAGGAGCAGAGGGGATGGTGGGATGAAGGAGGGCAGGTGGAGAGAAGGAAGGGAGGACAATCCCTGATCCCAGGACATCCCAGCCTCCTGCTGAGGGAAGGAGCTCAGGCACTAAGGGGCAGAACCCCTCCTGGCTGCCTCCTGCAGCCCTGCCCTGCTTAGAGACCATCGTTAAAGGCTCCGAGTAGCCGGGTGTGGTGGAAAGCATCCCTGTGCCAAGGTGGGTCGGAATGAGATGAGATTTAGGCTCCCTTTCCAATGCAAACCACTCTGGGATTCCATGATTCTGTGAGTCGAGAAGGGAGATGTGTCCCTGAGGCTCTCGAAGCACCAAGAGCCCATGAGCAGCGACGCTCTCGGCGGTGGCCGGTCCCTCCCCGTGTCTGTGCCGCCTCCTCTGCCCGCAGCATCCCCTTCAGCACGGAGAGCTGCGCCTGCAGGCAGGGCTGCATTCCACGGAGCCTCAGCACAGCGACAGCCGTGCCTTGTCCCCAACAGCCCGGCACAGCGACAGCCGTGCCTTGTCCCCAACAGCCCGGCACAGCCTGGCCCACAGCCTCGCTGCTCTCCCCGGGACCAGGGACCTCTCCCTCGGCTCCGTGGGACCCCGCGCGGGCAGCAGGAGTTTGTAATTTATTATTGATTCTCGGGTGGGGAGCGCTCTGCAGGACACGGAGGACGCAGGGAGACAGGCTGCCTCTGCCCGTGCCTCTGCAGCAGCGCTGCTTTGTGATAAAACTTTAATAAATTGAAAGACACAGTTTCCATTCCATTGGTAATTAACTTCTGCTGCTGTGTTCCCTCCTAATTGTCTCTATTACTTCAGATAAAACTGAGAATCAATAGAAACCAAAGTCTGGAGGCTGGGAAAGTTGCAATTAATTAATTATCTCTCTCTTGCATGCATCCTCCATCTGCTGGTAATCAAACGAGATGGGCTGGTCCTCATGCAGATCCTGGGCCCTCCAGGACTTTGCAGCAGGCTGAGCAGCGAGTCCTGGAGCAGGGAAGGCACAAGGACAGCTCTCACTGTGCCGCTGCGTTCCTCCTGGGCACTTTGGCCTCTCCAGGATGGATTCCATGAGGGACCACTGCCCTTCTCCCAGGATGGGGGCTGCTTGTCATTCCCTCAGGCTCTGCAGTTTGTGCTGGGACACAAACACCAGGAATCACCAGGACACATCTCCTGTCAAGGCCTGTGACTGTGACAAGGCTGAGAAGAGCCAGAGCATTTCTCACATGGTCTCTGATTGCCTCCAGCAGTCTTTGGCATGCTCCATGACACAGGGACTGAACCACCTGTCCCCAGAGCCAGCTCATCTCTGGATCCTCTTTAAAGTCTGGAGTGTTTCTCACTCTCCTCCTATTTCTGCTGCATGCAGAAAGTGCTTTTCTGGGATGCTGTCAGCTCTCCCAGCAAAAGCTGTGTCTGTTGGAGAGTGTCCAGAGATGGGAACGGAGCTGGGGAAGGGTCTGGAGCACCAGGAGCAGCTGAGAGAGTTGAGGAGAAGGGGAGGCTCAGGGGGGCCCTGCCAGGAAAGGACAGCCAGGGGGTCGGGCTCTGCTCCAGGGACCAGGGACAGGAGGAGAGGGAACGGCCTCAGGCTGGGCCAGGGGAGGTTTAGGTTGGATCAAAGAAAGGGTTTTCAGGCCCTGGCACAGGTTCAGTACAGGCAGAGTTGCCACCACTGGAAGTGTTCAAAAACCATGTGGCTGTGGCTCCTGGAGACGTGGTTTATTGGTGAACACATCCATGCTGAGTTCATGGTTGGACTCGATCTTTGAGGGCTTTTCCAACTGTATTGTCTCTGAGATTCTTTATGATTTTACACTCAGCAATGCCTGCTGTGAGCCAGGACAGCAGCAAGTCACATCTGCAGCCTGTGCTGACATGGTGGCCAGGCCCCTCCTGTGTCCCGTGTCCTGTGTCCCTTGAGGCCCTCACAGCAGACAGCTGCTACTGAGAGTGGACACTTGGAATGGATTTGGATTGAGTTATTCCAGTGCTCAGAGAAAATGATGCCTTCCCCACAAAGTGAACACAGCAGACCTCCAGAGGAGCTGTGCCACGGCCACCATCCATCAGACACAACCAGATGGGGGCACTTCCTGGCCCAGACACACGTGGAATCCTGCTGCTCCACTGCCAGGCACCCCCTGGAAGCTGGAGGATTTCTTCCCATTTTGTTCTAGTGCCCTGACCATGGCAAGAGGTTGGAGTGAGATGATCTTTTGTGGGAATCTTGGACACAGGGAATGTTTCTCTGCCTGTCCTGAGAGGTCCTGATCTCCAGGAGAACACTGCTTTTAACCTCTGTCCATGGAGAAAGCTTCCAGAGCTTTGGGATGAGATGAATCAACACGTGTGTAAATAGGCAGTGATGTAGTTGTAGTTTGTCACTGGGTGAAAAATTTAGATTTTGGGTTTGATCTAGCATGGATGTAGGTGAGAGAACAAGACGGAGGATTTTGGGTGTTGTCCCTTCCTCCTCCTTCCTTCTTCTACCTACTCCATTTTCTGCTGTGTGGGGAGCACAATTTTATTGGACAGGAGTGTGCACAATGCAGATACTACGTGAATAGATACAGAATTAGGAATTGGTGAAAAAAGAATAATAAAGTACGTGTTAGGTACATTGTGGTAGTTAATTGGATAGCACATCTTGTTCATAAGGCCTTCGAATGGACATTTTGAGGTCTTGCTGCCACAGGGCCTCAAGGTGTTGGTGTTGTCATCCAGAGCTCTGAACTGATAAATTAATAAACTATCCAGAAGAAGAAAACACCAGCAAGTCCCGTCTGCTTCATATCTGAGCATGGCACAACACCCTGACACCTTCCAGGTGATCCCCGGGTCAGGGGACCCTGTGTCGGCGACTCCGACAATCTTTAAGGTCCTTTCCGACCCAAACCTGTCTGGAATTCTGTGATTTTATCCTTCTCCATGCTTTGAATTGCCAGGGTGTGGAGGGAATCCCTGCAAGAAGGCTGAGGCATGGCTCCCTGTGTCCCCACAGCCCATCGACATCCCCCTTGCAGAAATGATCTCTGTGGTTTCCATTTCATCTGCTGAGATGTGGGTGCTGCTAAACTGAGAATTTAGGAAGCACTCAGGTGTGCTGCAGTGAATTTCAGCACAGCCTTCCCCTCTCACCAGTGCTGAGGACCTGCCCCAGGCCCCTGCCAGCACTCAGAGGAGCCTTTCAAGGCACAAAGCTGCTCTGGGAGCCTTCCCAGCACGGCAGCTCCGTGCCTGGACCACTCCCATGGGTGAGGAGAAAGGTTCAGGAGTTCCCTGGCTCCCATCAACCTCCAGGGGACAATCTGTGGTCTTGTCCTACTCTTGGTGCAGACCCTTTTAGACAACGTGAGTCTTTGGGTCACCCTAATCTCCTAATTTTCCTTTGGCAAGGTTTCCCCAGCAGCATCAAGGGGATCCTTCCTGGTCTTGTGGGTTTATTTTGGTGTCTCGTGAAGATGTGGGATGCAGGGAGGAGCTGGCTGGAGTTTCAGTGTGCCCAGCCAAGTCCTGCAGTTCTCCTGTGGCAGCTTTCCTCTTCTTTAGGCCTTACACACCTTCCACATTTTGGATTGCAGAAACTCCACCCTATTCCACCTGTGGATGGGACTTCTGCTCTCTTGTTGTCCACCTGTTCATCCCTGATTGCTTCATCCAGGCCCCCAAAAGTTGTCCTTTGCCCTCAGAGGTTCCTACACCAAAAATTACCCTCTCAGAAGAAAACAAGGCGTCAAGACACAAGAAATCAGGGGTCAAGGATAGACTGGACTGCCTGAGCTACGCCCAGTTCTCCACAGTCACAGAATCCCAGAATTCTGTGATTCTGGCAATCACAGAGTAGCAGAATGGTTTGGGTTGGAAGGGAGCTTAGAGATCATCTCCTTCCACCCCCCCTACAACGGAAAGGGACACCTTCCACTGGACCAGGCTACACCTCATGGATGTTTGCTCTGAAAGCACATTCACTGCACTTGGACTTGCAAAACATTGAGGAAAAGAAGATATTTGTGCAAAGCTTGACAGGTATCAAGGAAGAGAACTGACAGCAGGCAATTTCTCTGAGGAAAATTCCAGCTAATCCCAGGAGAAAGTGTACAAAACCTATAGTAGAGAGGGAAAATAGCAGCATGTCTGTCTGGGAGAGCTTCATCCAGACCTCAGTTACAATGACAGACGTGTCAGGCCTGACTGATCTTAACCTGTGCATCATTCCAGCGGTTTCAGCGCTCTGGCAAGGAACAGAACCGAGAGACTGTGTTAGGGGAAAGAAAAATAAATATATATAAAGGAAAAGATGGTTTCTGGCCCTGCAGGTGGCCAGCAGGACCTGACAAAGAGATGCTGGCAGGCAGTGATGGACCATCCCTTTGAGCCTCTCCAGGGGATGTGGTTATTCTGTATGGGATGCAGACCAGCATTTCCAGCACCAGGTTGACTCCTTCCTTGACCCTTTGCTTTGGAATTAATCCCAAACCTCTTTGTCCCATTCTCCCCGCTTGGGAACCCATTCCCCTTTGTGTGTTTGTGAATCTCTTAATTTTCCGTGTCACCGTGGTCACAGGCAGTTTATGCAGATTTCGTGTGCTAACGGAGTTGTCTCTGAAATCGGATAATCCCTTTCCATATTTAAGAGATGGTGATCTCCTTTCTCGACCCTGGTTGCGTCAGGCCAAGGTCCCTGTGCTCCTCCACTCCCCAAATCCTCCCAGCACTGCTGCCAAGCGCCAGAGCTGGAGATAATGATGTGAGTAAGATCTTAACACTGCCTTGTACGTCCCTGTCTCTGCTGCGAACGCTCTGTCTGGTGCATTGTGTGCCCGCATTAGCCACAGACTATTGGGAATCAAATTAGATTAGAGGAAAAAAGAGATATCAACTACCCTTGATCTCTGAGGTTTGAGACCAATTGTTTGTGACTAAGATCTTCACTAAGCCTGATTTGAGAGGCACATATAATTTGCCTGGAGTGAAACAAATTAATGGAAAAGCCTCTCAAATGAGGTAAATCCATTTTGGGGTCTTGGTCATGGTTGTTAGTCCATAACTGCCTCTGCTATCTTTCAGTATGATAAACCACACTTTTAGGGCAGCACCAGGCAACTTTATAAACCTAGAAATGGAAGGAGTGTTTAAAAATCTGTGAAACTTCTGCACTGCTGTATGTTGAGGAGAAATGCTCTTTTAAACACTGCACCACAGCATTGCTAGGTTTGAAACACCTACCATGGTTAAACTGCAAAGTGAACCAGTTTCACAGAAATTAAAAGAAAATAAAGTCCAAATGCAGAAAAGAAAATTGTGCCCAGACCTGGGCAAATAAAATATCAAACAATTATGAATGGGATTAAATGTTTTTAAGAGCAACTTGGTAGCAGCTCAGCGGCTAAGAATGCAACTCCCCCCACACTTTAGGAGGTCAGGTGGTCAGGAGTGTCACCTCTCCTTGGGGACATTCTGTTAGAGGACAGAGAAAAATAAAGTTAAACCTGTGCATGATGTTATGAACACCCTGTGATCAAGGAGATTCCTGCACCACAAGGGCTTTTCCAGGGCATAAACACGAGAAACTGCCCCAGAGAGGGGTCAGAGGAGGTGCTGGAGCAAAATGTGCCTGAAGAGTCCCAGACAGCCAGGACTCTGTGGGACTCGGACAAGAGTTCCAGAAGAATCAAATCAGCTGCAAGCTCCAATGTGTAACCTCGGATGGGTGTAGAAGGTGACACATGTGGCACTGAACCCAAATTCTCTGTGGCCACCTGGACAGCACAGCACCAGCAGGTCCAAGTGTCACACCAAGCAACTGGGAAACTGCAGCGAGGAACAGAAGAGACACCTTGGTAAAGAGAGTTTATTGAGAAAGTGCCTGAGAGTTTCTGTAGAGGGAATTCAGGTCTCTCAGACCTTGGAGAGATCTTTGAAGTGGTGAAAAGGAGCGTGGAGGATCTTGTGGACAGCACCACGTCCTTGGATCTCTGTGCCAAGGTACCTCAGAAGAGACTCCTGGGCTAAGGGGCCACGGCTCAGCCCTGTGGGCTGGTAACGAGCTCGAAGGACAGAAAACCAGAATTGGGATGAGATATCCAGTTTAATGATGGAAGAGCTCACCACCAGGCCCAGGAATTCTGGCAGAGTCCCAGGCTTGGCAGCGTGTTTGTCACAACCAAAGGAGATGTGAAAGCTGAGGCAGCGACTCAAATCTATTGAGAATGTTCAGATCTGAAAGGGAATATGAAAAACTGCCAAGAAAGGCAAAATATGATTGGCAGGGAGATAAAATGGCCCTGAGTCCATGCCCCAGACATAAAGCCATTCAGATGGAAAGGAAACCCAAGCTGAATGCAATAACAGGCTTCAAACGAGAGGCGCACAGAAAGAATCTTGCAGCTACAAGAAGTTCCCTGATCATACCTTGAAACTGTCCAGTAACAAAAGGAGAGGGAAATTCATGAAGTAAAATATTGAGAGCAACAGGGAAACTTGGCTACAGCTCCAGTGACCTGAACAGCACAGGCAGTTCTGGCCTTGGCACCAAAAAAATTATTTCTTACGACAGAAAAAGGGCTGAAGAAGAGAAGTGGGATGGTGGGAGAGGCAGAGCAGGTACACAAAGAGAAATGGAAGAGATGGGAAGATGGGCTGAGGGAGAGGGATGCTTTGGAGCTCTGTGCAGTCCTGCCAGCTGTGGGATGATGAAGGGCTGTCAGGAACTGGGCAGGGCTGTGTTTCTGGAGCATGGATTTGCCAAGGGTGGGCTGCTGGCTCTGGGGGTCCCTGTCCTGCCCAGAGCTGTGCTGCTGTGGCCACCTGCAGTGTGCAGCACAGGCCCAGCCCAGGCAGAGCCCGTTGGCTCCTTGCTGGTCCTGGATTCAGCTCCTGCACGAGGGACAGGCTGGGCAGGCAGCCACGGCCTCCTCAGTGCCCCACCACGAGCTGGAAAGGGACTGGGAAAACACACACCGTGAGCAGGCAGCCGTCCAGCCAAATCCAGCCACTGAGTTTGCTAGAAAATTGATTCCCTGAATTGCTCCTTTGCTGCAGATAATGAAAATTAGAGAAGGGATTGTAAACTGCTAATGGGAGAGAAGTGCTGATTTGTTCTGCCTTGGGTTTGATGGAGTTTGCCAAACCCACGGAGCCTCTGCTCCCCTCCTGGTGACACTGGGGAGCACTGGCACCGTCCCACACTGGCAGAGAGGTTTGTAGGGCTCCACAGGAGAGGGGTCCGAGCTGATCTGAGCTGCTGCTGGCACAGGACAACGTCTCACAGGCTGGAAGAGATCCCTCAAGAACCTTTTTCATGGATCCTGATCTCCCCTGGGCCAGAGCTCTCCCACTGGGACACAGGCCAGAAATATCTTCCTGTCCCTGCCGTGCCCACAGACCCTGAGCTGGCCAGGACAAGGTGCAGAGTGGTACAGAGATGCTCCAAAATTTGGGCATCCCCAATGGCCTGTACAAACCTGCCTGGGTCCTGCCCCCATCTCTGATGGTGTGCACTCACGTGAGCAGCAGCTCCACGTTTTCTAAGTCATGGTTGTGAATATTACTTTAATTCCTATTTGGAATCCTGTATCTTTTGTGCTCCTGGCTCCCATCCCTTCTGTGAGCTGTACCCCACCCCTGCTCAGCCTCTCTGCTCTCCTAAACAGGGATGTTGCTGTCTGGCTGTGCCCCTGACAGCTGGTTTGCTTTGCCCAATGTTCCATCTCATCTCTGCAGGCTTTGCCAGGCGCTTCACCTTCTCTAAGCAGAAATTCACTGTCACAGCCGTTTTCCAGTCTGCTGTACCTGTGAGTTCCTTTGCTGCTCCTGTGGCTGTTCCCCTCCTGCCTCTGCACTCACCCCCTCCTGCCCATCTGCTGCCAGGCTCTGAATTCTCCTTGTTCTCTGCTCCCCAACCCCTGTGGACGTTCCCCTTTTGCCTCGCACCTGAATCACAAATCCCTAATTACTCCCACTGTGCTGCCCTCCTCTGATCTCGCTGCACGGCGCCCTGCCCATGCCTCCTTCTCTTTCTGCCCAACATCTTCTCCTTCTCACACTCTTCCTCCCCACTGCTCCTGACAAATATTCCCTTCAGACTCTGGAGGTTCTGAAGGCTTTGCTTGGCCTTGCCTCACCACCCTCCCCACCTCTTGGGACCACCCTGGCTCCCTGCTGCCCCATCAGTAACAAGGCTGGGGCTCATTGAAGCAACGGAGCCACAGCCCTGTCAGGAAATACCCCGTAAAGAACAGGGCCCTGGCAGCTGAGCTGCTGGCAAATGCACAGTGGACTGTGGAAGCAGCAAAGCCCCCCTTTT
>VXBU01002982.1:638413-659686 GCA_013400315.1 Bombycilla garrulus | reverse complement strand
CGGGCAGCGGGCGGTGCAGCATCTTCCCGTGCCTGACGGGCCGGAGGAAGCAGGTGCCTGCTCCGGCTGCCCGGGAGGAGATCCGGCTCGCAAGGGGAGCTGGGGTTGGGGTGGGCTCGTCTCCCCAGCTCGTCCAGAGGGCTGCAGGGAGGGTGCCGGGCGGACCGGGCCGGGGATGTCCGGTGTCCGGTGATGGGCACAGCCGGACACACGGGAGAGTCCCGCTGCCCGTCGGGGAGCGCTTGTCCCGGTGAGGGCGGTGGAGCAGCCAGGAATGCTGCAGTGTCTCCCTGCGGGGATAGCCAAAAGCCCGCCTGCTGTGGGTGCCCCTGTCCGAGCACAGCAGGTCACACCTGCAGAGGGTCTCTCCCACCCCGCCGCTCGGATTCTGTACCGAGTTTTACGCATTGCTGGGCTGGGGTGGTTCAGGTCTCACTGGATATTTGTGCTTTGTCGCACTGAGGTGTGCGGGGCTGAGTGGTCACAGAGCTCCTTGGGCACGCTGGAGCAGTCTCTGCTTGCCTTCCCCAGATCACTGCATACACACACCCCTCTGCTCCAGTGACCGTGGCTGGGCATGGCCTGGTCAGAGGGGACCTGGCTGTGACAGAGCCCAGGCACTGGTGGAACAATTCCTCGTGGCAGCTGGGACTGGCATCAGTGAGTGATGGAAGGGAAGTGGAAGAGAATTTGCAGGAAAACCAGCCCCTGGAAATGTGTATTTGAGCACTGGTGGCTGGAAGATCTGACTGGGATGTGACCTTGAGTCCTAGTGCTGTCCATTGCTGCTTGGCAAAAGTTTTATCTCAGTGAGTTGTAATAGTATAATATAGATGTGACTCAGCAGGCAGCTCTGGAACACATTATCTGAACAGAGTCTGAGAGGTTTTGTGGTGCTGCCTTGGTGTGCACCCTTTGAACCTCCTGGCAGCTGCCTCAGTGCTAGTGAGACATTCCCAAAGGAATGAGTGGTTGGTTGTGGCCCCACACAGCCTGTCTGGGGTAGCCCATCTAAAGCCACACAGGCTTTGTGACTTTCCTTTGGAACCTCACCTCTGACAGTGGCACCAAGGAACTGCTCCAGGATAAGTCGTGTTTGATTTTGAACTCCTTGCACAGCTTGTGTCTCTATTCTTGTGTGCAGCTGCAGCATTCCTGGGGCTGGCAGTCAGCCCGGGGTGTAGGGGCTGAGTCAACTGCTGTTGTCAGTATTGCTATCTGGGCATTCAGATACTGTGAGTCAGGTTAAAAACCCACGACTTTAAAAATAGTACAGTGTGGGTTCTGTCCTTGTGCCCTCTGGTGTAGCAGCCTTCAGAGCTTACATATGGGAAGTGCTCTGGTTTGAGGTCTTTTTTTATCTTGAGGAAAAACTTGCCCTCAAGAAGTCAAATTTCATCACTTCAGAAAAAGTCAGTAGAAAAGTTCTAGGACCCATGGCAGAGGCCAGACTTAACCTCCTTTTGCTGTGTAATTGGGATTAGCAGCACATTTTCTGTGTCCAGGGGCTGTGGGCATGGATCTAATGAGGCAGAACCGCTCCTCAGCAGGAGATGCAGCAGCATGGAAGGAGTTAATACCTCGTGGTTAGAGTAGCTCTGTATCGAGATGGAAATGACTAAGCACTCTGCATTCCTGAAGAGTTACTTATTTTGATATAAAATCTGCCCGTGTCTTTGAGGCATCAACATGGCAGAGTTGTTCAGAGGAGCTTCAGGGTTGTTCTGGAGAGGAACAGAATGGGAATGGCTGAGAGCTCTGGAAAGGGTCCTTTCCTTCCAGGAATGAGCTGCCAGCTTCCCTAGGCTCCAGAAGACCAGGAACAGCTTTTTATTTGGCTACTAACACAGGAGGCTTGGCGACAAGGACTCTGGGGTGGTTTAGGACTGAGGTTGCCTCAGAGCTGCACGGGCTGGTCCAGGCGGTGTCTGTGTTCCCAGGAGCAGGACAAGGTAAGTTGCTGTGTCGGTGCCTCTGTTCTCTCTGTGCCTCTGCTCCAGGGTGCTGGGGGGGCCTGACCTCAGCACTAGACAGGGATTTATTCTGGAACAGCACTGGCAGCTTTCTCTCCTTGCGAATAAGGTTTCAGGAAATGGAATCGTCTCAAGGCTTTGAATGGAAAATGTGTAGTGTGCTCTCTGGCTTTCAGGGCTGGAAAAAGAGTCAGGGCTACCTGTCATGTGCTGTGAACGTGCCTTATTCTTCTGCTTTGGGAGCTTTCAAACAGCGTGGATCAGAGAAGCAGTCTTTTGGCAGAAATGGGTGATGTTTTGTCTAGAAATTACATAATTTTCCCCCAAACTGCTGCTTTTGGTGAAGTAATTCAGTATTCTTAACTACACCGATCTCCAAGTCCTGATGCAGTAAGGATGATAAATTTGGCTTCTCTGGAAATACTGGGAAGCGCACTGAGGCCACTGAAGGAGTTTGGAAGGGGAGGTCAGGATGGAAGCAGTCACAAGTCTGATTATTCTGTGACAGGAATGATTTGTGTAGTGCTTGATACAAGTGCTGGCTGCTTGACCCAGGTGGTCTCTGCCAGCTCTGTGTCCCTGAACTGTGTTTTAGCCTGTCCTGGACTGCATTTAAAGGTTACTTAATTTGGATCACACCACCCCAGTGTGCTCTTTCTTCACCAAAGATCAGCCTCTACTCTTGCCTGGGCTCACGTGATGAGCTGAGATTGAATGCCTGGTTTTGACAGCAAGTCTGGGCAGGTGAAAAGCTGCATTCCTCTCCTCCTTGGATGGAGATTTTGGAAGAGACAGTCCAGGGAGCAGCACTGAGTAGGGAGAACTTTAGGCTTCTGCTGGACTGTCTGTGGATCCTATTCCTGCATGTCCAAGGTCAGGCTGGACAGGGCTTGGAGGAACCTGGGGTGGTGGAAGGTGTCCCTGCCCATGCCAGGGGTGGAAGGAAAGCCTTAAATATCTTAAAATTTAAGTGAGAAGCTTTACGGTCTCTTCCAGTCCAACCCAACCTGTTCTGGGATTCTGGAATTCCATGTCCTGGCCAAGGCTGAGCTTCTCCTCCACATTTCTGAGCTCCTGGTTGTGCCTTACCGTGGGAGCAGGGTCCTGGGCAGTGGGAGAGGGCAGGAGCATTAGGCCTTGGCTTTGGCCATGGCTTGAAATGAGGAAGCAGAAGTGGATCTGCCTGAGGAAGCTGCAGCACAGGCAGTTTTTGTTGCAGCCTTCCCAACATGAGCCATGGCAGGAAGGATGTGGGGTGGGCTGGCAGCCAGCAGAGCTGCCCAGCTTGGGCACAGCAAGGATGGACCCACCTGGAAAGCTGTGCAGGGCTACTCAGCCTCCACTGCGCAGTCATTAGTCCTCGTGGATGGTGTTGGATGTCAGGAAAAGGTTCCTCCCCCAGAGGCTGGTGGGGCACTGAACAGGCTCCCCATGGAATGTGCTGCAAGAGCTCCAGGAGTGTCCTGTGCAGGGCCAGGATGATCCTTGTGGTTCCCTTCCACGCATATTCTGTGATTCTCTGCGAGTTTTTTGCCAGGCTGCTCCCAGAGGAGTTCACAGCTGCAGTGTTTGGAGGAGAAAGCAGCCAGTGCTGTTGGGAATCAGAGCAGCTGTGGGCATGGGCTGTGAGTGAGGGCTGTGAGTGAGGGCTGTGAGGGCTGTGTATGCTGTGAGTGAGTGCTGTGAGGGCTGTGAGTGCTGTGAGTGAGTGCTGTGAGGGCTGTGAGGGCTGTGAGGGCTGTGTGTGCTGTGAGTGCTGGGTGTGCTGTGAGNCTGTGAGTGCTGTGAGGGCTGTGAGTGCGTGCTGTGAGTGCTGTGAGTGAGTGCTGTGAGTGAGTGCTGTGAGTGAGTGCTGTGAGTGAGTGCTGTGAGTGCTGTGAGTGAGGGCTGTGAGGGCTGTGAGTGCATGGGCTGTGAGTGCTGTGAGTGCATGTGCTGGGCTGGTTTAGTGCTCTGGATAAACCCTGCCCCCACTGCAGGGCCCTTTGGCTTCCTCTCCCCGTGCCAGTCCTGCATCCAGCGATGCTGTGTGTGCAGACCTGGCAGGCACTGGAGGATCCTGCTCTGAAGCTGGGGAGGCTGTTTGAGCCCTGTGCTCCCCTGGCTGTCCCCAGCAGAGCCTGTCCTTCGCCAGCCGGGTCCTGGGGAGCGTCCTGGAGCTGCAGCAGTTCAGTGGCACAGCAGAGGGAAAGCTCTTTCCTGTCTGCTAATCAGGGCTTGCAGACACACATCGAGGAAGGATGGCTCTCTCTGGCTCAGGATGTTTTGGCAACAATGCCTATTTATAGGAGAGGGCAGGGGCCCCTCGCTGGTGCGGGAAGAGGGTCTCCAGTGGCTACGGAAGCACTGAGGACAGGCTGGAATGCTGATGAGGGACACAGGGCTGATGATGGAGCAAACCTCCCAGCTCGGGGCTTACCCAGATTGTCCGAGTTTATCCTGTTCAGTGCTGAGTGGGAGAGTTACCAGCAGCTGTCTGGGACAATGGGCTGAGCAGTTCCAGCCTGCAGGAACCCACGCTGTGCAGACAGAGAGCTGCTTCCCACAGCTGCAGTGCTGCTTTGGCAAAGGGGAGAGTGCAGGGAGCCAAGGCTCATTGCCATGTGTGCCCAAACCATCTCTGAGCTGCCTGGGAGCCCTGGGATGTCCTTGACCAGTGAGCTTTCTCACTAGTGCTATCAAGTAGATCTGCCAAGGCCAGTGCTTTGCTTTTAATTGCAGGGCAGATGCCTCTGCCAAGCAGATCAGCAGCTCTGGGGACAGCCCCAGCCCCGGAATTTGAGGTGTGGTTCCAGCAGTGGGCAGGGTGCGGGTCTGCTGTGGTGGGAGCTCTGCACACCCAGCCTGGAGAGTGGGCCATGACCCCTTGCCAGGCAGGTTTAAGCTCCTGTGGCTCCCAGCTTGGTTTGCTGCTCATCCCTGGCTCTGCCCACTCTGCCAGGCTGTGGTGACTCAGGGCTGGCCGGGTGTGGTGGCAGTGGCTGTGGAGGACGTGCCCAGGGTGGCAGTGGCAGCTGGAGCCTGAGCACAGGCCTGGTGTGAGTCTGGCCCCTGGTCTGCAGGGATCCTGTGCTTTTGTGCACGTGTGGAATTCTGCTGCTTCCATGCTTTTTGCAGGGAGACTTCTTGGTGCCAGGGGAATGTTTCCAGAGCCATTGTGGCCCCTGGCCTGAGCTGAGCACTTGTCTCCTACTGCAAATGGAGTTAAACACAGCTGGAGGGTTGGAATTTCTGAAATGGGATAATTGCCCAGAGAAAGGGAGGAACGGGGCTTGTTAGAGCCTATGGGCTGCTGTCTTCTGTCCAGGATGGGTTTTCAGCTGTGCTGGCATATCTGGGAATACTGGGGGTGCCTTGTGAGCTACAGGTAGAGCCAAAGGGCTCCAAGGATTCCACACATGAAATGTCTGTACTGAGGCCATGCTGGACCTACAGGTGCTGGGTCTGTACAGCCACCCCAGTCCTCCCTGGTGGTTTCTGTATTCCTTGCTGAGTTATCTGGAGGATGTGTGCTGTGTGCCCTGGGTTACACGTGTGGGAAGTGTCAAAGAGCACAGCTCCTGTTTGTGCAGGCTCTGCTTGGGCAGGAGAACCCAGAGTGTTTTCTTTAGCATTCCTTCTCTGCTGATCTAAACATGGGGAGATTTTTCACTTGAAGGTGAGAACTCCCCTGTTTCTTCTGCCTTTTGAAACTCTCCTGGCTGCAATCCACAGCTTGGGCACCACTGTCCTCCAGTCTCTTGGATGGCAAAATTTAGGTCGGGTGTTGACAAACAGAACACCAGGCAGGTTTTCACTTGTGCTGTGGAGCAAGAGAGCACTTCTGGGAGGAGGATGCACTCAGGCTCTTCCCCAGCCACCACAGCTCTCCTCATCCTGTGTGAAGCAGCAGCTCCTCTCTGGAGAAGCAGATGTGCTTTTTTCCTTTTTTTCTAGAGCCGCCCTGGTGCCTTGTGTCCTGCTATGTCTCTGCTGAGTGGGGAGCTCAGGTGCCACAGGGATTTGCCTCTCCTGCCTGAGCATCAGGAGGAGCTGCACTCCTGCAGAGGGGCTGGCCGAGAACCACGCTGCTGTGTTCCTCTGCCATTAAATAATTTCCTTGAGTTTGGATGCCTGGGATCCCTCAGGGTGGTTTGTGCCTGCTGTGTTTGTTTTTTAAGCCGGTGAAGCCTCAGCTCCCTTTCGCTCGCCCTCCCAGATGTGCGCACAAGCAGCCCTGTGGGGAATGAGCTCTGGAAGCCTGTCCTGAGCACGTGCTGGATGGGATTTGGGGAGGAATGTTCTGCAGCAGCTGCCAGGGAGCAGCTGGAGTTTGGGGTGGGGAGCAGGGCTGGGGTGCAGCTGATGGCTGTTGGTTTTGTTTTTGCCCACAGGTCGGAGCAGCCAGCCCGGAGTCTGTGACCCCACTTTGGAGCGCGGTGCCAGCTTTGATGCGTGCAGGACGCGGCAGGACGTGGCCAGGGCTGGACATGGGCTGTGTGTGAGCGCTCTGGCCCCTGCCATGCACCCCACGGGGGCTGGGGACAGCAGCTTCTCCCGCGCGGCCGTGCACACCCTGTCCCGCAGCCACTGCCGCAACATCAAGCAGAAGATCTCCCAGTGGGAGGGCAGGACGCACGGCTGCCCCGGCAAGGACAGGCAGCAGCCAAAGGACTTCGGAGTGAAGTACGATCCCAGCTGCAATGCACTACCCAAAGTGAAGGCAGAATGCACAGAGAACGGCAGAAGGGCTGGGTCCAAAGATCCAAAGAGCCTGGGGTTGGATTTCAGGGAAGATGCACGGAGCTGCTGGCAGGCTGGGGACTGTGGTGGCCCAGCTTCCCGAGCCGAGCAGAAAGGAGAGGGGCAAACAGGCCTCCTGGCCCCGGGGGTGACTCTGCCCCCAGGGAACTTCTATACCTCACAAGCTCTCTGGAGGAGAGCAGATCCCCTCCTGCCTGGCAGAACCTCTCCTGTTCCCTTGGACCTCCAGAGGAAGCGCGGCAGCTCGGGCTCCACGGAAAGAGAACTGCAAATCAAAGGAGTGGACGCTCTCTGCAGGGCAGAGAGGAGCTTGAGAAACATTTACTCTGAGGTTGAGGGGCAAGAGGAGGAGTCAGCTCCCGATCCACCACCCAAACCCCGCAGGACTTTCCGCTACCTGGCAGAGAAGGGTGCGGGTGCTCGTAGAGATGCCAGTGCCACCAGGGAAGCTCCCCTGCAAAAGCAGTGTGGAAGGGACTTGGTGTCATCCTCCAGCAAGCCTGAGAAGAAAATAGCCAGCAGGAGGATCAGAGGGAGAGCCCAGAGGTACATAAATCATCTCTCATGTCTGAAACATTTCCTTAAATCACTTTCTAGATGGGCTTAAGCAGCTTGCTTGGCATGATGTCCTTGAGGAGGTGCTGCTAGGGATGATGCCTCTTTTCATGGGGAAAGGATGTTACTGGGTGAGAATATCCTGCTTTGGCTGCTGACAGTCTTGCAAAGAAGGCTCCAGGTTCCCAACAGAAGTCAGCCCACACCTTAGAACAGAGTGGGGTGACAATATGCTGGCCCCAGGGAGAAACCTGCCTCTCCCTGCCTGCTGCTTGCCCACAGCTGCAATTTGGGGATGGCAGAGTAGTTTTCTCTTGGGGCACTGCGGCTGACGAGTGTTTGGCTTTCCTGGGAGAGAAGGATTCTCTTGTTGCTCTAGGCTGGAGGCTGTGGGTACTGCTGTTGCAGTAGGTTTGGCTGCTTTTCCCTCTTTTCCATACCTGTCTGAGGTGGCTCGATGCAAATCCTGCTCACAGGTGAGCTGCCTGTGCTAGAGTGATGTGCACAGTACCAGCAGAGACGTGGTTTGAGGTTCTGAGCCCTTCCACTGTGGCAAAGTGTGCAGCAACAACCCACATTTTGTTATGATGATGATGATGATGGGCTAAATCCCTGCCAGCTCCTCTGTGACCTCAGTGCCCTAATTTCAAAATAGTGGCCAAGGGGATGGAAATGCCAACCCACAAATGCATGAACACCCTGAGCACGAGCAGTGTCCTGGTTCTGAGCAGCTGCAAGTCTGCAAAACATGGTTTTGGTTCTTGCCTCTGACAGGATGGGTCTGGCCATGCCTGCTTTGAGTGTGCTTGGCCATGGAGCCTCCAGCTCCTTTTCTTACTTAATAAATCTCCCAGAATAAGCGAGCAGGACTCACTTGGTGTGCTGGCTTTGACTGGGATAATTTTCTTCTTGGCATCTTGTGTGGTGCAGTGTTTTGGGGTTGTGATGAAAATATTGGTAACACAGCAGTGTGTGAGCTGTGCTCACACGGAGCTGGGAGGGGACACAGTGGGGACAGCTGACCCCAGGCATGCTCCAGACCCTGTGATGTTCTGCTCTGCACTACAAATTGGGGAAGAAGCAGGAAGGAGGGAACATTTGGAGTTTGTGTTCTCAAGTCACCGTTAGGCATGACAGAGCCCCTGGACTTGGCTGAACACCTGCCTGCTGAGGAAAATAGGGAATGAATCCCTTGGTTTGCTTTCTTTGCTTGTGCAGCTTCTGCTTTACCTTCCAAACTGTCTTTATCTCGACCCATGCACGTGCTTTTGTCTCTTTTGCACATTTTGTCTCTTTTGCACGTGTTTTGTCTCCTTTGCCCTCTGATTCACCCCCCCATGCCCCAGGGTGGGAGCGAGGGCTGAGCTCCTGCGTGGGTTCGACCTCAGCCCTGGGAAATGCGAGTCCAGGGTGGAGCATCCGTGTGCTGGGTGGGCCCAGGAAGGGCCACACTGTGTGTGGGCTGCAGACAGCAGCTCCAGCAGGTGCCTTTAGAATAAGTTACACTGGTTTTCCTCTAGGAAATCTTTTGAGTTTGAGGACATCCACGGGTTTCGCAAGCGGCCGGCAGGCAGCGGCTCCCACAGACCTCGGCAGGAGACAAATGGCACTGCAGGACCCAGGCTGGTGTACACTCAGTCCGAGGACAACATCTACGAGGACATTATCTGTATGTGCCCGTGCTTCTGGGGGTGCCCTCGCTGTGTTTAAGGGTGGCAGTTGTGCTGGGGAGGGAGGAGTGAACGTGAGGATGCGTTGAGGTCCTTTCCAGCTCTGGGGCTTTCAAGGTCAGGTCTTCCCCATCTGGGGTTCTCTGTTGGTGCTGGTGACATCTGCACACGAACAGCCTGATTTCAGATGTCATGGGAGGTCACTGCAGTTGGCCTGTGCTGAACTGATTTCTTTATTAGCTCTTGGAATGCTTTGCTTGAGTGTTGCACAGAGATCAGTGTGAACACTGCCAAAATGAGCTGCTTTGCAATAGAGCTGCTTGCTCTGCAGGGGAAGAAGTGTTTTGTTCTGCTGAGTCCATGTACACTTTGCCAAGGTGATGGCAGTGGGTTAGAAGGATGTGGTGAGAACTTTGTCCCTCTTTAAACAGGTCTCTCAGACTCTGTTAAAGCTTGGCAGACAACTGCACTTGGCAGACACTGGCAAAACTTGCAGGGCTTTATCTCCTTCCATAAATCCCCCATCCAATGCTTTTTCCAGGTCCTGCAAAAGAAAATCCTTATGACGATATCAAAGCACTGCCCTTGCCCCTGTGGAAGGTCCCGTCTGTCTGGAAGCTGCCCCCTCCCCGGAGCATCAGCAGGGCTCCCAAGGTAGGCTGGGAGAATTAAAGGCTCAGGTGTTTGCAGAATCATTCTCACAAACATCATTCTCCTTTGTGCTCACCCCCAGCCTCACATTCCACGCTGCAAGTCATTGGTTTTCCTTTTTGTTTTGTTGCTTGTTATTAATGTAAATAATGAACATCTATGGCCGCTGATTAAGCTGTTAAGGAGCAAAAGAGTAGGAACAAGAGAGATTTGGTGAGATGCTTGAGTGGGGAGGTGGGATGGTAGAGCAGTTTTACCAGCTGTAATCTGACTGCTCTTTCTGTGACCTTGGACCAAAACTCGATCTCAGGGTAAACTATGTCTTCTGCTTCTGTTTTCCAGCCTCCCCCAAAACCTCCCTTCCTCAGCCGCAAGTCGCTGGAGCTGAAGCCCTCCCAGACAAATTTCCAAGGGAAGATGGGGAAGGAGACCTCCCTGCCTGTCACTCTGTCTGAGTGGAAGCTGTTCCGAGCAGTGGAGGCTGCCAGCAGGAGAAAGAACCTGCCCTGGGTGAGATTCAAGTGTGAAACTTCACTTCTTGCCTGGCACTTCAAGCTCTTGCTGCTTTGCAAGTGCTTTGTAAGTGGCCCCAGAGCTGTGGGCCAGGCAGGTGATTGGCACTGCTGCTCCAGCCATTCCCTCTCCAAGTGGCAGGGTTGGTGTTTGGGGATCTGAGTGCCAGTTCTGGCTGGGACAGTGGTGTTTTTGTTGGCCAAGAATCGGCAGACAAAGTGCTCAGTGTTGACCTGGAGGTCAGGGCTGTGTGTGAGCACAAGCCTTTCCTCGTGCTTTGTCACCAAAGCCTTGTCCCTTGTTTCCATGGAGTGTGATGGTGCTTTGTGCTCCTGGAGAGCTGTGTGGATGTGTCCCCTGCTCCTTGTGACTTCCCAGACTGATCCTGGTGTTCCACTGCAGGCCCTGAGCTGTGGGGTAGTTGTGGGGCCCTTGGTTACTTGGAATATTGGCCTGGAGTTCTGGGCTGGCATCAGGAGCAGCTGTTTCGTAGTTTAAAGGTGCAGAGGAGCTCTCGGGGATTAGAACATTTCACAAAGCCTTCATGCAGCTGTCCCTTCTGGCCTCTCCCTCCTGCCTGGCTGCAAAAACAATTCTGCTGCTGAGGCCAGAGCAGTGAGGAGGGTTTTTAATCCACCTTCACACAGAGGACTGTTCTGACTCTCCTTCGGTGCCTTGGGAAGGTTTCTGGGTCCTCATGTTGGTTACCAGCTCCCATCCCTCAGTGATAAAAAGGCTCCACGTGCTGTGGAAGGGCAGCTGCAGCTGCCACTGTGGCGGGACTTTGTGCATGGGACTCAAATTCCAGTTGTGGTAGTGGCAAGGACTTATTTTTGCTGTGGTAAAATCATTTCACTTCAGCAGATCTTTATTTCATCTGAAAATCGCGTGTATTTGCTGAGATTGCACAAGACTGTGAGGTAGAGTTGGACAGCTGCAAAGGACTTTTCAAACCTTTAAAGTGCTTTGGAGTATCAAGTAACTTCTGTCTGTGTTTTTGAACAAGCTCTAGGTCTGGAAAATCAGGAAGGAGATGGCAAGATTATAAAAATGCTGTGATGGAGAGTATCTCTCATTTGGAGAGGGAAAATAAAATGTTCTCCAAAAGCAAACCTATTCCAAAAATCTGGTAACAATTTACATGCAGGAAGAGCACTTTACTCTCTTTGCTCATGAGGAATTGAGCCAAGACTGCTCGAGAGGTTGAGAAAAGGACTGGGGTCTAAAAAGACAAAACCTTTTGCCTAAGAAACACATAAACACACCCAGGGTGGTGACTCAGCTGCACAAAAATCAGGGCAGAAATGAAGATCTTCTAGGTAAGGCTGGGTAAAAAGGGAAAGAAGGCAGGTTTGGCAGGAGGAGCTCTGCTCTCTGCAGTGGGCTGTTTGTTCCCTGCAGCCTCCTCGTGCTGGGAGGGCTGGGCTGAGGCAGAAAATGGGGAGAAATCCATTGGAAAAGGAGAGCCTAAGCCCGGTTTGCTGCTCTGGGGATTAAACACTTGAGCTGAACAAACAGGTTCTCTTTAATATATTTCTTTTTATGCTGTATTTGTGATGACAAATGGCTGGGCCCCACCCTCCTGTGTTCAGTTTAATGAATTCTTGAGGCAGGAATGAACTTGACCTGCTCCCTGCATTTAGGGTAAATCCCTCTTCAGATGAAGCAAAAGCCGCCTTTGATGTGGGGACTCAGGAGCCCCTGGGGCACTGGCAGGTGAGGGGAAAGCACAGAGCAGGCTGTGACAGGGACACAGAAAGTGTCAGGACTTTGGCTTTAAGGCTGTTGTGACCAGTGGAAGATTACCAGAGTGTCAAAAGTGTCAAAATGCTGACCCTTCTTTCATGACTGTGGCTCAGTCTGCACTGGGCTGTGCTTTTTCCCAACTTTTTTCTTCCAGTGGACCAGGTGTGTGGTCCTGCAGCACAGAGCCATTGTTCTGTCCCTCTGTCTGTCTTCATTTGTGCAAAATCACAGAATGGTTTGGGTGGAAAGGCCCTTAAATTCCAGCTTATTCCACCCCCTGCCACGGGCAGGAACACCTTCCACTAGAGCAGGCTGCTCTGAGTACATCCTCCTTTCATTGCAGCAAACACCTGGGACAGGGCCTGTGCTTGGAGCAGACTTGTTCTGGGCCTCACTTGTCCTTTATGAGACTTGAGCTGACATCCAGCTACAGCAGCAAACCCAAAAACCAACCCCCAAGCTACACTGAGAGAGCTCTGCTTTTTCTGGGCTTGGAAGGAGCTGGGATGCTGGGGAGCAAGTTCTGAGTCCTCTGTGCTGGAGGGTTTGTAAGATGTTCTTGTGAGTGCCTTTGCATAGAAAGTGGAGATGTGATGCCAGACAGTTTGTCACTTCTATTTGGGAAGGCAAGTGTGACAATTTCCAGAATGCTTGTACAGTCTGGTGTCAGCTTTGAGCTGCGCTGACAGGGATTTTCTTGCAGCAGAAATCTGTGCTTGTTCTTTATCCAGTGAGCTGGGCTAGAAAGACTCCAGCCTCTGAGCCAGGGTTCCTGCAGGATTTGGGCAGCTTTCCCCAAGTCCTGGATGGTGGCTGTTGGGCTGCCCTCCTGTTGGCACCTGGACCCTTCTCTGGACCCCCACATTAACCTCTGCTTCTGCTTTGGATTTCAGCTGGTACTGAAAATACAGGAGATCTTTGATTCCAAGCGTGGAAAGAAGAAGGTGAAGCTGCTCAGTCCTGCTGGGAGAGAAGCAGCTCCAGTGAAAGGTATTGGGGTCTCCAGCATCACTGTGCTCTAAACACCTTGAGTGGCACAATTCCTCTGCCCCCTGGCCTGGCACCACCACCTCGTGCTGACACAACAGTGCGAACCCCAGACTTGTGGCTGGAATTGAGTTTTCAGCTCAAGGAGCACTTGCCTAACCCAAAAATTTAAATTTAACAAGGCACAAGAGGAGGATTCTGAGCCTAGAGAGCTGGGCTGCTGGTTAAAAGGACTTTTTCAAAAAAGCAGATTAAAACAAAAATTCCTCAGAAAACCACTTGGCATGAGAACAACCTCTGACTACTGTGCTCATCACCTGTGTGCCTTGTTCTGTTTGTAGCCACAGTAGGGTCTCTATTTATAGTTATTCTGTTCAGCAGCTCGGTGAAGTTTTATAGCAGCCTCAACCAAGCAGCTGGTTTGTGTTCTTTGCCCGTGCTCAGCTGACCTGCAGGTCATTCACTGACTGCACTGGCTTGATACCAGCTCTGCTTTTTGACATTTGCTGTTGTAACACGTTTTCCAGCTGCCCTTGGCTGATGCTTTGGGCAGGATTGGTGGGCAGCCTGAGGGATGTTGATTTGATGAGTCTCAGGTTCTGTCTCTTTCCCAACTTTGGGTGTTGCCCATCTTCCCTCTGCGTGGCTAATAAGTGAAAACTATGTGTGTTTCAGGTGAAACCAGTGGGAATGAAAGCGATACGGAAAATCAGCCCAAAAGTGAGTGAATCACAGGGCTGGTCCTGTCCCCACAGCACTGCACCCCTGGCTGAGGCAGGGTGGGATGAGCACACTGACGTGTGGGGATCTGCTGAGACAGGGACAGGGAGCCTCTCAGAGGCCTCATGGCCAAGCCTTGGAGCTGCTGCTGTGACAAGCCAGCCGCTGGTTCTGCCCTTTCCCCTGAGCCCTTGAGGTTTAATGCCATTACTCTGCCAGTCACCAGAAGCAGAGTCATTTTTGGGTTGTGGCTTGTGGGAGGTTGTTCCCGATCACCTTCACTGCTGCTGCCGCTTGAGGTTATTTCCCTCCTGATTCCTTCCCTTGGTTTTGCTTTATGTAATGCTGTGAAATGTCCTTTCCTCTGGGGAGAATTCACCTGGGTATTTGTCTGGTTCCAATGTCCTGAGCTGGATCATAAACCCAGACTCCAGACCTGAAACACCTACTTGGTCTCAGCTGGTTTGAGCTTCCATGTGAAGACAGATTAAACAGAAGGATCTGGCACAGGGTGCCCAGAGAAGCTGTGGCTGCCCCAAGGCCAGGCTGGACAGAGATTGGAGCACCCTGGGACAGTGGAAGGTGTCCCTGCCCATGGCAGGGGGTGGCACTGGATGAGCTTTAAGGTCTCTTCAACCCAAACCATTCAAGGATTCTATGAATTATTTTAGGTGTTTCATTTACTTGGAGGGAAGCATTCAGAAGGCTTTAACTTGGAATGAAATTGAAGTTCCATTTCTTTATGTTAAGAAGAGTAGTGGAGAGTGAAGAATCTCAGCAGAAATACAGTGATTGAGTCACTGCCTGATGGAAGAGGTGTTTGAGAGTGTCTAGAATGTGTCACGGTGCCTGGGCCTCAGGAATTCCTGACATCAGAGGGCTGTGCCTGTGCTTGAGAGCCTGTGCTGCCTGTCAGGACAGCCCAGCCTGGAGTGTCTTGGCCAGGGAGCTGCCTCTGTCTCTCCTGAGTGGTGTTTGGAGTGGCTCCCTGAGTTCTGGCAGCTCCTGACCTAGTGCAGCTGGGCTTCACTCCCTGGTACTCCATTGTGAGGTGTGTAAGAACATCAGGGCAGCAGGAGAAATTTCGGTATCTGTCAGGAGAGATTTGCAGAGCTGCTGCCAGGCCAGTGCTCCCCATCTGAATCACAGAATCCTGGAATTGTTAAGGTTGGGAAAGACCTCTAAAGTTATCAAGTCCAGTCATCAACCCAGCACCACCACTGTGCTCACCACTAAACCACATCCTCATGTGCCACATCCACACAACTTTTAAATACCTCCAGGGATGGTGACTCCACCGCCTGCTCCAATGCTTAACAGCCATTCTAGTGAAGAAATTGTTCCTAATATCAAATCTAAACCTCCTCCAGTGGAATCTGAGTTTCCTCTCCTCCTGTCTCTTGTTCCTTGGGGGAAGGCCAGCTCTGAGCATGAGGAGCTGACACAGACACCTCATATCCTATGGAGAGGGTTTGGATGTTGGGCAAATCCACCCATCCCTTTCCCCCTTGATGGCAGTGCTGAGTCCTCTTCTGTGCCCTGTAGGTGTGTGGCAGTGGCAGCCACAGGCTGGTTTGGGATTTATGGGATTTATTCCTCTCCCCAGGTCACCACAGGTGCCTGAGGCGCTCGGCCTCCAAGAGGAACCCACACTACCAGACCTTGGAGAGGGATCTCATCGAGCTGCAGGAGCAGCGGCTGTTTGAGCTCTTCGTGGTGGTGTCCCTGCACAAGAAAGCATCTGAGGTCACCTACACACCACACATCATCCAGCAGTTCCCCAGCAAGGTAGGAGCTGCCTGGAAACCTGCCCAGGGAACAGCTCAGCTCTGTGTGTCCCCTCCTAAACGGCACTGCTCAGGATCTGGGCTTGGAATGTGAATCATGTTAACCTGTGACACACCTGATGTGTAGTGTCAGGAGGTTGTTGAATATGTGTCTTGATAAAGACTTTATTGTCTTTTTTCGAACTAGAAAGGCTCCTGCTTAATTCAAATTTCATGAAGCTGTGGGGTATTTGGTACCAGCTGAAGGGGAGGAAGGAATGCAGAGCTCTGTCCCAAAGCTGGCAGGAGCCTCATCCTGGCAGTCTGTCCTTTATAAACAGAGAGTGAAACACTGACGGTGCACAGGAACTGGAATCCCAGGGCTTTTATGCTTATTTATACTGTTTTGAAGAAGAATAATAATAAAATGGCAAAGCTGTTTGTACAAGCCCCCAAAACCAGGAGAGCTGTGGAGGTTGAAGTGCTGTAGCTCAACCAAGCTCTTTAAAATAAGCTGTTCATCCCAAATGGGTGACAAAACCAGTGTGTGACCAGTGTGTGTCCTCAGTTGGGAAGCTGAGATGGAGCCTTGGTGTTTCTGTGGTACCAGATTGAGATGAATATTCAGTTGTCACTGTCTGGGCTCGTACCTGCTGCCTTCCACAAAACAGAACACAGCCTGGAGTTCTGGCTGTGCCATCAGGAGAAAGCCAGGGATTATTGAGGAATCTGCATGTCATCCACACAGAGGAGATGTCAGATCCATTCAGGGAGGTTGTGTGGGACCCCAGCAGGTCCCACAGTGTCCAGGTTCCTGCTACCTAAAGGATTTGTGTGCAAATAACTCCAGTGTCTTAAGTGTGAAAACGCCTTGGGTTCACAAGGTGAATAAGGAACTACAGCCAGAAAGAGTGCACAGTGTTAATTTAGTGGGTGAAACTGAACACACCCAAATAATATCTGCTAAAAGTGCAAACTTTAGGGTGTTGGGAGAAGAAAGGAATGCAGCAGATTTGGCTTTTCCCTGGTGCAGCCTCTCAGTCTGCCCATTGCCTTTGGGAAGGCACTGCAGGGTTCCTGTCCTGCTCTTTACTGCTTTTTATAAAGGCACTGACACAAAAAAATTGTTTTCTCAGTATTTATTCATCCTCTGCTCAAATGTAAGCGTTCTGGTGAGTGACTTTAGATGGGACAGTGTGTCAGATTGGGTGTCTCCCTTCTAATTTTAGCTTCATTTCCAAGTAATCTGCTGTCACCCTCTGCTTTGGGCTGTGTGCCATAGGACATCTAAGCTTTTGTACAACTGTTACTCTGTGAAAATGCTGTTCTGTTTTCCTAACACTTTGTGCTGTCAAAGGTTGGGACACTGGCCTGGATGTGCTGAGTGCCTAAAATCAACTGTATACAATGAACTTTCCACTTCTTGGGGGCAATTCCTACTTAAATGTGTAAAAATTCCTTACATTTCTTACAGAGCCTTTTATCTGAACACCTTTCTTTTGCTCTTTCTGGGCTGTTTTGAGCATGGAAATTGTCCTGGAGTCCTTGAGGGATTTGATTGGAACCCACATGTGGTGTGGCTGGAACATGTGATTCAGGGACAGTTTTTGCATTTCAGTTATGAATGATCTGCACATCACAGGCTGAACACATTCCTGTTCCTATTGGTGTTTTCAAACCTCCCAGGGGTAGAACCAAGCAGGCTGATCCAGCCATCATCTGGGGGGTCATTTCTACATTAATTTTCCTATACACTTAGCCATGCTTGCTGTCATGTCTTGCCTTACTCTGTCATTACTGGGCTAGGTCATTTTACAAAGGTCCAATCAGCGGGAAATTGCAAGAGGGAACTGGGAATGTGCTAATAGTGAGAACATGTTCTCCTGTACCTGTGCATTAGCTGTGTGATGGATCAGCCTTTGCAAGTGTCAGGAAGATGCTTTCTGTATTTTAAATGCTGCAGCTGTGCACCAACTTCAGTGACTTCAAATGCATCTGTTACCCCTCCAGCCTGAACATCCCTTCAGACCATCAAAGGATACTGAAGAGAGGCTGAAGGTCATTCCCAAATTCTGCTTTCCAGATCCCAAAGACTGGTTCCCTTCATCAGACCTTAAAAGGTAAAGACTTGGTGTTGAATACTTGTGACTGAGAGAGGCAATGCTGGAAGCTTCGGAGTGTGCCAAAGGAGCTGCAGCCAGAGCAGGGGAAAAGGGGAAAGGATCCAGGAAATCCCTGTGGTAGGAGGGAAGATGAGGTAGGGAGCAGGGCTAGAGGGCTGCTGCAGCCTTTCCTCTGAGGAGGAAGAATTTATCCACGGCCAGCTCCTGGGGCTGGAAGTGCTTCTGCTGCTCTTTGGCTGCATGGGGAAGCAGCTGGGAAGGAGGAGAGACAGAAAAGCTCAGTGAGAACAGCTGAGAAGGGGGAGAGATGAAAAAGCTCATGGGGGTGCAAGTTTTTCCCCTGAACAGATCCCAAATCATCTTTGTAATCATGCCTTGGCCCTTGTCAGCATAACCAGAAGGAGTTTGTGTGCTTTGTCAGTCTCTCCCCTGAGCTGTGTGGTGAATTTAACTCCAATCTGCTTTGGCTCCTCAGTGAAACCTTTTCCTTCGTGCTGACGGGGGAGGACGGCAGCCGCTGGTTCGGGTACTGCAGGAAGCTCCTGGTGAGCATCTCTGGGAGGGCTGGGTACAGAGAGCACTGGCTGGGCCCTCTCAGGAATGACTCAGGGCTGCCCTCCCACGTGGGTTACCCATCCTGTGCTGCTGTGGTGCTGCTAAGCCTTGGGATGCAGAGGAAAGGGTCACGATGGTGCCCAGAAATAGAGAAATGGGATCTGGGCATGAACCAGCTCCTGGAACTGGGTGTTCCTCGAGAACCTTCATAGTCATAAGTGTAGGGGGGCTGCAGCAGAAGGAATTCTGCAGATCAGCTGCAGTGTGGGTGCTGGGTTGTTCCTTGCCCCCCTGTTCTCAGCAGAGCTGTTGCTGTTGCCTTTCAGCCAGAAGGGAAAGGGAAGCGCCTGCCCGAGGTGTACTGCATCGTGAGCCGCCTGGGCTGCTTCAACCTCTTCTCCAAGGTGAGAGGCACAGCCTGTTCCTGGAGCCCTGACAGCCTGCAGGCTCCCCAGAGAAACTGGATGCTTCTGTCAGGCTTGGTGATTGCAGCTCATCCCAGGAGAGTGGTGCTTCCCTCTGTCTGGGCTTTGAGCAGGAACTAAAATACTGGTGCTGAGCCTTGTCAGCCAGTACACAAATCCTGCAGCAATTACTGCCAGGAAGGGCCTTCTAATCCCTGGTGTTACTGAGGGTGCCCCTTCATCCTCTTCTTCTGTGACCTGGAAATGGAAAATCAGTTTGGGACAGGGTTGGATCTCCCCTGGTTTTTGTAGCACCATGAGGAGGGGAGATAAAGAGGTGAAGACTGGGGAAAGCTGCTGCAGATAAAGGGCAGTTGTTGCAGGAGAGTACAGGGACAAGCTTTGATGAAAGATGGTTCTGATTGTTGGAGCACAGAGTTTCTAGAAGATGCTTTCTGTATTTTAAATGCTGGAGAGGGATGAGGTGTTGCTCCTCTTAACTCCTCTAAATAATGAGAATTTGATGACTACATACAAGACACTTCCTTCCAGTAGCAGGAGACTGGAGAGTTGTGCTCACAGGAAGCTGTTCCTGTTTGATTGTTCAGACATTTGAGATCAATTTCACAGGGGTCCCGGGCGAGCTGGGAGGGGGCTGTGGGTCTGTGCTGGAGCCTTCTCCATGGGAATGCTCTGATGGATTCTCCCCTGGTCAGTGACCCGAGGGTCTGTGTGTTCCCTGCAGATCCTGGATGAGGTGGAGAAGAGGCGGGAGATGTCCCCAGCCCTGGTGCACCCCTTCATGCGCAGCGTGATGGAGGCGCCGTTCCCCGCCCCGGGCCGCACCATCACCGTCAGGAGCTTCCTGCCAGGAGCAGGAGATGAGGTAACAGAGCTCAGCCAAGCTGCCTGCTCTCTGTGGGGTCTCTGGGCTCTTTGCAAACTGCACAGTGGTGCCTGGAAAGAATTAGTCTGAGGAAAACATGCTGAAGTTGGAAGGGAGGCTGTCCTGGAAACCTGTTTGCTGTGGAATCATCTGCTGGGGAAGTGATTCTTGCTTCTTATTGAGGAGCTTCTGGGGCACTCTTCTGTGCTTCCCCATGCCAGCTGTCATGGGATTCTGTGTAAAACCATGGAAGGGACCCACAAGGATCATTGAATCCACCTCCTGGCCCTGCACAGAACCCCCAACAATCCCACCCTGGGCATCCCTGGCAGTGCTGTCCAAGCGCTCCTGGAGCTCTGGCAGCCTCAGGTCTGTGCCCATTCCCTGGGGAGCCTGGGCAGTGCCAGCAGCCTCTGGGGGAAGAACTGTTCCTGAGATCCAACCTAAACTGCCTTGGCACAGCTCCAGCCCTTCCCAGGGTCCTGTCCCTGCTCCTGCCCCTCAGGAGGAGCTGCAGCTTGCAGTGAGCTCTGACCTCAGGCCTCTCTGCCGTGAGCTGAGGGTCCGTGCTCTGGGCTGCTGCCCCAGCTGTCCTTGTGTCTGTCCTGCAGGTGATGGAGCTGTGCCGGCCCTTGGACTCCCGGCTGGAGCACGTTGACTTCGAGTGCCTCTTGCAGTGTCTGAGCGCGTCCCACACCATCCGGATCTTTGCCTCTCTCCTGCTGGAAAGGAGGGTCATCTTCGTGGCTGACAACTTAAGGTGAGAGATGATTCTGAGTGGTTCTTTCTGAGGGATGCTGTCACTGGATATCATTGTTTATTTCTGTTTGGACCTGTCCCATGTCCAAGCTTGTCTAGTTTTGCAATTAGTTCAATTTGAAAACCTTCTGCACTCTCCCCACAGCATGTGCATGCCTAGAATTTGCAGCATGCTGTTTGCACAAGAGGAGATGAGGGAATGTTTCCTTTTTGCCTCTTTAGCCTGGGCTGATGGTGGTTTTAGCTCCCCATAACCAAGTTCCAGAGGGTGCATGGGACCTCTGCTGCTGCACAGACTGTGCACGAGTGACACCTGCCCTGAGCGTTTCCAGCCTGTCCTGAAGGAGGCACTGACCCCCTCGCTGTGCTTCTCCCACCTCTCCAGCACTCTGTCTAAGTGTGGGCACGCTGCAGTGGCAACACTTTACCCCTTCACCTGGCAGCACACCTACATCCCCGTCCTGCCCGCCTCCATGATCGACATCGTGTGCTCTCCGACCCCATTCCTCATTGGCATCCTCTCCTGCTCCCTGCCTCAGCTCCAGGACCTGCCCATAGAAGAGGTGAGGATATGTGGGACACAGGCAGTGTCAGTGGGGTGAGGTTGGACCTCTCTGGAGTATAAACTCTCAGACTTCTCCCAGCCACTTGGTGAATTTGCCAGGTAAATGTCAGGATCTTCCAGCGTTATCAAAAATAAATAATATTGACTGCTCTCAGAGACAGGCTGCACTTATGCAAAACTTGTGTTTTGTGTGTGACAGCCCTATTTAAAAAACATCCTACATTTAAAAACCCAATTAAAAACCTGTTTTTTTCTATGCATCATCATGCCTGGTTATGAGTCAGTGTGTTTTCTATGTATCCCCAGGTTCTGATTGTTGATCTTTGTGCTGACAAGTTCTTGAAAGAGGTGAGTGAAATAACGGTACCTATTTCTCATGGGTTTATGCCAGGAGAAGGCATTGATGAAAGAAAATAGTCAAAAGAAATCAGGAGAAGCTGGTGTTCATATGGAGACTCCAGTGGCTGAAGAAATACCTTGTAATCCTTTTGAACTGACAGAGAAGGGAACAGGCTTACAAATCCTTGTTGCAAGGTTGAGGTTGCACGAGGTGGAGAGCTCTGCAAAGCCGAAGTTGCTGCTTGTCTGAGCTGAGTTTAAAAACTATGACTTGGTTTCTTATGTCCTAAGGTTCCCTGCTGCTTTTTTGGCCTCTTT
>VXBU01002982.1:607118-630677 GCA_013400315.1 Bombycilla garrulus | reverse complement strand
CGAGCCCAAGCTGCTGCCCTGCCTGCACTCCTTCTGCCGCCGCTGCCTGCCCGAGCCCGAGCGCCAGCTCACCGTGCCCGTGCCCGGCGGCGCCAACGGCGACGTGCAGCAAGGTGAGCGCGGGGCTCCTCCGGGACAGCCCGCCGGGATCGGCCCGGCAGCGCGGGGCTCCTCCGGGACAGCCCGCCCGGGAGAGCGGGACTTCTCCGGGACAGCCCGTCCGAACCGGCCCGGCAGCGCGGGGCTCCTCCGGGCCAGCCCGCCGGGATCCGCCCGTCCCGGAGCGCGGGGCTCCGCGGCCCCGACCCGCCGGGGCAGATCGCGCTTTCCCGGGGGCAGCGGCGGCCGGGGCTTGGGGAGCTGCTGGGATGGGAGCGCGGGTTGCGGATCGCTCCCGCGGGTTTCCGGCGCTACGGGAGGGACACGGAGCTGTTGGAGCGGGCACTGGGGTGGAGCAGCTCTGCTGGGGGATTGGGGTTGTTCCGCCTGGAGAAGAAGAGCTCCAGCGGGACCCTAAAGCGCCTTCCGGTGCGTGAAGGGAGTCTGTCATGAAAATGGGGACAGACTTTTTAGCAGCACCTGTTGCGGTAGGACCGGGGATAATGGTTTCACACTGGAGCAGGGTCGGTTAGATTGAGTGGAAGAAAAAAATGTTTACCATGAGGGTGTTAGAACACGGCACAAGTTGCTCAGGGAGGTGGTGGAAACATTCGGTGTCAGGCTGAACCAGGCTCTGAGCTCGAGTTTGAGATGCCCATGCTCGTGGTGACCTTTAAAGGCCCTTTCTAACCCCAGATATTCTGTCATTCTCTCCTTCTGCCTGTTTTATTTTGGCTCTCGGGTGACACAGCGGAGGCGAGTCAGGAAGGGGGTGGGCAGGTGCTGGGTTCCACAGCACTGGGCAAAAACGTGTCTCATTAAATTCCGATTCACTGTTGGTGCAGTGTTACCTGCCCAGGTGGGAACACTGTGTGCACTGAGATAAAACCTTGCAGTGCTGTTTGTCACCTCTGCCCGGGGGATCTGCCTGGACAGAACTTGTGCCAGGGAGCAGGAGTACATGCTCCTTCCACGTGTTCTTTTTGGAATCACAGCTTGGGATTGATTTTACTTTCCTAATATATGTTCAGGGATGGAATTGAAAAGCTTCTGGAGCTTTAGATGAGGTGACTCACCTGCTGTGGTGTACAGGCCAAAGTAGGGCCCTGGTAAGTGGTTTTGCAGGTCCTAAATGGGCTCTGTGGTCAGGGAGACCTTGTTTGGTGACATCTTTGCACTCAAGCCTTTCCTGTATGTTCCTCAGTGAAGGAATTAACCTGGCATGGTAGAGATTTTCTCATCCAGACTGTTCAGAAATCCATCTAGGATGTGATCTTAGAAAGTTCATTGGTTTTAAAAAGATGATGTATTAAATATAATTTGACAATGCACTGAGTAAGGAACTCACATGGTCTTGTGATCCATGTTTTTAAATTCCATAATCTACATTTTGTATATCATAAAGTGACAGAGGGATTTTGTTTGGAGGAGACTTCAAAGCTCATCCAGTCCCAGTCCTGCTGTGGACAGGGACACCTTCCACTGTCCCAGGGCACTCCAAGCCCTGTCCAGCCTGGCCTTGGGCATTTCCAGGGATTCAGAGCAGCCACAGCTGCTCTGGGCACCTGTGCCAGGGCCTGCCCGCCCTCACAGGGCAATGATATACCAGTGACATGCACAGAACTTGGATCAGGGTTTATTTTATTAGCAATTAGCAGGATTATCTGAGTCCTGCTGTGTCTGTAGGATACAGGTGTGAGAACCACTGTGTACAAACTGGAATATCACTTCTCGTTGTGCACATTTTAGCAATGCTTGTTGTGTGCTTTGGTGTAGAAAGAGATCATGTTTGGAGCATTTTTCTTGTGAGGAGAGACTGCGAGGCTGGGTCTGGATAGTCTGGAGAGGGGAAAACTGAGGGGGGATCCCATCAATCCTTGTGAATATTTCCAGAGGATGGTGACAGGCTCTTTTCAGTGGTTCCCAGGGCAGGACAAGGAGCAATGGCCATAAATTAACACAAAAAGTTCCACCTCAGTGAGGAAGAAATTCTTTCTGTAGAGAGTGACAGAGACTGGAGCAGCTGCCCAGGGACAGGGGTGGAGTCTCCCTCTCTGGACACATTCCAGACCCACCTGGACACATTCCTGTGTCCCTGCTCCAGGTGACCCTGCCTCGGCGGGGCTTGGACTGGGTGATCAGCAGAGGTGCCTTCCAGCCCCAGCTGTTGTGGGATTGTGGGAGTGTCCTGTGGGATCCAGCTGTGGATCCAGCTGTGGCTGCAGCTCAGCCTGCAGGAGCGCAGGAACTGGCAGCAGCTCAGCTGAGGATGGGCCGTGAGCAGCAGAGGCATTTTTGTGGGCAGCTCTCAGCACCTTGAGAGTGGAATCACTACAGGAGATGGTTACCAGTAAATCAGATAGAAAATGGACATTCTGAGCCTCCTGAGAAGCACCAGTCACTCAGGTTCCTTCCCTGTTTTGGTAGTCACAAAGTGTGAAGTGTTACTTCCACTTCTGCTGATTCTCAAGTCTCCTTCGTGACGAGCAGGTGCTTTTTTATCAAGGAGGAATGAAAGGGAAGTGGTACCTGTAGCTGTACCTGAGGCAGGTTGCACTTTGCTGCTCTCACTGCTGGACTGTGCCTGCTGTCTTTCAGCATCTCTTCACATAGACCACAGAAGTACAAAGTGATATTTTCTTGGTTGCTTTCTTAATTAGTTTCAGAGTTTGCTCAGTGAGAGCTGTCAGGACTTTAAACAGTATATATATATGTATTTATGGGGTAAAAGCTGTGGAAATGGAATGTGAGGTCGGTGCCTGCAGAGCAGTTCTCTTGACAGCACCTTTCCTGACGGAAAGGAGGAGCAGTGAGGATGCTGGAGACAGGGCTGGTGGGTCTGGATCAGCATCTCTGCTCCTGCCAGGCTCCCAACCACTTCAAAACCACTGCTGAAGAAGGCAGAAGAATCATCTCAGTTCCTGAAAGTTAGAGAACCCCTGACTAAAGCTTAAAAGAATTATCTAAAGTTGTGGTTTGCTGTGTTAGAAACAAGTCCTTGATGGGTTCATACCCGTTCTGCTGGTGAAAGAGGTTTATTTTGTTGTTGATTACATTTATGTAGGAAAAAAATAGAAGATTCTTGTTTTATGTATTTAAAACTTTTTTTTTTTTTTTAACATGAGAAGTAGCATTTCATATGCAGGTTAATGTCTTAATTGGTTCCTATTCCCAGTGGAATAAATAATGGGAATGTGCATTTTATTTGGTGGATAGGTGATTTCTTTGTGATATTTCAGCTTCTAACTGGACTCCTCCTTTCAGGCTGAATAGGTTACAAGAAAATGCCTGAATTTGTATCACAGTATTCTGGGGGAAAAAAAAAAATCTGATTTCTAAGTTAGAGATTTCAGACTGTAACAGATACTGTAAAACAACTTTTCCTGCACCCACTGCTGCTCCTGCTGCTGGAGGAGAGGTTGTTTTGTGGTTTCACTGCCTGGATGAGATATTTACAATCTCTCTTAAGAAGATTATCTCAGTAGAGAAGCGTGGGGCTCTCCCAGCTCCTTGGGAATGGCACAGTTACAGCTGGGCCGAAAAACCAAATGAGCTGAAAAATCTCTGCAGTTGGTTTTGTGTGTAAACTGAGGAACAACACATTTACTACGCAGAGCTGATGTGTGGTACCATAAATTGGTTTGATATGCTGAATTCAGCTTCTGTAGCCAGTGTTGCTGTGTTGTATTAATCACACCTGAAGGGGTTTTTTTTGTTTTGTTTTATTTGTTGGTTTTTTTTTTTAATTTGCTGAGTGAGGAGGACATAAAAAGTCTGATGTGTGTGAGGATGTGACATGTGTCTTATACTGAATTTGGTGGTAGTTACTGTAATTTTAGTCTAGAAGAATGAAAATTCCTGCATCAAATAAGGCTGTTTAAGCTGTGTAAATACAACTTCTTAACTTTTATTAAACTGCACACGAGTAGACATTACCTGAACTCTCTTGATTCTTTACTCTTCTCCTGTATTAATAAGTGAGGCTCATGAAAACATGCTGGAGCCTAGCATGACTCCTGGAAAATGTTCAGTTCATATTCTGGACTTAATAAAAATTTTGCTGTGAAACTTAAAATTTCAGTCTAAATTAATAGTGTATTGTAAAATATTTCCATCTGAGAACATTAAGGCATGTGTTATTTTTATAAAAATTAATATTTGTGGCAGTTGTATTTTTTTCATATTAAATACAATGTATTGTCAGTTCAGTGTTGATAATTGCAATATAATCAAGGATTGTTCAAAAAACAAAAAGCTGAGTTAGGAGTGGACCTTGAAAGCAGTTAATTTTTTTAATGTATTTTTTTCTGACAGATTTCAGTTTGACAGTGTCACTCCCTTGACCTGTGAGGGTTTGTTTCAAGGCCTAATCACTGAAATTAGAGCAGGATTTTGATGTATGGCTGTGCAGAAATATACTTGGACCTTTGCAGTGCTGAGAGAAGTAAATATTATGCACGTGGAGTAGCTACTATTGGAGTTGTTCTCACCCAATGAATGGGAGCTGGCAGAGATTCATTCCTGAGAAGGCTGATTCCCTGCCAGGCCCAGGCCCTGAACGGAAGCTGGAATCACTGGATTGCTCAAGTGCCTGCAAAGGTTTCCAGAACTGGGGAGTTTCATTGTTACAGTGTAAACATCTGAGAGGGCTTTAATTATCATATCTTTAATTATCTTTAATTATCTTATCACTCCATGCTTCTGTGGGGGGAATCAGTCTGGTATTGCCACCTGAGCCAAGCCCGTGTGTGGAGCCAGGTGTCTCGAATGATGCTGCTGGCTCGACAGAAATTGGGATTTGGGAGGCTGGTTGTCAGGGGATGATGTGAGAGAGCTCAGGTTTGTGCTCATTGATGTCTCACTGGGATCAGCAGGATTTGAAGCCATTCTTTGGCACAGGGGTGGCTGGAGTGGAGCAGCAGGTGGGGTGGCAGGGCCAGGTGTGTCCAGCCCCGCCCCTGGCCCAGAGCCGGTCTGGTGAGAGGTGACAGCAGGTTCCTGGGAGCTCCAGGTATTGGTGAGAGGAGGTTCCTGGGAGCTCCAGGTGTTGGTGACAGCAGGTTCCTGGGAGTTCCAGGTGTTGGTGAGAGGTGACAACAGGTTCCTGGGAGCTCCAGGTGTTGGTGAGAGGTGACAGCAGGTTCCTGAGAGCTCCAGGTGTTGGTGAGAGGTGACAGCAGGTTCCTGGGAGCTCCAGGTGTTGGTGAGAGGTGAGAGGAGGAGGTTCCTGGGAGCTCCAGGTATTGGTGACAGCAGGTTCCTGGGAGCTCCAGGTGCTGGTGCCTGCAGGATGGGCAGTGTTGGACCATCCTCCTCGGGATGGGCAGTGTTGGACCATCCTCCTCGGTCCGTGGGGAGCAGCAGTTCCTTTATTCCTGCTGCTGGCACTGTGTCCCTTTGCTGTGCCCCTGAGCCCGGGTCTCTCCTCACACCCAGAGTGCTCCAGCGCCCCGGGCTGGGCCCCAGTCTGGGCTCTGTCCCTGCTGGGAGCCCTGAGCTGGGCCCTGTGAGCAGGGGGCTGTCCTTGTCCTGCTCTGCAGCCTGGGACACACTGCTCTCTTGTGAAGGATGTGCTCTTGGCTCCTGTCCAACTTGGTGTTCATAACGCACTTTAAACATCTTACTTTAGGGTATTAAGTGAGGTCAAAGTTACTTTTTTATCCTTTTTTTTTTTGTAGTTTCAGTACTCAGAATATTATGAAGCAACTGAAAAATCGGTAAAGAATTTTGTGCTATGCATCAGAGCTGATGTTAAAGGAGTTGTATCTCATGAAAATAGGAATTTTAGTGTATAAGTAGGGGTGTTTAGGAACACAAATGTTTGGGGTCAGTGTTTGAATAAACTTTGAATTTATAAATTTGAACTGCTGGAAAGACTCCCAGCAATGGGGAGGATCCATTGGGTGCCACTGAGGTGCAGAGGGATTTTTGGATCTCACACCTCATGTGCATGCTCTGCCCTTCCTCGTTCATGTCCGTGATCTCATCAGATCTGTGCCATCATCATTCAGATCAGTAACTCTCTTAATTATTCCAAGATTGCTTTCTGTTCTCTGTGAGATGTCAGTGGGCTGTGATTTGTTTATTTTAAGTTGATTGAAATCAGCTTGGACTTGAAGCCACCAAGTGAATGTGGAGCCCTCAGTGTGGTGCTTCTTGTAAAATTTCCTTATTTTGCTTTAGCTCCTGTGGTGATTTTAGGCAGTAAATGAGTTTCCAGGGCTCCTTGTGTGTTCCCAGCTTCTTTCACCCCACCTCTCCCTTCTCTCCCAGGGCTGGAGGCTCACAGAAGGCTTCTGTAGTGTTTGTAAACAAAAACTAAAAAAAACAGATCAAGATGATTGTAGGTGGATTTGGTGGGGGAACAGGTTAATTCTTACTGGCTCAGGAAGCCTCGTCGTTTTAGAGCTGGTCTCTGAAATATCTGTGGGAATTCCAGAAGGAAATGCCCAGAAGGCTGGGTAGGGAGCAAAGAAGATTCAGAAAATTCCAGTTTTTTCTTGGCAGAAGCAGTGGGTGTGAGTTGAACACACACTGGTGGCTGAATATCAAGCTGGAGTGGGGACAGTGGCCAAAGAGTTGACATGAGCTTCCACTGGAGTGTCTCTGTTTTGATCCTACAAGACTGGAAATGCAGAGAAATGAACCTTTCCCCGTCCTTCACTGTGGCTCGCAAGCGTCCTTGAAATTTGGCAGTATTTTAGTATCGTTGGTGTTGATATGTCAGCCTGGAGAAAGCAATTCTAAGCAGGTTTTTAATATTTATCTTATTGAAACTAGTTCAAGATGAAGCCTGTTGAAAAAATTACCTGTTTTGAAATGCATTCAGAGGAACATAGTTACTCTTGGGAGATGTTAAACTTAAATATATGAAAGCTATTCACACAGTTCTGAGTTACAATTAAGAAAAATACTTGTGTTGCAGCTTTAGGTGTGATTTGGGAGTGGTAAATTAAAACATCTTCCACTGGAAATCTGAAGTTTTTTTCAGTGTTCCACAGTGATTTGCTGTGGATTATGATGCAGGGCTTTTAGCAGCCTTTCTGTTTTTAGGAAAACAAAATCAACTTTCCTCCTCAGTTTACTTCAGTGTTGTGCTTTCTGACGTGCTTTGATGTCTGTGGTGTAGTTCAGAGTGCTTTATCTACGCCATTAGCAGTTAAAAGGATTACAGAGATGCTGCTCTCATTAGTGTTCTTAAAGTCTTGGACAAATCAGGAGGTTTAATGTGCAGTGTAAGGAGATGTGCCTGCAGTTGTGGAACTGACAGCGAGATGTGGGTGCTGGCATCTCCCTGCTGGGACAGAACCTTCTCCTGGGCTCCTGGGGCAGGTCCAGAAGGTTCCTGGGCTCCTGGGGCAGGTCCTGGCCTCAGCAGAGCTGGATCCTTCAGGAAGGATCTTGTAGTGTCCTTGGTGTCACTGTCACCTCCTGCCTTGCCATGGCCTGGGCTCCCGCTGGGGCAGGAGCAGCCCTTCCCAGGACGGGGACATTCCCAGGACAGGGACGTTCCCAGGACGGGGACATTCCCAGGACAGGGATCATCCTTGGCATGTGCCACAATTCCCACTGCGATCGCTGTGGGCTCTGTCCCAGCTCCCATCAGTGTGCTGGGGAGAGCTGCTCCCCGGGCAGTTCCTGGGGATCATCCCTGACCACATTCCTGTTCTTCTGGCTGTTTTGTCCTCAGCTCCTGAGTTCTGTGTCTCAGGAGACTCCACGGGAGTGAGGCTCAAGGAATCTGGGAGCCTCTTTCCTCCCTGAATCCCAGGCTGTGGCTCAGGTGAGAAGGTGAAACCCATCTCTCTTTGAGCAGGGTTGGCAGTGCCAGGCAGGCTTTGGAGACTCACAATCCAAATTTCCAGATTGGAAACCATTCCTGCTTCTCCCTTCAGTCAGCCTGAGGCAGGGGGAAAGGAAAAACAGAACTCCATTTGAGTGCTGTGTGCAGCAGCAGATGGGGGACAGGGATTGTATGATTGGAAATATTTTTGCTGTTCTCCAGAAGTGTGGGACCAAAAGCAGAATCTGATCTGAACTGCAGCGTTAATTGGGAATAGGACATAAGGGAAGGGGAAATGTGCAGAGAGCTGTCTCTGCAGTGCTGTGCAAGAGGGGTGGTGAGTATTTGTGCTCATGATTGTTACAGGTCTTGCACACTTGAGGTGTGTGGTAGAAACAAGTGGAAAAATGGGCAGAGTTCTCTAAAGTACGGCTAAAGAAGCTTGAAAGCCCACTCCTGTCATCTTGTAAAATAGTTCATAATTTCCTGTGGCCTTGTAGGTCCAAAGGATGATTCTCTATGAAAATCTTCATGGAAGTACAAATATCCCCAGGAGCATCTGTGGGTGGCTGCTGAAGTTTGTAGGGTGCTGTAGTGTTATTTTTTCGGGACCTGAAGCATAACTGTGTTCCTGCAGTTAATGCTGAGGGCAGGATTTTGGTGCCAGTGTTCTGCAAGGCACAAAGGAACTGCTGCACAGAGTGTTTCAGACCCTCAGTGCAGGGTTTCACGTGGTGTGGTCAGAACTTCCTGAAAGAAACTTCCCTTTTCTCAGCTCTTTGCTTCAGAGCTGCTCCTGACCTCTGGAGCAACGATTTGCAGCTCAAAAATAATATGGAGCCATCTCTGAGGACATAAGAAATCTTGATGGTAATAATTAGGCTTGAGGGAGATCATAAACCAGCCTGAACTTCATCATTTGTATGAATGTGTCTTATTTTAATTCAACTATGATTTGAAAAATAAGATTGATTTTTAAACAGTTCTTTTTACTATGTGCTAATGCTTTTGGAAAGCAGAGTTACAGTGGGAATGTTTGTACTAGGAAACATTGTGTGATTTGTTTGATGCAGAGAAACAGCATAGCAAGTTCTGCTGGAGTATAAATAGGATGGTACTTTTATATTTACTTTTATTTTCTTATGTAAGATTTTTGTAATTGAAACTGACAGTGAAAACTTGTTTTTCTCAGAGGTTATGTAAACATTAGTTTGTCCTAAAATACATTTTCACTAAATTTTTGCATCAAACTTAGTTAGCTCACAAATTATCTCAAGTTTTGACAGCTAAGATTTTTTTTTATATATAAATGCTATTTCAGTGTGATTTTCTCTACTTTTCCCTCCTGCTTCACAAAATTATCCACGACTGTATCTTTTCAATACAAATCTGTATTTGTATCTGTATTGTATTTATATCACGTCTGTATCTTTCCTAGTACAAATGGTGCTGCAGTAATTTGTTTTTTATTAGATTAAAAGACCAGGATATTAGATGTTAAGTGGCTCATTTATTATTGGAAAGCTGCTGTTGGAAATAAAGGGTGCTGAGATGTAAAAAAGGAGTGCGAGGTGCTAAATGAGAATTGCAAGGCCTTGTCTTTGGGCTGTGATCTCTGGAGGTGTGTGCAGAGCACTGGGGGCACTTTGCATGCAGGTTTTATTTGAATGTCGAGGTGCAAAAATTAACTGTGAGGGCAGGACCTGGGACTGCCCATCCCTGTGTCTTCTCTGACAGGGGCAGAGGAGAAGGTGGAATTAACTCCTGGCCAGAATCCAGCCTGTGGGCTCTCACTTGCATCAAAAGCTGGATTTTATTGAGTCTTTCATTGATTTGGCTGCATTAAATCCAGCCTAAAAGTTGCCTTACAGGAAGGGCTTTTCATCTTTACAATTGGACTTGCTGTTGTCTGGAGATTCCAGATCTTGAGCTTCTTCTGTTTTGTTGTTTTCCTGAAATATTTTGTGCATTTGACCCAAGGCAGCACTAAAAATCAAGTTTAGGTTTGGTTTGGATGAAGTAGTTTTAATGGTAAATATCTGAAATTTTTGTTCTGTAAATATATACACATCAGCTGCTGGATGGCTTTCAGCTGCTGTTCCCTAAAGAATTTTGTCCCTCAGTGATAAAACCTCAAAGTTCTGCATGTGGGGAAGGTTTCGCTGTGTGTGAAAGCTCTTGTCAGTGTAGCTGCTGCAGTTCTGGTTATTTTTCATATCCTGCTCTTGAGATGTGTTTGGTTTGCTGAGACAGGGGATTTTTAGTTGGATTATTGTTGCTCTGCAGTGAATCTCCTGTGTTCTGAAGCCATCATTAATTTTAGCACTTGAAAAAATTAATACTACTCCACTACTAATGTAATTAATCTCCCTGAAATAAGTCCTGCTGTCCTAATTGAATATCCACAAAGGAGCTGAGCATCATTTAATTACACTTCTCAAAGTTGTTTTACTGTAGAAAAATACCCAATGGCTTGGAAAGCTTCTTGAAGATTATGTTCTCAATAAATTGTATAGGAATTTGATTTAAGAACAAATGACACTTGTCAAGTGTGAGCCACCACCTAAGTTATAAATATGTTTTCAAACCTTAATAGGGATTGTTTGTAGACATCTTTAAATGTCAGTTTGGTTCATGTAGTAACTTTTTTGCAGCTCTGCTGAGGATTTTAAATTCATTTTAATGATTACAAAGGATAACAAAGCAGGGCGTTGGTATTTTATTGCTTCATCTGCCTCCCTGACCTCATGGAAATAGATCATATTAGAAATCTTCCTGGGAGAACCCTGAGACTTGCTGCTGCCACGGTGTTTTCAGGAACATCACTGAAGTCACCTCAGCTGTCTGGGCACAGCCCTCTCAATGCTTGTCTTGAGACAGGCTGGACCACAGACTGTTATAAAAAATAATTAAAACAAACCAAGTGTCTTGAATCTAAATGAAATGAACAGGGGAAAAATTAATCTGAAATGAACAGGGGAAAAATTAAATATTTGCTTGAGCACGACAAATGACTTTGCTAAAAATATAGGATTTTTTGGGAAGAAATAATTGTGAAAAACTGAATATGATGTAGAAATTATCCCAACTAGGTGGGGAATCCTTTTCTGTAGAGGTTTGTGGGTTGTTTTGTTTTTTTTTTAGTCGAGGGTGTGTATTTTGAAGTGGAACCTGTTCTACACCTGTAGTGCCTGGTTTTTAATGACAATGTCAACCGTGGAATCCTTTCCCCGGGTGAAACGAGGAGTGTGCTTTGTGTTCTGTGCTCCTGGGCAGGTCGGTGTGTGGGTTTTACTGTCCTAAAAGCGTGTGGGGTCTGTGTTTTGCAGTGGGGGTGATCCGGTGCCCGATCTGCCGCCAGGAGTGCCGGCAGATCGACCTGGTGGACAACTACTTTGTGAAGGACACCTCGGAGAGCCCCAGCAGCTCCGACGAGAAGTCAGAGCAGGTAGGGACCCTCCAACCCACCCCAACCTCTGCTCTCTGGTCCTGTCAGTGCTCCCCAGAACGATCCTAGTGCTTTTTCCCCAACCCTGCTCTGATTTCTTGGGCTGTCAGTGCTCCCCAGGGGATTCTGGTGCCTTTTCCCCACCCCTCCTCTGCTCTCTGAGCCTGTCAGTGCTCCCCAGAACAATTCTAGTGCTTTTTCCCCAACCCTGCTCTGATTTCTGGGCCTGGCAGTGCTCCCCAGAACAATTCTAGTGCTTTTTCCCCAACCCTGCTCTGATTTCTGGGCCTGGCAGTGCTCCCCAGAACAATTCTAGTGCTTTTTCCCCAACCCTGCTCTGATTTCTGGGCCTGGCAGTGCTCCCCAGAACAATTCTAGTGCTTTTTCCCCAACCCTGCTCTGATTTCTGGGCCTGGCAGTGCTCCCCAGAACAATTCTAGTGCTTTTTCCCCAACCCTGCTCTGATTTCTGGGCCTGGCAGTGCTCCCCAGAACAATTCTAGTGCTTTTTCCCCAACCCTGCTCTGATTTCTGGGCCTGGCAGTGCTCCCCAGAACAATTCTAGTGCTTTTTCCCCAACCCTGCTCTGATTTCTGGGCCTGGCAGTGCTCCCCAGAACAATTCTAGTGCTTTTTCCCCAACCCTGCTCTGATTTCTTGGGCTGTCAGTGCTCCCCAGGGGATTCTGGTGCCTTTTCCCCACCCCTCCTCTGCTCTCTGGGGCTGTCAGTGCTGTCCAGGATGATTCTGGTGCTTTTCTCCCAAGCCTTTCTGCTCTGTGGTGCTCTCAGTGCTCCCCAGGACAATTCTGGTGCCTTTCTCCCACCCCTGCTCTGCTCTCTGCTCCTGTCAGTGCTGCCCAGGACAATTTTGAACCCTTTTTCCCAACGCTGCTCTAATTTCTGGTGCTGTCAGTGCTGCCCAGGATGATCCTGGTGCCTTTTCCCCTGCAGGTGTGTACCAGTTGCGAGGACAACGCCAGTGCCGTGGGTTTCTGTGTGGAGTGTGGGGAGTGGCTGTGTAAGACCTGCATAGAAGCTCACCAGCGAGTAAAGTTCACTAAAGATCACATGATCAGGAAAAAAGAGGATGTGTCATCAGGTGAGTGTTGGGTATCACTTTGTCCTGCCTGTTCCAAGAGCCTTTTCTCTTTTTATATTGAAAGAGAGGGGGTGAATGGTGGAGGTAACAACCAGCTCTGTGTGTTTTCCCCCCAGGGATTTGGGAAAATTACAGTAAAAAGTTACCACTGCAAAATTAGTAGCTGTAAAAATAGAGGAAAAATTAAATTTGTAACAGTGATACTTCGTGCAGTTTGATGTCCAATGCCTTTGGAAAGATTTAGATCCATTCTTAATAATCTTTCTGTTTAGTAGAACAAGTAACTAAATGGAGGGGTTGGAATCTGGAGAGAATTGGCATACTGATAATTTTATCCATTGTCCAAGGAAATTAAATGACACATTTTGCTGTATTTTGTTATAAGAAGCAATTACAGTTCTCCTTGTAGAAATGTTATAAATAAGTTTATTGTTACCTTCAATATATGGTGTTACTTTGGACTGATAGTGCTGAGTAAATGTAGAATTTGAATTTATTTTAGGTTTAATCTCTCAGTGAGCAAAATCTAATATGTGAAGTGTGTGTAGGGTTTGTTTAGGTGTGCAGGTAAATTATTAAACTGTTGTTTGATCATATATCATTTGTAGCTTATTGAGGTAATGTGGAAAGTCATCTCAGAACAGGTCCAGGCTATCTGGATTTTATCATTTATAGCCTGTTGAGGTAATGTGGAAAATGTTCTTCAAACAGGTCCAGGGTATCTGGATTTTAGCGTAGAAAATTCTGTTTGTAAATGGGTTAAAAATTCTTGTTTAAATACTTGTATGTTCTCCACAATCTGGATGTGTCTGAAGAATGATGGTACTGAGGAAGAGAGATCTCAACACTTCGCTCTCTTCACTTAAATTCATTTAAAATGAATTAAGTTCTTCATAATATTTTGTTGTATCCCTTCAAAGGAACAAACACTACTTTTCTTTCTGGAAATTGTTTAATAGTTTAAAAGTTTGCTGTTGAGCTTAGTTCTTTTAGACAAGGATCTTATTTCAATCAAATAAACCTCATTTTGGAGAGGCTTCTCTTTATTTTTAATAAGAAATATTATCCATTTAAGATTAAATGTATCAAGCTTCATAGATGAAATTTGATTAAATTCAATCAAATTATAGGGACCAAGAAAGAATTACTGATGTTTTTACAAGGAGTGCTGAATTGTGACTCTCAGTGTGATTTTGCAGCTTTCCCTTCGGTACCTGCTGGGAAGGGGCTGAAAAATGACTGTTCCAATAAAATAAACCTTTTATCAGAAATTTTATTTATTGTGATTTTGGGGAAGGGCTGGTTATTGTTTTTTTTTTCTTAGAATCAAAGATGTGCCCTGGAGACTTTAAAATTCTCTCAGTGAGTGACAGCTGTAGGTCCATCAGCTCTTTCTTTGCAATAACTTGCATGATGTAACCAGCTTCAGAAATGTTGCCGAGTGAGGGAAATATTAATGTTTTAAACCCTACCTGCTGTACTTTCCAAAGGCTGCTTTCCTCTTTGCTAAGCTCAGAATATCTTCAGAACACCGTGCAGCACTTTTTTAGTAAACCCAGAACTATTTTTTACCATTATTTGTTATTTGGGGGTGTAAGTAACTCCTGACACAGACAGCATTTGCTTTGCAGTTCCCACTGAAGTTGTTTGTCTAAATGAGGTGTGTAAGTGTTTGAAGGGATAACCTGGAAAGCCCTTGGGGTAAAAAATAAAAAGGTTTGAGAGGTTTGACCCATCTTTCAGTGTGCCAGAGCTGAAATTGTATGGAATTAAATCTTTATAAACACATACACACCGTGCTGGTGTTTGTGTGCAGTCTTACAGGGCCTCATGAGAAAAGAGGAATTCTTCCTTCTCCTTGAATGAATAAAGTGACAACAGCTATTAACCCCTGGCACTGTAAATCACAGAGTCATGAAGGTTGGGAAAGACCTCTGAGATCATCAAGCCCAACCCCTGACCTCGTGTACTCACAGTAACTTCAGCGTGAGAAAAGATCTGGAGGTGCTTTTGCAAGTTCTTGGTTGTTACTGGAAGGTAGTTGTTTTGCTCTTCAGATTGTCTAAATTTTATTTTAAAATGCACAAATGGTTTATTTTTAAAAACAGAGGCCGTGGGAGCATCTGGTCAACGTCCTGTTTTCTGCCCTGTCCACAAACAAGAGCAATTAAAACTTTTCTGTGAAACCTGTGACAGGCTGACATGCAGAGACTGTCAGTTACTGGAACACAAAGAACACAGGTACAAATATTCCCATTTCTTAATCCTGTGCTGTGCTGTCTCAGAGGATGAAGTGGCATTGATGTGAACTGGTTGTGTTGGAAATTCTGCTGCATTTACTCCTTGTTTGGCTGAAACCATCCCTTGCAAAGGAGAACCTGTGTGGAGTGGTGGAAACTTGGTTGAGCTTTGTCAAGTCCCTGAAGATCAGGTTCAAACCAAGATGGGCTGAGGAGGTTTGGTGTGATTCAGGTGTTAGTTTTCCTGACAGTTCCCAGTGTTGCCACTGTGTTCAGGATTTGAATGGAAATTCCTGCTGCCCTGAACACCTGGTGCTGTAAAAGAAGCAAAAGTGATAGAGTGAGTCATGGGTGAGGTAATTTTCTGAAAGGGCACATTTGATTGTGCAAGAGTCTTCAGGGGAATTTTGTAAAGGAAAGTCTGAAATTTGCCTCTTACATTAATTTATTCTTCTAGTGCAGAGGGGAAAATGGTTTGGGTTTAGGTGGTTAAAAGTTGCCTCATTCCAGGTAAAAGGAAATTCTGCTAGAAAGAGTTGGAACCCCTTTAAGACACTTGCCAATTTCCTGCTCTTTAGCAGCTCTGTCATGTAGTTGTTTGAATGTCTGAACAAATATTTTTCAGTGTCATGATAGAGAATCTGGGGATAATACATATTTATCAACCACTGCAGCACTGCTTTTCCTTAACTCTTCTCTAGGAAGGCGTAATATTCAATTTAGTGTTGTACTTCTCAGAATAGTGATTATTGTCAGACTGCTACAGCAGCCTGTGGAGAACTTTCACTTTTGAAATTGTTATTATTGAAATATTAACACCCTCAGATATTCCTACTCTGTTCTTTCATGGGCTTGATCATAAATATCCTGGGTGACTCCCTTGTCACGAAGGGTGCTCTCCTGGGATATATTCACTAACTTGGTCTACTTGGTTTCTTTGCACTTCTTTTGTGCATGTTGCTAATGGATTAACAGCTGGATCTTGTCCTACTTACCTGTGCTCTTCCAGAAGGAGAATTTGTTGTTATTAACATGCTTTCTTTTGCAGAATATTCTTTCCATATGGTTCTGTGTGCAGGTGTGAATTACAGATGATTAAGGCACTGCTTTGGCTGCCTGAAGTACAGCAGAGATTTTGGGGAGAATCATGCCAAGTGGAAAAAAGAATTTATTTTAGTCCCCTGTTTTCTTCTTACCTGAAATCCTAACAGTTTACACCAAAGGAGGGTGAATCACCATTTCAGTAGCTCCATGGTCCAGTGTTCAGGGTTTCAGTCATGGAATTCCAGAATGGTTTGGGGTTGGAAGGGACCTTAAAGTTCATCCATTTCCACCCCTGTCACGGGCAGGGATTGCTGGGGATTCTGCAGAAAGCTGACAATTCTTTTAGCAGCCTGATGCTGTGTGATTCCTCTAATTTGGGTGCTTTCCAGTCCACACACTTGGGAAGCTGGAAGTACAATACTGAAAAAAGAAAAGTATTTTGGCTGTAGAAAGAGCTACAGCAAAATTTTAGCAGGACAAGCTGAATGTAGATTTTTCATATCTCCTTCAAGTGGAAATAAAATTTTGAACTTAATGAAAGTAATTTCAGAAAATCAGTAGCTCCCATACATTTCAAATTTTGCTGTCTTTGGGCTTTAGGAACGCTGCTTTTTTGTATGATAGTGTCTAAAATCTCATGCTGCTATCTCTCTGCAAGAACTTTAAACTGATCTTAGAAAAAGCAAAATTCCAGCACTGAGACTGAAGAATCTGAACTCTTGGAGTTCAGACTTGTCTGTTGCTGGTACAAACTGAATTAACAGGAGTAGAGTTGTTTTTGTTGTGAATGATGTTCTTTGAGTCCCTGCTATGATGGCTGTGAGTAATTTGAATAAAAAAACTGTCTTGCTGTGATTTGATGACAATCCAGACAGTCTTTTCCTGTGGGATTGTATTGTTCTAGATTGTGACAGAAGACAATACTATTTTCTTTTTCATTTTCTTTGGGAGATGGTGTAAGTTGTTTCTAATGCACCTTATAGAATGTTTCATTTATTGCAGGAATTTGAATATTGGGAAAACATCGCCAAGGTGTTCTGGAACCTTAAGTTTTCCCTATTGTTAACAAATTACATTTCAGAAGCATGAAGTTTATTTATTACAGAGACAAGACTTAGCAAGTGACTGTTAGGAATCCTCGATTTTGAGTAGCTGGTCAGAAAACATGGAAATTTATGGAGCTGCTTTAATTCCCCTTTGCCATTTTCAGCAGAAGTATTTTGCTTCTTTGGCATTCTTAATTCTTTTAGGAAAAGGCACCTAAATCCTGGTATTTTCCCTCAGTGTTAGTACTTACCCTCTTTTCAGATGAAGTCATGGAAAGTACCTTTGGTAGCAGCTGTTTAGTTGAAGAGCTTGGAGGGGAATGTTCCTCACTTGGGAGTAGCAGAGGTGGAAAAAACTTTTTAATAAAGTTTTTAAACTTGAAAACTTTTGAACATTTAAATTTTTTTTTAATAGGGAAATTTTCTTCAGATTAAACTAATACAGTCAAATATGAGCAGTATCATCTCAGCTGAAAAACTGGGGAATTTGGGGCAGTTTAGGGGGTTGGTTTTTGGTACCTTTTAATGTGTGTTTAAGCTCTTGGTGCATTTTCCTCATCAAACTCTGAGGTTCCCGTTCCATCCCCTGCTGTCCTGGGAAACGAGGCAGTGCATCCCTGTGTGGTTGGAATTGAGAATTCCCCACAGAGGTTCAGTCTCCTGGCCAGTAGCAAAGGACTTCATCAGCACTTAAAACATTTTGCACACTGCTCAGGGTATGCAGAGTCTGATTTTTCTCGGTGTTTTGTTGTATTTTTACAAAATTTTGTGGTTTTGCACCTGAACTGGGAACCCTGAGTTCCACCCCACTGCTCCTGGGTAATCAGTGTCTTCTCTTGCCTGTTGAAAAGGTACCAGTTCCTGGAAGAAGCTTTTCAGAACCAAAAGGGTGCAATTGAGAACCTGTTGGCCAAACTTCTTGAGAAGAAGAATTATGTAAATTTTGCAGCTGCCCAAGTTCAAAATAGGTGAGTTCCCCAAAATGATCAGCTACTACATTTCCTTTTTAATGAATCACAGTAAGATGAATGGTGGGACTAAATAACACACTGGAGTTAATTCTATATCCTAATTACTTTTCATAATGTTTATTTGCTCCTCCAAGATTCTGCATCTCTTGGAAGTTCTTGCCAGAAATAAATGTTAAAGGTTGTGTGTTTTGGGACAACTTTGACTAGAATCAAAGGTGTGACCCATTTATTACACTTTGGTGATATGGGAGAAAAAAAGGAATAAGCAAAGCAAGAAAATCCATCCTGTAATTTCTTCTAAGTTAGCTCTAGGCAACAGAGGGGTCAAAATATTCAAATATTTGTATGCTTTGTATGAAGTCGTCTGACAACTGTGTAACAAAGTCTTGGTGCGAATTTGAATAGGAAATTGTGGTTGGTCGTGGAGTTTTGATTGGGTTTTTTTTTTTAGGCAGCTTCACTGAAGATTTCCAGGGTTATCTGAAATTCAGTGTCACGTTAAATGCCGAATATGGAGTCAGAGGGAGCACGTGGTCTCTGCTGGCTCTGCACCCACTGGGGTGACGTGGCTGTGCTGCAGCCCAGGGAATTCCACCCTGATGCTCGGTGGTTTTCTGAGCCTTCTGCAGCTTTTAGGTCATTTGCAAAATGACACATCAGCTGGGGGTGGAAAGTACAGGGCAGGAGGAGGATGTGCAGATAGAAAGAGAAGTTGTGATGTAAATTTTTAACTCCTTGTGGTGCCATCTGCATTTCAAAAGAAAAAAGGCAGTGTAAGGGAGGAAGAACAGCATGACAGAGGCAAATGTGTGAAGAGGGAAGCAATGAAAATTGGTATTTTTATCTGCTGATTTTCCATGGAAGCCTTTGAAAGGTCCCAAAACACAACACTGTTGTGAAGCAGAGAATTTTTACACACTTGAAGAGCCAGAAGTGCAGTCACGTGGGCAATAATTAAACTGAGAGCTCAAGGAATGTCACAAAACATTCTGTTAGGAATTCCAGGCCAGGAATGGGTGATGCACATATGAGTAACACATTGTAATGGTGGGTTTTTTTCCCAAGAGTTCCTGGCTTCAGTGTAGTCAGTGAATTTCTGCAGTGTGGGATTGAGTTGTGTCAAGATCTCACTTTTCTGCTGAGCTAAATGACTGGTGCAGGTGGGACAGTTCATTCCACTGCTTTGCTGGTTTGTAGGACACACAATCCATCATCCTAAAATCCTCAGAGAATGGGAAAAAGAAAGGTATTACAATCTCATTGTCAGAGCTGGCAGATGGTACAAAATCACCATCATCCGAGACGGTGGAGCTCCAAAGTGTTGAAGAAACAGCTCTGCTGGAATAATTGTTGGGTGCCAAAGCCCAGGGTGGATGCTATGGGCTTAATGAAGGGTTGTTGGGTGTTTTTTGGAGTAGGAGACCAGGGTGTGCTGTCCTGAAGAGCCACGTGTGTCCCAAGTGCCCCCAAGGGCTTTGGCCCCAGCAGTTCATCATCAGGCAGTGAGTGTTGGTCCTCTGGCTGAGTGACATCAAATCCGTGGTCTGGCAGCAAAAAAGCTCTTCAGAAAAGGACAGCTTAAGTCTTCACATTGGTTCATGGCAGAGAATTCTGCTGCAATGTGATATTGTTAGATTAAGGCAGTACAGAATCAAATAAATCTAGAATTTCCATGAGTTTAAGAAATGCTGTGTTTCAGATTCTGTGGGCAGAGCTCAAGATGATTTGCTGGAGTCTGAGGAAGCTGCAAATGCACCAAAACTGAGGAAAAATGGCAATGATGAAGAGGGTATAAAAATCTGACAGTCAGTAGTAGTAAAGCACAAGAGAATAATCTAGACTAATATCAGGCACATTATTAGTGAAATGTTTGTCTTTATTCTGAATTAATTACAGGTCTGTAATAACTTTTTTGTTACAAGGGAGGAATTAATTTAAAATTCAGGGTTGCTCTATTTTCTGGTTAATATAAATGATCTTAAAAGTTTAAAGCATCAGATATGAATTTCTCATAGTGAGTGACATGATTTGGATATAAATATATGAATGTACATAGAGACATGTGGTTGTGGCTGGTTGTTTCTCTGTATTTCTCTTTATAAAGTCTGTAAGCTACAAGGACTTTCATATTATTTGAAGAAAAACAAGTTGTGAATTTGTATTTGGCAGTGAAGTGTAAAGTGACTGACAATCCATTGCTTTTTTCTGTTTGTTTTTTAGGATAAAAGAAGTAAATGAAACCAACAAACGAGTAGAACAGGAAATCAAAGTGGCTATATTCACCCTCATCAATGAAATCAATAAGAAGGGAAAATCTCTCCTACAGCACCTTGAGGTACACTTGAAATAAAAAGCAATGGTGGTGTTGAGTTTCCAGTCCCCAATTGAGGACTCACATTTGAAAATGGTTTGTTTGGTGTGACTGCAGGAAGTGTGGTACTGAAACTGCATCTGAGTGGTGTGGAGGAGTTAAATTTGTTGGTTTTCCTCTCCTTAGAGCCCGTGGCTCCTTCAGTTTTGTGTCTATGCCTCATATTCAAGATTGGCCTTGTTGTAAAGGAGTGTCTGAAAATCTCCTTCTCATGTTCTGTTTGCCATGTTTCTGCATCATAACGTAATTCTGAGGAGTGTATAATTTAATAATTTCCTCCAGTAGCTTTGTAAGGTTCATGTGAAGCAGACAGAGCAGTCTCTAGAGTTTGTACGTGAAGGTGTAATGATGGTATTTGAAGTTTTATAATACAGCATTATAAAGGAGACCGTGAGTTCAAGCATCCCTTCCAGCTGGCACATTCTGAATAATTGCATTCTGACTTTTATTAAAATCCATGGAAATTTAATTTATTATTGCTTGTTTTATCTGGAGAGAGGAAATCCCTTGAAGAAGTAGGTTCAGTGCATATGGCCAGCCTGCCAAATGAAAAATTTCAGATCATATGAATCACAACAGATTTTTCCTGGTTAAGGAATAATTATTTGGCAAGGGAATGGAATCTTCCTGGAAGAATAGAATAATTTGATTATCAATAAAAGAAATAATGTGAAATTACATTAATTTTGGCTTTTCTTGTTTAATTAGCATTTATTAAAATTTTCTTGGGACATTTTCCATTTGATCCAAAACCTGAGAGCAATTTGCATTTTCCTCCTACATCTGAAAGCCCTGTTGTAATAAAGCTCCCGTTTCTTTGCAGAATGTGACAAAGGAGAGGCAGATGAAGTTGATCCAGCAGCAGAACGACATCACTGGTCTGTCACGACAAGTGAAGCACGTGATGAACTTCACCAACTGGGCGATCGCGAGCGGCAGCAGCACGGCCCTGCTCTACAGCAAGCGCCTGGTGAGGGGCACCTGGGGCTGGGATCAGGGAAATCCTGACCTGGAAGGGACTCAGCACAGGGATCATCCAGCCCAACCCCTGCCCTGCACAAAAAAATCCCACCCTGGGCATCCCTGGAGCGCTGTCCAAACTCTCCTGGAGCTCTGCAGGTTCGGGGCCGTGCCCGTTCCCTGGGGAGCCTGAGCAGTGCCAGCACCCTCTGGGGAAGAACCTTTCCCTGAGATCCACCCTAACCCCCCCAGCCCAGCTCCAGCCCTTCCCTGGGTCCTGTCCCTGTCACAGAGAGCAGAACTGTCCCTCTGCTGCTCCTGAGGAAGGAGCTGCAGCCCCCAGTGAGGTCTGACCTCAGGCCCCTCTTCTCCAGCAGAACAAGAAGGAGCTGCAGACTCCTCGTGTGGCTGCACTGCCCTGGCTGTGCAGTTCTGTCCCAATCTCTGTGTCCAGAGAGGGAAAAAGTTCCAATATTCCACAGTGAGATAAGACACAAAGTCAAGTGTTGGTAAACAAAAGGGTAATTCACTTTTACTGACATGAATGCACCCAGTTCTGCACGTGCAGGTCGTTCACCTGTAGGCCCAGGGCTGTGCTCACCCTCTGTGGACCATCATTGTGACACCCACCCTCCCAGCCTGGGAACGCGTCCTGAACCACAAACACAGAGGGCAGGGGGATCAAATATATCCACAGTGAGATTAAGACACAAAGGAGGTCAAATGTTGGTAATCCAAAGGATACACCCAGTTCTGCCATGTGGGTCCATCGTGGCACTGTTTCTTGAACTTCAGATCTTACAACAGAGCCAAGCAATTGTGCAACAATTCACTCTTTACCATGAGGGTTTAGGGAGTGCTAGTGTAGAAGGAATGGGGTCAGCTCTGTGAGGGCACCTCAGTGTTTCAATGGAATCATTGCAGTAATGTTGTGGTGTAATTGTGTGGCTCTGCAATCCCAGAGTAAAGAAGTTTTACAGTGTGGGATTTTCCTGGTGAATTGAGAATTTTCCAGGCTATGCACCAGAATTTTCCTGGCTATGCTGCTGCCAGTCCTTGTTGGTGATCCATGGGCTAAACTCTCTGGGCAAAAGCATGCTTGGTGTTTCTCATTGTTGATTTCTTGGTCCCCAGCAGTGTTTTTGTTTTCCCTCAGGCATTTCTCGTTGATTTCTTGGTCCCAGCAGTGTTTTTGTTTCCCTCAGATAACGTTCCAGCTGCGGCACATTCTGAAGGCACGGTGTGACCCCGTCCCAGCTGCCAACGGAGCCATCCGCTTCCATTGTGACCCCACCTTCTGGGCCAAGAACGTGGTCAATCTGGGTGAGAAAACTGGGTTTGTTTATTCTGGGATACTGGAAAAACTCTGTTGGACTGGGGGTGTTCATCCAACAGGAGTGAGTGCAGTGCAATACATCTCTTAGTACAGGAGACAAAAACTCTCTTGACATAACCCATCCACTCCTGATTATCCTCCTTATCTGCTCTGTTCTTTCTATTAGCAAAGCTTTCTCTAAATAGATGTTGTTTTCCAGTGGAAATGGTTCTAGGAATGGCCCTAATCACAGAATCACAGAGTGCTTTGGGTTGAAAGGGACCTTAAAAGTCATCTCATTCCACCCCTGCTGTGGGGTTCCCTATCCCCTGGAACCTTCCACTATCCCAGGTTGCTCCAAGCCCTGTCAAGCCTGGCTTTGGACATTTCTAGGGTTTGGGCATCCACAGCTGCTCTGGATAGGACACTGGACCTGTGCCATTTCCAGTATATTAAATATAATCACTTAGAGTTGCAAAGTCCAGGTGTTGAATGATAGGGTCCATCATCCATCCAGGTTGGGGTGTTCCTGTCTTCAGTCAAGGGTGTTTATTCTCTGGGGCAGACAGGAAACAGAAAGGAAACCTGAATAAAAAGGGAAATGCAGATTCCACTGAGTGCACATTCAGTCAAAAATCAGCATTTTGCCTTTTCCATAGAAAAACAGGACAGGAGTTGTCTAGAGAGGCAACATGGTCCATGACACTGGAGCAAGACAGGACTTGCTTGCAGCAGTGTTTTGTGTTGTGTTTGTAGAGCCTGTTCCAAGTCACTCAGTGGTGGGACACTCAAATATCTCTTCTCAGGCTTTGCTGCTTTAGACATAGAAACTTTAAGCTCAGCATATTTGTTTTCTGTTTTATTTCTCATCTTGTCCATTTCTTGTGAATGCAGAGAAGTCATTTGTCTGTTGTAGCTTTTAGGCTGTGCAGTTCCAGTTCTTCCACTCTTCCCTCACAGATCATTTAATTTTTAATTTTGCGGTTAGTTCTTGTAATCTTGAGATCTCTTTTTGCTTTTATCATGTATGGTTATTGAAGACATAAAGAAGAAATTTCAAGCTTGAATTGCTCTGAGAAAACTGCATTAGGAACATCTGAATTTTCCACGTGTGCCAGCCTTTGGAGGATGATGAGATCTAACTGTTGCTTGCTTCTTTTGTTTTTTTTTTTTTTTTTTTTCC
>VXBU01002982.1:559393-605516 GCA_013400315.1 Bombycilla garrulus | reverse complement strand
AAATATAAAATATTTTTATATGAAATAATTTGAAATAAATTGCAGAAGTGCTGTCTGTTTCAAATCGAGCCACATAAAGGAATTTTTCCTTTCCAAGTGAAGAAGAACAGCAGTTGCTCTGCCCTCAGTGCTGCCGGGTGCTGTGCTAGCTGTGAGTGCGGGTTTTTGCCCCGCTTGGGTTGAGGTTTCTCCCGGGGCAGCGGCGCAGGGGGAGCCGTGCGGCCCCGTGCCCCAGCCCGGTGTCTGTGTCTCCCCAGCACTCCAACCCCGGCCACGCGGGGCCCTTCCCGGTGGTCTCCGTGCACAACACCACCATCAACCCCACCAGCCCCACCACGGCCAGCATGGCCAGCGCCAACCGCGGCCCCACCAGCCCGTCCGTGTCGGCCATCGAGCTCATCCCGTCCGTCACCAACCCGGAGAACCTGCCCTCGCTGCCCGACATCCCTCCCATCCAGGTCAGTGCTGCTGCCCTGCCCCTCTGCTCCTGCCCAGCCTGCCAGCCTGGGCCGTGCAATGCTAGTTAGCTACCAGGACCTGGCCGTGGAATGTTATAGTTAGCTGCTAGGACTTGGCCATGGAATGCTGCAATCACCTGTTATAGTTAGCTAGCAGGACTTGGCCATGGAGTGTTATAGTTAGCTGCCAGGACCTGGCTGTGGAGTGTTATAGTTAGCTGCCAGGACCTGGCTGTGGAGTGTTATAGTTAGCTGCCAGGACCTGGCCGTGGAGTGTTATAGTTAGCTACCAGGACCTGGCCATGGAATGATGCAATCATTTGTTATAGTTAGCTAGCAGGACTTGGCCATGGAATGTTATAGTTAGCTACCAGGACCTGGCCTTGGAATGTTGTATTTAGCCGGTACCTGGCCATGGAATTCTGCAATAGCCTGTTATAGTTAGCTACCAGGAGTTGGCCATGGAATTCTGCAATCATCTGTTATAGTTAGCTACCAGGACCTGGCCATGGGATACTGTAATTACCTGTTACAATTAGCTACCAGGACCTGGCCATGGAATGCTATAATCACCTGTTCTAGTTAGCCACCAGACCTGGCCATGGAATGCTGCAATTGCCTGTTTTAGTTAGCTACCAGGACCTGGCCATGGAATGTTATAGTTAGCTACCAGGACCTGGCCATGGAATGTTATAGTTAGCTACCAGGACCTGGCCATGGAATGCTGTAGTCACCATTTAAAGCTGTAGAATTTGTCCAGAGGAGGCAGCGAGGCTGGAGAGGGAACACAAACCCTGTGAGGAAGCACTGAGGGAGCTGGGGCTGCTCAGCTGGAGAAAAGGAGACTCAGGGCTGAGCTCCTCACTCTCCACAGCTCCTGCAGGGTGGCTGCGCTCAGCTGGGCTGGGGCTCTGTCTGCAGAACTGACACAACGAGGGGACACAGCCTGAGCTGCACCAAGGGAAATCCAGGTTGGATATTGGGAAGAAGTTCTTCACAGAAAGGGTGATAAAGTTCTGGAATGGCTGCCCGGGGAGGGGCTGGAGTCACCATCCCTGGATGTGTTTAACAAAAGCCTGGATGTGGCACTGAGTGCCAGGGTTTAGTTGAAGAGTTGGGCACAGGTTGGACTCAATGATCTTGAAGGTCTCTTCCAACCTGGGGATTCTGGGAATTAAAATCTTCAGCCCTTCTCTTAGGCATGCACTGTTTTATCCATATAGGGCTGACCTGCTCTATCTGGTAGCCTTTAGATTAGTCAATATTTAATATGTCCTGCAGCAAAATTAAGACTTAAGTAAAATTAACCCCAAGTACTGTGCTCAGTTCCTTTCTTCCACAAAACCATCTTGTGGGAAGTTATCAGTAAAAGAATTAATAGTGATGTATTTGGAGTGCCCTGAATGGTGATTTATTCAGGGTTAAAGCTGCCTAGAGTTTCTCTTCCATGTTCCTAGAAGGAGCAGGAAGCACAGAGGGCACGTGTCCCATTGTCCCACAGAGAGGGGACACAAGCTGAGGTAGATCTTGAAGCTGAGCTCATTGGGAGAGGTGACAAGTACAGTGTAATGTAGATGTGGAGGCAAAGAAAGTAAAAGTGATGTGTTTTCTGCAGTTTTGGGAGGGGAGAAGGATGTTGGCTTCATCTTGAGAACAGGACCTTTGCATTGAAATGCCCACGTAAAACCCAGGAGATGGGATCACCCTACAGGAAACAAAAATAAATTTTACCCAAGATGATCTGCTGGAATGCCAGCTGCAACTTTGCAACTCTTAAATGTTCAGGGCTGTACGTTCAGTGTTCTCAGGGGGCTGCAGGTCATTTGCTAATGTGAGAATGGTGGGGAAGAAGGAATCCTATCTCACTGTGAGCAGTCTGCAGTTTAGAACAAAACACCAGTGGGAGTGGTTGTGGCTGATGCAGCTGAGTGTGTGAAGCTCATCACACACCAAATCAAAAACTGGGACAGTCCAAAGCATTACCATGCAACTTGCAGGTGCACTGAAAATGCAGAATTCTGCTAAGATACTCTTCTTTTTATACCTGTTATGGATTTTAGTTGGATTTAGTGGCTAGGAAGCATTAGTCCTTCAAGCTGCTGGCACAGTTATTAAATCCACTCGGAATGCACTGTGTTTCAAACACATTATTGCATTTCACACATTTAAGCAGTTACAGCAACAGGGTCCCTGTTCCCTTGTGTTTAACAGGTACTAAAATCTGTTTGAAAAGTGAGTGGGAGATTTCCCATCATGTTAAGGAAAGACAAGATGATGGCTTCCCTTAATATCTTAATTATGGAATCACTTCTGCAGCCTCAGTAATCTGGCAGTTCATGACTAACACAGCACCATGTGTGTGCCCAGCACACTGAGCAGCTGGGAACCAGAAAGTTTGCAGTGACCTTGTGTAAGTGCAGCCCAGGATCATACTGGAAAAGCTCAGATTTAGGAACTTTTGAAAAACGTTACTTGAAGTTTCTGATTTGAAAGCCTGATCTCTGCATGAAAGTGATAAAAAATATTTGCTGATGTCCTGAATGCTTGAATGGAGAGGGAACAATTCAGTAAAGATACTGATCACTGTTGAAAGGTATGGAACTGGGATGGAAGTTGAATTAGACCTCTCTGATTCAGATTTTTGTTTTTCCTCCTCAGCTGGAAGATGCTGGCTCCAGTAGTTTAGATAATTTGCTCAGCAGATACATCACAGGCAGCCACCTCCCCCCACAGCCTACAAGCACCATGAATCCCTCCCCAGGACCTTCAGCTCTGTCTCCAGGGTCATCAGGTAAATCTAATGGCTTTTTTTTCCTAGAGATTCCAGAAAGTGATGAGTATGTCTGGTATTTAAGTTGAAAATAATTGCCTATCATTTCCTGCCACAAGGGAAGAATTGTTTTATTTAAAATTCGTTTTGCTCAGAAATAGATTCTCCTGGAAATTTAAATTTTACCCTCCTTTAGAGATGTGTTCATAGTAACAAAGTGCCAGCACATGGATGCAGTGTTCCAGATACACAGAGAGACACTGTCAGGTCATTCTGGGTGTAACCAGTTAATGGTAGAGCTTTCCTTATGCACGTGAACAAATAAAGTCACCACTACCTAATACTGAGTTACTTAAACATTGAAAATTTCTCTTTTTTTAAGTAAGAAGATTATTTCAGTCAATAGGAAGAAATCCTTCCCTCTGGGGGTGGGCAGGCCCTGGCACAGATGCCCAGAGCAGCTGTGGCTGCCCCTGGATCCTCCAAGGCCAGGCTGGACAGGGCTTGGAGCAGCCTGGGACAGTGGGAGGTGTCCCTGCCCATGGCAGGGGTGGCACTGCATGGGTTTTAAGGTCCTTTCCTACCCAAACCATTCTGGGACTTGAAGTTTCTCTTGGTTTTCTCTACAAGACTTGTAAGATCCTATAAATGAATGGTGCAGCAGTGGGGCTTCCTGTGTTTCTCAAAACCTGCATGCAGACCATGCAGAGGCTGCTTTTTTTACTTTATTGGGGGCTCTTAGTGTATAAAATTTGAGGATGTAATGATCTGAAGGCTTTAGCACTGTTTGGTTTAGATTAAATAATTATTGGGACTCTAAGAACCATTTCCTGTCACTTTTTAATTTAGTGTGTGCTAGACTTGTTGTGATCCAAAGACTGAGAGAACAGCTGGTTTAGGTGATTTAGCAAATTAGGATATTCCTGCAGCATTTCTGGGATTACTCAGCACTAGTCAGTGAATGTAAACTTGTACCAAATCAGCTTCTGTGCTGCTTCTTTGCAGGTTTATCCAACTCCCACACTCCTGTGAGGCCGCCCAGCACCTCCAGCACAGGCAGCAGAGGAAGGTGAGTGTCACATTAACACTGTCAGGCTAAAAAAATCAGACATGAAGAATTCCAAAAAAGAAATGGCGATTGGCAAATTGTGCTTTGTCATAACTGTGACTGAGGAATGGAAGAACACTTACATGAAGATTTACATTTTTAATTTTTTTTTTCCCTGCACTGTGATTCTCTTGTGTATTGTAAACTGGAGCTGTTGTAAATGTTCTGACTTTCATTTGGGAAACAGTTACCTGATTTTTTTTTGCCCTGTTGATTTATCCTCTTATTTATGTGCTGCTGTCTTTGCAGCTGTGGCTCCTCGGGCAGGACTGCTGACAAAACTGGCATTGGCTTCAAGGCTGACCAAGTGAAAGTAAAGCAAGAGCCAGGCACAGAGGAAGAGATCTGCAGTTTCTCAGGAACAGTAAAGCAGGAAAAAACAGAGGATGGCAGAAGGAGTGCTTGCATGGTAAAGTTAGTTTATGCCCAGTGTGTTGTGGTTTTCCTGGCAGCATGTTTAAGAATTTGGAAAAAAAAAAAAAAACTTTACATTTTTATTCTAAAGCTTCATTCTAAGAGGTAGTTTCTCTCTGGTAATGCTCTGCCAGGCACAGGGCAGCCTGTAATGTAAATTTTATCTTTAATGATTAAAATGAAGTGTAATACAGTGTATTTGCTGCTTTTAACCCCTAATAAATAAAAGCAGTGAGTCACCCATTGATAGAGGACATTCCCACACAGGTAATTGCATTCAGAAAACCTCCAGTCAGTCAGAAGTTCTTAGACCAAAGTATAAATCAAATAATTAGCAAATGAATATTTTTCAGTATTTCCCAGCTTTGCTTGATTGAACAGGATTGTGTACAGGTAGCAGGGTGGTGGAGTTGAGGATTTTTGCTAATGACAATGAAGTTGTCATTAACAGCTTTTAATGACTTAGTGTGTTTGGTTTGTTATATCATTTGTCATGTTATTTATCTGAAGAAATGAGTGTGTACTTCAAAGAAAGGACATGTGAAAAAGCAGTTTTCAATTCTGTGTGCAACTCAGCTCTTCCTCCTGGTATCCCATAGTTTCTGGGATATGAGCATGGCACCTTTGAATGCTGGGAGGCTTTTGCATTCCTGGCTGAAAGATCCCGCTGTCAAATCAACTCTGATTTCCCGTGTGCTACTGTAATTCCAGCTCAGCAGCCCCGAGAGCAGCTTGACACCACCACTGTCCACTAACTTACACCTGGAGAGCGAGCTGGAAGCTTTGGGCAGCCTGGAAAACCACGTGAAGACCGAGCCAGCAGATCTGAGTGAGAGCTGCAAGCAGTCAGGGCACGGCCTGGTGAACGGGAAGTCGCCCGTGCGGAGCCTCATGCATCGCTCGGCCCGGGTGGCAGGAGAGGGGAACAACAAGGATGACGACCCCAACGAGGACTGGTGTGCTGTGTGCCAGAACGGGGGGGACCTGCTGTGCTGTGAGAAGTGCCCCAAGGTGTTCCACCTCACCTGCCACGTGCCCACGCTCCTCAGCTTCCCCAGGTACCGGCAGCGGCGTTGTTGTGTGGGCTGAGATTGTGCGCAGAGCCCAGACCGGTGTTTCCTCCAAAATCAGCTTGTTCTGGGTGGTTTCTTACACCACAAAAGTGATATTTCCAAGGCCTTGCATAAGTTGTTTGTGTGTAGCTGATCAGGGTTATCTGATAACAATTCTGTTTATCTGTTTGTGTGAAGTCTCACAACATGATTCTGTTGTGTAAAGTTCATTTGAAGGCAAGGTGAGAAAAGTGTTATAAATTATTAAAGCATCATATGAGTGCAGGAAAAATGGCCCTGACTGGAAGAATTATTGTGAGCATTAAGGGTCATTCCTTCGCTCTGGGTATCCAAGTCTTTACTGCAGTAGAATGTGAATCTGTAAGACTAAGTAAAAACTATTTTTAGTCATCATTGATGAGGATTTATCCCTGGGTGTCTGGAATAATTGTGTTTTTCTCTTTAGTGGAGAGTGGATATGTACATTCTGCAGAGACCTGAGCAAACCTGAAGTGGAATATGATTGTGACAATTCCCAGCACAGCAAGAAGGGGAAGACAGCACAAGGCCTGAGTCCTGTGGACCAAAGGGTGGGTCTCAAACCTGCAGGAATCTGATTCCCAGGAAAAAGCTTCTCACATCAGCTGCCCCTCACTGGCTGGAGATGGTTTTGCTTTGGCTGAAGCAAATTAAATGTGGTTATGGCTTTGCAAAATAACTCAAAATGATGAATGAGATCTTTGCTGCTCTGGCCACATCTCCAGATGTTGGTGACTGTGGGAGTGCCCAGTGCATGAGCTGAAATTCAGCATAAACACAAAGTCTGTATTTAAATGCAGCATTTAACATGCACTTAATTAAAAGTCCTTTGCATTTAGCGTTGGTGTAGAATAAAACATAAAATATTCATAAATTTTTTTTGTGAGCTTGGTGTGTTGAAGTGCATTTTGTGAGAGGTGCTGGGAGTATTCAGGTGCATTCTTGGGGAATTTTAATGACCTTGACAATCAGAATTATTTTTAGCTTTATCAATCAGCCTCTGTGTAGTGTTAAGAGTATTATCAAATCAAATTCCTCTAAAGGAATTAACAAGCAAAGCAAGGAAAAATACTTAAACAGGGAATTTATAGAAACACTCTGGCTCTGCTTTAGATTGTTGAGTTTTGTTTTGTGGGGAAGAGAACAGCGTGCAGCTCAATCCTTTCCTGTTCCATGTGCTTGTGATTGTACAAAAGCAGTAAAAGTGGTTGTAGTTGGTTTTTTATTTTTTAATTTGCAGTATATTAGTATGTCTCTCCATGCTTGACTTCAGCCCTAGGCTTTTGGTTAGGAGGGATAAAACAAAGAGGAAATTTGTGAGCAGTAAATGGGGTTCTGCCTCTCAACTCTGCCCTCTTAAGAACTTTACCTTTGTAAATTAAGTTGAGGGAGTTGCATTTAAATTTTCCAGTACTAAGCTCAAGTACAAGCCTATTGAGGTATGAATTTCTGGGCTAGGGATAAATTAAGATTATTAACCTGACCCTGTTTATTTCTTTGTAAGAAATGCGAACGCCTCCTGCTTTACCTGTACTGCCACGAGCTGAGCATTGAGTTCCAAGAACCAGTCCCAGCCTCGGTGAGTCTCCTGAAAAACAGCTTGTGATTTATATTTGGTAGAAGAGCCCTGAGAGTCTGGAGTTGAATTTGGGAAGGAACTGACTGTTTTCACCAGGAGCATGTCTGCCTTGATCAGTCTGCAAGCTCTGGCAGTCATCCAGCATTTCTTGGGTCTGAGAGGGAGAGCAGCTGATTGTGGAGCTTCTCCAGGCAGATGCTTCACTCCCAGTCTCACAAACAGATATTTAAAAATACTTCCAATTAGCAGTTATTGAATTGGAACAAGATGTCTCAGGGTACCCACGAAACTCAAAATGCTTTTAGGAGAGCTTTTTTGTTGTTGTTGTTGCTTTTTGGACAAACTTTTGAATGAGAGGAGGGAAGAAGCTGCTTTGACTCTTGTAATTTCAGCTGTAAAAGAACTGTGAAAAACTGTGCTGTGAGACACTGAAGGTTAGAAAGGATTCCAGAGGGGTTTGGGTTGGAAAAGACCTTAAAGCCACCCCTGGCTTGGGCAGGGACACTTCCACTGTCCCAGGCTGCTCCAAACCCTGTCCAGCCTGGCCTTGGGCACTGCCAGAGATCCAGGGGCACCCACAGCTGCTCTGGGCACCCTGTGCTTGCCCACCTTCACAGGGAAGGATTTCTCCCCAGTATCCAATCTAGATCTACCCTCCTTCAATTTAAAACCAGTCCCCCTTGTCCTGTCACTCCATACTCTTATTAAGAACTTTATAAACAGTTTGAGGAAAGGAAATTGTTCTGCTTTGCTGAACACACCTGAAATGTGGGAAGAGATTAAGGGCTTGATACCTTCGGTGTAGGAATTCAGCTGTGAACTCTGCAGCCATTCTGTGATAAATCTGTTTTTTACAGATACCAAACTACTATAAAATCATAAAGAAACCAATGGATTTATCCACGGTGAAGAAGAAACTGCAGAAGAAGCATTCCCAACACTACCAGACCCCCGAGGACTTCGTGGCTGATGTCCGGTTGATCTTCAAGAACTGTGAAAGGTTTAATGAAGTATGTTAACTTCCAATCTGAGCACCATTTGTCATTTTAGATGAAGATTTATTTCAACCTGGTTGTGCAGCTTCTCCCACGAAAGGCTCTGCTTCCAGCTGTAACTTCTGCTTTTGGAGCAGATGCTGAATCAGGCACTTAAAAACCAGACAGAACTCAAAGCAGTTGCAGAATAACTTCTTATTTTTAGCTAAATTGGGAGAGCAGAGGGAACTTCTAAAATGCATTCAGTGGTATCTGTGAGTGAGGAGCAGGGTGACCTGGTTACTGTGCAACAAATTGATTGTACAAGTGCTCAGGAAGTGCCATAAAGACAACCAAAGAGTCCTTAAAAGTGTCGCAAGCTGCCCAGGTAATTGTTTTACACTCATGGAACGTGGTAGAATCCATTGAGAAACTTCCTCTACTGAGGAGAAATCTGCCTTTGTGAAGTTATTCTGGTTTTAGTTCCTCACACAGGCTGAATCCAACAAAGCTTTGTGGCCAGTATGGCTTTTATTAACCTTCCTGCTTTAACTCCTGGGTGGTTGGGCTCTCACAAAAATCAGTGTTCAGTGGATAACTTGGGGTCATATTTTTTACTGATCTTGCAATGATCCTATCTGATAATGAAATATCCCTTACACCTGAAATGTGGCTTGGGGAGATAAATGACATGAGTGTTACGACTAGTGGAGCAATGGAAAAATTAATCTGAATTTTAAAAAAATGGTGATTTGTGCTGAAACTGAGTAGAAGCTAAGAGGGTTCATGATTTTTGAGATGTTTTAAAGCAAGGATGACAAAAGGCATCACAGGGAATGGCTTTCTTCTGACCTTAGAAAGGCAGAAAGCAGCCAATATTTCTTATTCCTCTGTAAAATGTAACGTGATCTTGCAGTGTTTGGGCTGCATTTCTGGCCCTGTGCAGAATGAAACTGAAGGAACTGCACTAAGCTACAATTAAAACCTCACTAGGAAAAATCAATGATGTGGTGCTGGAACTGCTCACAAGCATTTGGGACTTTGACAGCCCCGAGTGCTTTATGTCCCTGCATTGGGGAGGTTCATGAGGTAATTATGTGAACTTCTCAATTAGGGGAATTAATGAAGCATCCACTGTAGAGGAAAGCATGCTGCAGCTCTTAGAGACCAGAGTACAACAAGGGAGGAAGGACTGAGGGGTGTGGTGATTTTTTTCTTAACTTTTGTTAAAAAGAAAAAAAATGTTTCAGCTTGCCTGGCTCATGGCAAAATGGAGTCACTCTGACCTCTTACAGCAGCATGATGTTGAGTGCCTCTAAGCCAAGTGCTTTTCCAAAGCAGAAATCCAGTCGGGGTCATCCCCAGGAAAGCAATCTCCTGGAGCTCTGCCCTCCAAAGGAGACTTTCCCACAGCCATGTCCAGGCAACTGCAGTTTATCCTGAAGAAAGCAGTCATGAGTAGAAAATGGCTGGGAGCCACTTGTACAAAAATTGTGTGTTCTGTTGAAGGTTTATTTACCACCTAAGACTGTTTTAAACCTGCTGCCTAAGTTTGGGAACTAAAGCTAGCAAACCATAACAAACTGTGTCGTTGTTATGGCTGACTTTAGTCATCCAATCCTGTGCGATCTCGTAACTTTAGAAAGGATTATAATTTCATTTTTTTTGACTCTGGTATCCTTTTTAGATGATGAAAGTTGTTCAAGTTTATGCAGAAACACAAGAGATTAATTTGAAGGTAAGCGTTTCAGACCATGCACACTTGGTGAAGGGATGTGCATTTCCAACAGGTGAATATTCCTGTCTTCTTTCATCCACAGGCTGATTCAGAAGTAGCACAGGCAGGGAAGGCAGTTGCATTGTACTTTGAAGATAAACTTACAGAGATCTACTCAGACAGGACCTTCCAGCCTTTGCCTGAATTTGAGCAGGAAGAGGATGATGGTGAAATAACTGAGGACTCCGATGAAGATTTTATACAACCACGTAGAAAACGCCTAAAATCAGATGAGAGACCAGTGCATATAAAGTAATCTAATGATATGGACCTAAAATTTATTGTAAAAACTGTTATTTAAGTGTTCCTGGAATATTATCATGCCTACAGTGGCCATCTTGAAGAAGCTGATAGCTTTTTAAACAGTATTAGATAACAAAAAACACTTGTACAGAAAAACATTCGCATCAAAAGGGGAAAAAAACCTGTATTGTAAATTTTTGGTGGTTTGTATTTTTTTTTTCCTTGATTACTTGCTATATTCTTTCTTTTCCTGATGGAGGGGACGCACTCATCCTGGTCTCACAGGCAGAGGTGGAGGAATGTTGAGGAGAAGCAGATTTGGTAGGAGATGTTCCATGTGCAGATCAGACTGTAGTGACACCATCTGCAGGACTGCACCCACTCAGTGACTGTACCTTGAATTACACTGCAGTGCAAACTGTGAGCAGAGCTCCTGAAATCCCCTCTGTGTCCACTCAAGTGTGTGTTGGTCGTTGCTTTGATCATCTCATTGGAGCAGGATTGTGAATAACTGATCTTCTGTGTCGATCCAGCTGTTGACATTTTGCTTTCTTTACTCCATTTTATGTATAGCAAAAGGAAAAAAAAGAAAGAAAAATCATTAAACTGTTCTGAACGGGTGAGTGCAGGAATGTGAGTTTTTGGCAGGTGAAAGACTTAAGCTGGTGGCTCCAACCCCTTTCAGTAGGACGAGGTGTATTTATTAAAGTCCTGTACCCAGAACATTTTAATGGCATCCATGGCAGAAGTCTCAGTGTTGTCATCTGTCCCTGACCCCTGACGAGGCAGAATGTTCTCTCCAGTATTCATTCTCTAGTTTTCTGTACTTCAGATATAGACTGAAGAGGTAATAACTGGTTGGGGTGTTTTTCCAGTCTTCCTAAATATCAGTTTCTAATAGACCACTCGGCAAACAATAACCTATTAACTACCAAATGTGTAAAATTTCCTGTATTCACTTTGTCTTATTTGTAAATAGTGAATTGAGATTTCTTGCAGGTCAGCAACATTTGCTGAACTGTTTTTAAGCTAATATGTATTCTTATTGATTGTTCCTATCAAGAAAAGATTTGTAATATATGCTATTTCTAACATTGCATTCATTTTGAGGTTCTGTCTTATTTTTCTTAGAGTACTTCTCAGAACTTTCTTCAGAAGCAGCTTGTGAGGGAAATGTGCAGGAAGATTGGAATCAGTCTGAGTTTGGGTTGCCTGTCCATCCGTTGAACAAAGCACTTGCACAGGGTTTGGCCCCGAGTGGTTTCTGGTCACAGAGGGAGAACAAAACAATTTCCCAATTCCCTCAGTAACCCCTGAGGCACCTCTGCCGTGCCTTCCCTGAACTGCCTCCATCCCAGCATTCCTGCTTAGAAATCATGGAATCACCAGGAGCTACAGCTCCAGAGGTTGTTTCCTTTACTGACACGAGTCAGTACTAGAAATAAATACAATTTCTGGCCTTCATATTGATCTTGTTGAAGGAAGTTGTAGAATCCGATGAGCTGGAGATGGCAGACTCTCAATTTGCCATCGTTTGTGTGGATCCAGCAATCCTGTGGGAGATCCCTGGGGGTTTGGTGTACTCAGCACAGCAGTTCCTGTGCCACTGTACACGCTTTGCCATCACGGTAAAGAGAAATATTTTAGCACTATATCAAATTGAGAAACGCTCTCAGCAGTTTTTATGCAAATCACTGCAGATTTGGTTTCTTTTATAAGAACCAGGTCTGTGTACCTTGGGATTCTCCCTCTTGCAATAAATGAGGGGACTGAAGATGTTTGCAACTTCCAGCTCACTTCTTTACTTAAATGTTACACTTCAAACTCAAACTGGTTGGTTTGTTTTTTTTTTTAATTTCTCAGACATTAACAGTGCTGTTTTAAGTTTATTTTTTTACCAGTTTGTATGTGAAAGGAAAAGCAATTTCACTTCAACATGTTAAATTGACAAAGAGCAACAGTTTTGATTGTGGAAAGGCTGACGTGTGAATAGGACACTGGTAGTGACAAGGGATCATTTCATGGCTCTGTGTATTGCCTATTTATGCATTTCTAGTTTCTCAGCTTCATTTTGCAAAAGGAATATTATTAAAATTATCATGAAAATAAGATTCTGTGAACTCTCTTCACTCGGGGCTCCTGTTTTTTATGGCACTTCTGGTACCTTCAGGCCTCACCTTTTGAGCTCTTTGGGCAGCAGCTGGGGATTGGATCCTGCAGAGACCCTGGGGATGAGCCAGAGCAGGGGAGGGACATGGGGGGATCCCTGAGGAGCTCAGGGGATCCCAGCAGAGCTCAGGGGATCCCAGCAGAGCTCAGGGGATCCCTGAGGAGCTCAGGGGATCCCTGATGGAGCTCAGGGGGATCTCTGATGGAGCTCAGGGGATCCCTGATGGAGCTCAGGGGGATCCCAGCAGAGCTCAGGGGATCCCAGCAGAGCTCAGGGGATCCCAGCAGAGCCCAGGGGATCCCAAGTGGAGCTCAGGGGATCCCAGCAGAGCTCAGGGGATCCCAGCAGAGCCCAGGGGATCCCAAGTGGAGCTCAGGGGATCCCAGCAGAGCTCAGGGGATCCCAGTAGAGTTCAGGGGGAATCCCAGCAGAGCTCAGTNGATCCCAGCAGAGCCCAGGGGATCCCAAGTGGAGCTCAGGGGATCCCAGCAGAGCTCAGGGGATCCCAGCAGAGCCCAGGGGATCCCAAGTGGAGCTCAGGGGATCCCAGCAGAGCTCAGGGGATCCCTGATGGAGCTCAGGGGATCCCTGAGGAGCTCAGGGGGATCCCAGCAGAGCTCAGGGGGATCCCTGATGGAGCTCAGGGGATCCCTGAGGAGCTCAGGGGATCCCAGCAGAGCACAGAGAGAAGGACTCACCCCAAACCCTCCAGGGAGGCTCGTGCCCCCTGGCTGCTGCAGGAACAGGACCCTCTGCTCCCCACGCAGACCCCAGAGCAGTTCCCAGTGGTTTGGGACAGCCTTTCCTTTGAGCTGGCCTCTCCAAGTCTTTGCTCCAGGAGTGCAGCTGAGCTGGGCCTTGCTGAGAACGAGCTCTTCCCTTGCACAGACCCTCCAGAACTGCTCCTCCCACCCATTCCCCAGTGCTCTGTAGGATTATGTGGAATTTTGAATGCGTGCAAGAAATCTCAAGTGTTTCTTTTATACACAAAACATTCCCTTCTTCTTCCCCTCCATTTCTGAGCTCCCAAAGCAGTAATCCGGTGATTGTTTTGAAAGCAGCAAAGTTCTATTGGAAATTATTTGAAAGGGTAGATAAACTCTGCTAATCCCTTCCCTGATCCTGTAGTCTGGGTGTTCATCACAGAACTGGCAAGGGTTTGCTCAGTGGAAGCAATTTTTGGTGCTTCGTTGTTTGTAACTCATTCAGGAGCAAATTACTGGGTTTGTATTAATGAGCCACTAATTCTCTGGGCATCTTCTCCGTGCCAGCTGCGGGGTGTGCAATGTGTGAGGGGTTTTACCTGGGGAATCAGAGCACAGTTTACATCAGGAAATCCTGTAAACTGTGATCCCACGGGGTGGCAGGAGCAATCTGGCACTTGGTGCAACTCTGCTCTCATTTAAAATACTCCCGAAAATTCGTGTCTCCGTTTCGGCTGAGAATTCTCGCTGCCCCTGAAGTTTTAAGTTAATCCAAAGAAGGAAAAGACAATTAATCCAATTTTCTTTTGAAATGAGAATGTGAAGTGCGCGGTGTGAGCTGCTCCATGAGCTCAGCAGCTGTCCTGCTCTAGGATTCCTGGTGATGAGTGGGGATTCAGCAGCTAAACGGTTTATTTAGCTGTGCCCTGCAATCGAGCACAACAAGGCAGAGTTGTTATTCAAAAAAAGGGGCTTTCCCCAACTTCTGCAAACAGAAATGCTCAGATAAGTGTGGAGAGGTCGTTCCTGTGTGTGGGATCTGTCACTGCACTGTGACACGCTCTATGCTGGATCAAACATTCCACTGCAGAAGTCATTTAAATGAGCCCAAATTTCTGTTTTATCTCAAATTTCTGGTTTGGCTGACCTGGAAAAATTTAGGTTATTGCAACAATATTTTGAAGCCATGTATGTGATGTACTGGGAATTGGCTTTTCCCAGTTGGCTCTTCCTTGTTTTTCTCACTCTCTTCCTTGGAAAAAAGCAATAAAACTGCTTTGTCAGCCTCCTGTCACTCTGACAGGAATCCTTTCCTTTGGATAACGATTTTATAGGGAAGTTTGTATGCAAATCACAAGCCTGGGTTTTAAAAACAAAGTGTGTGGCAGTTCCTGGCAATACAGAGTGTGGCATTTTATTTTGAAAAATCGAGGGAAAGTTCCATATTTTTTTAAGAAGTAGCTGTTTGAGCAAATAATGGAAGTACTTTTTTAAAATAAAAATGTAAATGCCACAGTTTACACAGATGGCACGTATGGATTGTATCTTTGGGTATGGTGATTTATTTTGTCTTCTCAAAGTGTGTATGCAGTAACTCTTCCATCTACTTCGACTTGGCTTATGGGGATTCTTTTTTTCCTGTGCTTTCTGAGGTATCAAGATTGAATCAGCTTTCCAAAATTAGTTAATTTGGGAATCTTTATTATAAATGGACTATGAAATGTATGAAATGCAGTTTGGGCCTTTTCTGTTGAGTGAAATCACAGCTCCAGGCTGCTGTCTTTAGAATTTATGGGATTTCTACAAAGAGAGGTACTGGGATATTTTGTAAGCTGGATTTTGGCAGGATTCATTTTGGAGTGAGTTCCCCTGGCACGTCTCTGCTCACCTGCAATGGGGGATTTTTAGGCTCAGAACACCAGGACACGTGTAAATAATCCTTTACAGATTTGTGCAGTGCAAAGCTTGTTTTCCATGTAAACGTTCTCCTGGAAGGGTTAAATCATGGCATTCTTTGATTCTTCAATTATTTCCTGCTTCCAGTACTAGAACTGGCTCATATTGCACATAATAAACTTGCCTCATCTTTTAATATGATTCTTCAAAAGAACCGAGTGCTGTTTCTGTGATATTGTATTATCTGAATCATCCTATTTAACTTTTTTTTTTAAAGTTATTGTTTCTAATTGTTCTGTTCCTGTGTTTTTTTGCTGGTGTGTAATTAAAAAACAAAAATTTTTCTTTCCCTGGTTATTTAGTATTTTAGCTGCCTGTAAATATTTCTTGTTAAGTGCTCTGGAATGTGCTGTAGAAGTTGTATTAGTTCAGTTTAAAGCATTGTTTGGAACCTATTTTGGTTGGTTATTTCTATTAAATCAGAAAAATCATTCTTTCAATTTGAGTTTCTTTCTTGCACATCATCAGACACAGATCCACACCTGGCAAAAGACTTCCCTGACAACACCTGCAGTGTGGAAATAGGGTGAAATTTGGGCTGCAGGAGCCCAGCTGAGCCCAGCTGAGGCTGCAGAAAATGATTTGTCACATTTATCTACACCTGGGCACGAAACACAAGGGTTTGGAGGTCTCTGGGCCTTGTGCACGCAGTGGAAAAGCTGCACACCTGGAATTCTGCTGTGTTCCTCACCTGCAGCTGCAGTTTGGTGGATCCATTTTTTTGTGTGGATGTTGCTGCTGGAGCAGCGTCCTGACTTCCCTGCTCAGAACTGTTGGAACCCAGGGGGTTCCNGGCATGTTATCTTTTGTTCTTCTTCATCACCTCCATCTTCTTGGTGCTGCTGGCACTTTGGGATTGGTTTGACACAGATCTGGACAGTGTGGTGTGAGGGGCACGGGTTGGTAATTAATGATAAACATTCAATAGGTAGTTATTAGTATAAAAGATCAGAGCTGACCCGGGGCGGGCACAGTGTGTCTCTGGACGCGTTCTGTGCCAACCCTGGCAGGGCAGAGAAATCTACTTTTGCTAAGGAACTGATAAACTGCCTTGAGAACACCAACAAACCACTGCAGACTCCTTCAGCAGCACGGGCTGCAAACCTGGACTGTTCTGTGCATTGTGGGGTCTCCTGGGGCAAAGGAGATCCCCACACAGAACCAAAGTCAGAACTGAGCTCTGCAGATCCGGGGCTGTGGCCTGGCCCAGCTGCAGCTGGAGCAGGGACTTGTCGGGCTGGTTTTGCCAGGAGCCGTGGGGAGGCTGCAGCTCCTGCTGTGCCCCAGCTGAGCACAGACCTGCCAGGAGGAGGGGGAGTGAGTTTGCACCTCAGCTAAAATTCCCTGGGAATCATTTCTGTGCAGCAAGTGAGGGAGAGCTCTGGTAAGCTGAAATGTCTCTGGTAAGCTGGAATGTCTCTGGTAACCTGGAATGTCTCTGGTAACCTGGAATGCCTCTGGTAACCTGGAATGTCTCTGGTAACCTGGAATGCCTCCCAGCCTGGGGGTGAGCCTGAACTTCCAAGGCCCAGCTGAAGGCTCCGATCCAGGCTGGTCTGTTTCGGACCAGCAGTACCTTCGGGCTGTGGCTCACAACAAACTCCAATTTTTCTCTCGCTGGTTGTTTATTCTCTAAGCACCTGCGGTGGCTGAGCGCCACAGAGGCTCCTTGAGGAGAGCTGTGTCCTAGACAAAGGTTCAGTGAGCTTCACTGAAGGTTCTGTTCTTGCTCAAACAAAGAGCAGCTGCATTCTCTGCCGCGCTTTCCGGGCTCTGCTCCCTGCCCACAGGAACAGGTGTTTGCACCTGAACCGCTGCACCTGAACCGCTGCAGCTCCAGCCAAACCCCAGCAGCACAAGGTGGGGGCTGAGTGCCCTGCTCAGCCTCCCCTGGAGCTGCTGGAGGAGCACGAGGGGCTCTTGGAGGGGGTTTTGTTTCTCTTTGCCCATCTGCTGCAGCTCTTTGGGTGGCTGCAGTTGGCCTTTGTGGCTGGGCTGGCATCTGGCGTTTGCAGCTCCTCTGTTTGACTCCGCTCAGGCTTGCTTGGATTTTCCTTTCTCTTAATGCCCTGGTTTTAATTCTCCTGGCTTTAATTAATTCTCCTGGCTTGCTCCAGTGACACTGAGCTGTTCACCGCTTCACACAGTGCTGCACTTCATTTGCCAATTTTCATTTCAGCCCGGGGTGAAAAATCCCATCCCAAAATCCTACCAAGGATTAGAAACAGCTGCTAAACTGTTCCACCCCTCGCTGCTGTTGTAGAATTCACATCTATTACAGAATGCCAGAATGGTTTGGGTTGGAACAGGCTTTAAACTCATCCAGTTCCACCCCTGCCATGGCAGGGACACCTTCCACTATTCCAGGTTGCTTCGAGCCCCGTCCTACCTGGCCTTGGACACTTCCAGCGGTGTGGATATCTCTGTAGACACAGATGATTTTGGATTTACTGCTGTCTGAGGGTTGAGATGATGAGTCTGGATCTTCTCCAGGGCATGGCCTTCCTTCCCCTCATTAATCTCCCTCCCCATGTGAGCTCTGGGTCACCCCAGTGCCTGAACAGCTCCCAGGGGCTGAACTGCATTCCTGGCTGTTCCTGTGTCCTTTGCTCACTGTTGGTGGAGCAGATTGAGCAGAACAAAGCATTTAGGGCTGAGCAAACTGCTCTTTGCCAAATTACCTTCCACAGCTTCCACGGGCTGCGGCACAGGGCTGGCTGATCTCCACTTGGGTTAATGCTTAGGAACCAGGATAATGTTTGCTAAATGAGCAGGGTTTAAAACCAGAGATATAAATTCCTGCTCCTCTCATTAACACATCAGAGATGAGCACGTTTAGCACAAAGCTTCAGCGAGCAGATGGCACAAGCCTGGCTCACAGTGGCTGAGGGTGCTGGGGGTTCCTCACCAGGGAGCAGGGAGAGTGTGCAGGGCTGGATCTGCTGCTTCATCCTGGCACTGACGATCATTTTCCATCCCTGGAGGTGCCCAAGGCCAGGCTGGAAAGGGCTTGGAGCCACCTGGGATAGTGGAAGATGTCCTTGCCCGTGGCAGGGGGTGGGAGGAGCTTTAAGGTGCCTTCAAACACAAATATTTTGGGATTTGTGATCTGCGATTGGCCCTTTTGGCACCCCCAGCACTGCCCAGGGGCAGAATTTGCTGCTGTTGGTGCAGCTCAGCCCCTGCCCTCCCTCAGGGCCCCAGACACAAACTCTGGGGCAGGATGAGCCACCCAAATAAACCTGTCCAGCGACTGTCTGGGTGAGAGTATCTTTACTTTTCTGTCTTGTATACCAGAGACAAACCCAAAAGCCTTTTGTGGTGGAAGAATTGCTCAGAAGTGTTTGGAAATCACATATTTTGAAGATTTCCACCACTGTGAGAGTATGGGGCTGGGATATGCATTTGGCCGTGCTGTGGACAATGGGATGTGCATTGCAGTGTGGATCTGTTTCAGATCACTTTCCTGTCAGGAAAGAGAGAGCTCTGAAAGTGCCTGGAACCCCCACTCATCTGGAATTTCCTTTTGGAGCCGTGTTTGGTGCAGCTGCCACCAGGCACAGCAACGCTGTCTGTGCCCTGATCTGACAGGGGTTTGCTGTTGACTGCAGCACAGAGGTGCAAAATTCCAAACTGAAATCTTGTTTCCTCTCGGAGTTTGTGTCTCCAGGCAATCCCAAATGCAAATTCTTTATCCTCTCTATTTGCACTAAATGTTTCCAGAGGAAGGAGATGTTTCAGCAGCCAATGCTGGCAGCAGGGCCCGAGCTCGGGGTGAATTCTGTTCCTCAATGAAGACAGATCATCTGCCAGCCTGGGGTTTAATCAGCTCAGGTGCACAGGGGAGGTGCCGGCAGTTCAGCGATGGGTGTGGAGAGCTCTGGATAACCAGCCACACCCCCTGCTGCAGGCAGCGACCACGGCGTGTAATTCATGCATCATCCTGCCGAGAATCCGCAAATTAATCGCAAATTACCCGCTCTTGCCTTAAAATCTCCTGCCCGGATGGCGTCGGCAGATGGTGCTGCTAGCACAGCGCTCTGCACGCCGGGCTCCGAGCGAGCAGCAGCTTTTCTGGGGAAGAAACTCTTGGCTTTGGGTTCTGCAGGTGGGGAGGGCACCGGTGCTGTGAACCCCCAGCCCATGGAATGCCTGGGAAGCAGCTTTGGAAAGAGAGATTCGCGCGGAGTGAAGCGCTCTGCTCTGCTCTGGAGCATCCTCCAGCCCTGCCGGGGCCCTGCTGCGCACACCTGGGGTCAATCTCACCCGTTTCTCTCCCTGCCTCGGCCCCAGAGAGCTCCGGGGGTGTGAGCAGAGCTGGGCCCCGCACGGGGAGAGCTGGGAGCGTTCGTGCTGGGCGGCAGCAATGATCCATCCCCTGCCTGGGCAGCTCCGTGAGCCACGAATGCTGAGCGGGGAGAGGGTGGGATGTGGGAACAGCCCCGTGTCCCCTCCGGGTGGCTGTGACCGCAGGGGACACGGCGCTGCTGGAGCTCTGTCACCGGCTCTGTCCCTGCTTCTGGCAAGTGGAAATGGATCATTGACACTGAAAAACCTCCTGTGTGGGAATGTAGTGCCAAAGAGCAGAATCACAGAATCACAGAATCACAGAATCACAGAATATCCTGACCCGGAAGGGATCCACAAGGATCATCCAGCCCAACCCTGCCCTGCACAGACACCCCAAAATCCCACCCTGTGCATCCCTGGCACTGCTGTCCAAACCCTCCTGGAGCTCTGGGGCTGTGCCCGTTCCCGGGGGAGCCTGGGCAGTGTCAGCACCTCTGGGGAAGAACTTTCCCTGATCTGCAGCCTGAACTCCTCTGACACAGCCCCAGCCCTTCCCCGGGTCCTGTCCCTGTCACAGAGAGCTGAGATCAGCATCTGCCCCTTGCCTTCCCCCCACGAGGGAGCTGTAACTGCACTGAGGTCTCCCCTCGGTCTCCTCAGGCTGAGGAACCACCAAGGAACTTCTCACCTGAAATCTTCTCCTGGACTTCTCACTGGAGCCAGGCATGCAGTGCAGCTCTGGGTGCTCTCTGCACTCCTGTCCTTGCCTTCCCCCCACGAGGGAGCTGTTCTGTCTCTCAATGCTGCTCAGCCACTTTCTGTCTCTCAGAGTTTTGGTTTGGGCTCCTTTCCACGAGCAGAGCAGGTCCTCAGGGCAGTCACTGCTGCTGCTGCTCTGAGCTCTGAGCCCACCTGCAGCAGCCTGGATCTGATGCTCCTCTTGGGCTTGTGTGTCCCTGGTGCTGAGCAGGGCTGAGGGCAGATCTCAGCTGACAGGGGTCTCAACTCTGGATTTTTGGGTCAAATCAGGCCCTGCAGTGGATGTTGGGTGTGTTGATCGTGCTTGGAGCTCAGGACACTGAGTGTTAATAACGACTGTGGGTGGGCTGGGCTTTCCCTGTGTCCATCTCTTGTCCTGCGCCCCTGCACTGAATGGAAAGGGAGGGTATGACCACCTGGAGTGGGTTAAGGAGCAGGCAGAGCCCAAACTGGGAATGCTGAGACATTCTGGCTCTCCCTTCATGACTCACTGAAGAGCTGCTGGGGCTGTGGGTGGTACCTGTGTGTGCTCCGGCTCTCCTGGTGAAGTTGCAGCTTGTTCCTGGTTTTACCCATTTGTGCCATGCTGTCCTGCCCTCTGGAAAACCTGATTAGTCAGAGTGTGTATCAGCATTCAGTCCTCTGCTGGGCTGCCTGCGAGTTCTCTCTCCCAGCGTGGTGTCCAGAGCTCAGTCCGGTCTTTGTTCACTCCTGCATTTCCAGTTCCCTTTCCCAGCAGGAGATCGGTGTGCTGCTGGTTCAGGGGTGACTGTGGACGTGTCAAACCGGTTTAATCTCCTGCCCAGGTATAATCAGCCTAATTCTCCTGCAGATCCAGACCCAGGTTCCTTCTAGTGGCTGAGCAGAACATCAGCGTGCCAGGCCATTTTATTTGCTGCTGGCTGTTGGAAACAAAATCCTGTGGGAAGTAATTTAGTCACACTGGGGGGTCTGGAGGCTCCGTCCTGCCCTGTGGTTCCAAGGACCTCTCTCCTTCTTGCCTTTCCTGGGTGATGGGCACAGCAAATGGCTTCACAAGAAGGATTTCTGGCTGCAGAATCACGGCTGAAATGTGATTTATGGGGGCCATATTTGTAAGATGACAGAGCTTCATCCCAATCAAGATTGTATCCTCAGTTATCTGATGAGTTATTTCTTCCTTTTGACTAAACAAAATTTTCCCATTTGCTCCTGAGTCCTCAGAGTCACAGAATCACGGAGTGGTTTGGGTTGAAGGGATCTTCAAGTCCATCTCCGTGCAGCCCTGCCCCAGGTGCTGCGTTCTGAGGGCGGTGCTGGGAGATGTCTGACCGTCCCCTCAGCAGGTGAACCCAGCCAACAGCTTTCTGCCAAAGCTAACAGCAGCGTGTCCTTGTCTCCTGGCATTTAGAGCCTTGGGAAATAATGTTATCAGTAAGTAAAGATATTCAAACAACAACAACAAAACAAAGTCCAAGTGAACTCTTTCGGCCCTGGCATCTGGTGCTGGCAGGAGCAGCCAACACCCCACAAAGAGTTCCCGTGCACCGTCCCTTTGTCCACCATCCCGGCCTTCTCTCCAGGGTGAGTCCTTGTAGGCTGGAACCTTTGTGTTTGCTAAAGCAGCCTGTGAATTTTCTTCTGGGAGTGCTCAAGGCCAGGCTGGGCAGGGCTTGGAGCAACCTGGGGTGGTGGAAGGTGTCCCTGCCCATGGCAGGGGTGGGACTGGATGAACTTCAGGTTTCTCTCCATTCAAACCATTCTGGAATTCAAAAAAAAAAGATTAAAAAACCACTCTGATTACACGCAAAATTTCTTTTTATTTATTAATTTATTATACAGGGACAAACACCACCTGATGAGGTGCTGGCACTCTGGGGTGAGAAACCTCTCACCTCTGGGCTGGCCCTTCCCTCCCAAACCATTCCATTGTGAGCTCTCCTGCTCTGCCCACGGGCAGCTGGCAAGGACACCTTTATTCCAGACCGATGCCCCTCTTTGGGGGATTTGGAGCTCTGGGGGAGAAGATGCAGCAGAAACCAAAGCTGGGAAAGGCCCATGTGATGCTTGGCTCAGCTGAACCCGATTATTTCTCCGTGAGGGTCCTTGGGGACGTGATTGCCAGCACATCTGTCATTTAGGATTCTGTCTGTTGTCACCTGTGGAAGGAGATTATGAAGCAGTGAAGTGATTGACAAGGGCTTTCTCTCTTTTCTGTTTATTAATAGGAGTATTGCAAATGCTGCTCTGGGCTCCCAGGGGAGCTCCCTGCAGAGGAGCCGCTGAGGGGGAGCTGGATGTGTAAACAGCTCCTCCACGCAGATCCACACGTCTATAACCAAAAAAAAACCACTTGGACTGTGGGCTGTGGGTCCTGTGAAAGAGGTTTGGATGGCTGGATGGGATGAGCTGGGAATGGCTGTGACCCACACCACATTCCCAAGGACTGGAAGGTGCCTGGGAGAGCAGGAGAGCCGGGGACAAGGAGACTTGGCCAAAGACTCGGCTCCTTGAGGCTGTTGGGTGGGAAGCACCAGCCCAGGAAAAGCAGCTCCTGCACATCCATGCTCCTCTCTGGAGGCTGGTGGAGCAGGTTAATCAAGGAGCTCTAAGGTTTCTTTTCACATGTTAATATTCTCCTGAAATAAAAAACATTACAGCGTTTTCTCTCCGAGGCACAATTGTGCACCATAGGTTTTGTTTTCCCTGTTATAAAATACTGCTATTTTTATTACTTGTATTTCCACTGGGAGAGATAAAAATAACCAGAATACAGCAAATACTTTGTTAGCACACTGGGGGAAAAAAACCCAGCCTATAACTCCTTCTTTCCCATTACAGACAACAACTTAGAGTGGCTCTTCCAGAGGGTTGAAATTAAGGATATTCTGCTTTGCTTTTTGGTTTCCATGAAAACAGTCGTGGTTTAAAGCCTGGGTTAATTCCAAGGAGTGTTGGGGCTTGGGACCTCCTGCCCTCCCTGCGAGGTGTTACTGGAAGGTGGCTGCAGATGGATGTGTTCAGTCTCTGACTGTGCAGACACATGGAATTTATCCAGGGCCTTTTATCCGAGCCCCTCTTCTTTCCTGATGGAAACGGTGCTGAGATAAAGCCATACGCTCTGCGGAATGGGGGTGTTTCAAATCTAAAGATCCCTCATTTCATGGCTGCTGGAGCTGGGGATCAACGGCCAAAGCCTCGTCCTGCTCTGGAAATCCTGAATGCCACCTGGAGCCTGCTGGGATTAAATGTCAGAGGGCTCCTCCTGCTTCCCTGAGCTGCAGTGGCTGAGAGGATGTGAGAGTAAAAGCTTCCCAGGAATCTTTAGCACTTTATAACCAAGGACAAATTTTAATCTCCCTTCTGGGTTCTGACACCAGCACTTTATTGGCCTTCAAAGAAAGTGCAGTCTTTAAAAAATAAATTATGCAGTGATACTGATAGAGGTGTCCATGGCACAGAAGGCTGAAATGAGGTCCTAAAAGCAGCAGTTTTTCATCTGTTCTCAGAGAAAGGATGTGCTAATATTGATCATTAACATTTAGGCAAAGGCCAGCTTGAGCCTTCTGACAGTCCTGGGCCAACAACAGCCACTCTGACCTGGGGGAGGTGGGATTTCCTGTCAGAGCCCGGGTGAGGAATTGAAACGGGTCTGATCCCAGCCTAACACTCATTCCAGGGATTTGCTGCCATAATCCTCCTGAAATTTATGTCCTAAATAAGCCCAGCTTGTCAGGCCGAGAGCCCTGGGTGGCACCAGGATGCCAAGTCATGGAATCATGGAACGTCCTGGGCTGGGAGGATCCATCCAGTGCAGCTCCTGGCCCTGCACAGACACCCCCAAATCCCACCCTGGGCATCCCTGGCACTGCTGTCCAAACTCTCCTGGAGCTCTGGGGCTGTGCCCATTCCCTGGGGAGCCCGAGCAGTGCCAGCACCCTCTAGGGAAGAACCTTTCCCTGATCTGCACCCTAAACTCCCCTGGCCCAGCTCCAGCCCTTCCCTGGGCCCTCGGGCAGGCACCTCAGCCAGGCCAGGCTCTCACTTCATTCATTTTATTGAGGCTGTGGCTCGTGCTGAGGGCAGCTGTGGAAGGTCAGAGCTCCCCGAGCTCTCTGGACAATGAGCAGAGCTCACCCTCCTCCTCCCGAGCCCAGCTCAGCTGATACTATCAGCCATCTGATGCTGCTGGAGCAGAAATGGCTTTTTAGAGCTTCAGCCCTGCCAAGTCAGGCTCCGACTCTTCACCTTGAGGATATGCAAAGATCCCAGGTCAATAAAATGTATTTCAGAAGTCTCGCCACCAGCAAAGAGCTTTTGGTGGCCGTCCTGCCTCTGGAGCCCTTCCTGCTCGGGTGCACACAGCTCCAAAGCTGCCCGGCTCCAGCTTTGTGTGCAGCACAGCATATTCCCAGATACCTCCTGGAATCAGAGCTTTTCAGGACACAGAGCCACATTTCCCTGTCCTGAATCCAAGGCAGCCAGCCCTGCACAGAATGCCTCGCTGGCACTGCAGGGCAGGAGCTGGCAGCAGGGACTGCCACCCCCCGCCACCGTGGCCTTTGGGCTGAGCAGTTTCCTCCCAGGCTGTGCCCAGGAGAGAAATGTGCTATTTATCTTTAAACTCCTGATCTCAGAGTGTGCTCCTGGTGCAGTCCAGGGATTTTCATTTTAGGCTACAAATTCAGCAGGAACCTTCCTTCCTTCCTTCCTGTGTCTATAATCGAATAACTCCTCCCAAACCCGAAGTTTCCACAGGGAATGAACAGCCAGGAGAGACTCAGAACACACGAGGAGGGAACCAGCACCTCTTTCATACTTCTGCTGTTGCTCTGTGCAGCATTTTTGATACTCAGCACAAAGTAATTGGTTTTTAAACTAATTGCATTGGACTTCAACTAATTCTACCACATCCCTCCTCTGTGCAGGCAGGTTTGAGGAGAAGATTTTGTATTTCTCGCTGCTCACACACCTCCAGGCACCCTGGAGAAGTGTGTGGTGTGGAGGGGCAGAGCAAGGCTTGTTGTGTTTATCCACAGATGACTCGGCGCCGTTGCCAAAGGATCCAGATCCGCGTCATTTTTCCTGGCAAGAAGCTCTGGATCCTTTGTGAGCTGTTTCCAATTATTATATTAACTGGGAAAGTAAACAATGCCATGCTATTAGATAGAGCTGGCACAAAGAAATGCTGCTGCTCCCTCTCCAGACTTGATTATTATTAAGAAATAAAAATATCAGCTTCAAATAGATCCTAATGCGGATTAAATGAACAGCATGTTCTGTCTCAGCTGGACAAATATATCTGTGATTCCAACTTAGTGGCACACATTGGTGTGTTTGTGGAATGGTTTGGGTTGGGAGGGATCTCAGAGCTCATCCCCTTCAGCCCCTGCTATGGGCAGGGACACCTCCCCCTGGCCCGGGCTGCTCCGGCCTGAAATGAACCCCCTCCAATGGATTCGTCTGGAGCACAGCACCTCATTAATCCAATTGCGGCGTGCTACAAAACCTCCCAGTTCCTCAAATGTTTGTGCAATGCTGAATCTGAATTTGTTTGGCTTCTGCTTTACTGCAGGGAAAATGATCCTCTCTTGTCCCTCTCGGACTTTAGGAATTTTCCCACTCCCTGCCTTGCTCACTGAGCAGCCTCGAGCTGCCAAAAGCTGCAGTTTTCCTTCTTTCCTTGCAGCGTTCATTCATTCTGTGCTCTTGTCCGCAGGGATTATTTCAGAGGTAATTCAAGAGCTGCTGTGTTGCCTGTAACTCATTTCTTTGTGACGGAGCCTGTTGAGACACTTTCCCCCGAAGTTTATTTCACTCCCAGCCCTTCTGGGGCAGCTGCTGTTGCGTTTCAGCGTTGGCTTTGCCTCTCCAAGTGCGACCACTGGACAGGAGCAGGGAGGAGATCAACGCTGCCCTGTGAGGGAGGGAGGGACAGCCACGCTTCCCTAAACGCCGAGCGCACGCAGCTGCACGGAAAAGCTCTGCCAGACACAGGAAGCCCAAAGTGCCAGGGTGGATGTGGATGAGACAACTGAGCCCCTGCAGAGACCAGCAGCTCTGCCAGCTCCCTGGGACTGGGGGAATTGTGTCTCCTGCTCATGCTGCGAGGTGGAAACACAGCTCAGGGAGCGGCTTGGCCTCCAAGTACCAGCTCAGTCTGAGGCAGCTGGAGAAAGGAGGCTCTGGCAGCCCAGGAGCTGTGCTGGGCTGCTCTGCTCTGAGGGTGGCCAGAGCTTCCTTTTTCCAGCTCCTCAGACTTTCCAGCTGCAGGCTCTCGGGGTGGGATCTGACTTCTCCAGGGCTGCTTCTCATCAGGACATGAGAGGGAAAATCCGTGTCCCAGCTGCTCTGTGTGTGTGGGGATGTGGGAGAGGAGAATTGGGAACCAGAGTTCCTGCTCGGGAAAAGCAGCGTTTGGATTTTCAGCTGCCACCTGGCTCCTTCCCAGCCTTTGTGGTGGACAATAAAGAGTGTGTATGACACAAATTCAAAGGTATAAAAGTCTGGTTTCTGTTCTGAAGGAATATTTGTTGAGAGTATGGATGCAGGATCTCCTGTTATTCCAGCAAGCCTGGAATCCTCTGATATGTAAATCAAGATGAATATTTGACCCAAGGTGACTTTAAATTTAAAAGTAAAAGTTCTTGGTATTGCCCTTGTAATAAAATTACCATTTCCCCCCCAAATAATTGAATTTTATTATTGATTTCTGTGTTACAAGCTCTCAATTGGGCATTAACCTTTTTTAAAGAGTTTACCTGGGGTGGAATTTTTTGTCTGTTGCAATATCTTCAAAATAAATTCAAATTTCAAATGCACTTGACTGATATGTTCCAGGAACTCCTCTCTTGGTGCCAGTTTTGGTGGCTCAGGCAGAAACTGTTGCTGTGCTGGAGACATGCCTGGGGAGCATTGCATCCCCTTGGGTACAAATACTTTGGTTTTGGGACTCTGGGACGCAAATTCCCCAGGGCAGGCAGAGAAAGGAGGAGCAGAGAAGTGGAGCTGTTCCCTCCCCAGCCAAGTAGATGTTGTATGAACCCAAATCTCAGGTTTGAGGCATAATTTGAACCTCAAGTTTCTTAAAAAATAAATTAGTGGGTGGGTTTAGGGAGTTTGTCGCATAAATGTGATGCAAACTCTACCTGAGCTTCACCTCTGCTGAGTTACTGCTTTAGCTCCCAGTGCCTGAATCTCTCCCCAGTAAACACAGAGCTTTGGGGCTGCTGGTGTTGGCTTTGAAGGTGACAGGTGACAGACTGACAGGTGACAAACTGACAGGTGACAAACACCTTCAGGAGCAGCTCTCAGTGTGCAGCCCTGCCTCAGCCTGTTTGCAGCAGCAGCTCACGGAGCACTGGCCAGCCCGGGGGGTGTTTTATTAAAGCCTCTCTCTTTGTGACCAGTTACTGGGTTAATAAAAGGTTTCACTCACGTTGTCCTGGCAACAGAAGTTTGTGGGAGGAGCAGAGCTTGGCGGGTAAGTCGCTCTGCCAGGCACAGGTGCCACGTGGGGACAGGAGGGACGGGGTGGGGATGTGTCCAGAACACGCTGCTCTGGCCCGGGAGGGACCGCGGTGGCCAAAAGGGCCCTGGTGCAGCTTTCGAGGGGTGTTGGGCAACGCCTTTGTGCTCCTCAGGTGCCACCCAGACCCTTTGTGTGACACCAGGAGGGATTTCCCAGCCTGGGAACGGGGCGTGGAGCAGGTTGTGTGCTGTCCCGGGTGCTGGTGTCACCCCTGGGATCCTCGAGCTGTGCCGGCTCCCAGCAGGTCATTACCAGGGAACACAAACACGATCTGAGCACACCGTGCCGTGCTGTGGGGCTGAGGGACCTGTGCAGCCTCAGCCCTGGCTCTCCACAACGCTCATTAGGTTTGTGCAAGCTGCAAGAAGTCATCCTGCTGTACATAATTTTAATTGCCTGCTCCACAATTGCCTGTCAAATATATGCTCTGTCGCGTGGCATGACCTGCCTGCTAAATTGCAACAGGAATAAAAAAATATGGCAGAAAGTAAAAGGAAAAAATCTAATTATGAACTAGAATGGCGTTCTCAGTTTCTATTGCCATCTGCAGCCTGATGTGCTAGGACCAGCACAAACAAATCAATAAAATCTGCGGCTTTTCTTCTGCTGCTTTTGGCAGTTGTGAGTAGTTTGTGCAGTGTTTGTAGGAGCACTCTGCTTCCTCCTCTCTGGTGATGTGCTGTCCTCAGCCAGGAGCTTTCACCGCTCCTTTTATTTACAAAATCCGGGGCTGGGACGCGAAACTCCGCACCTGGAGGGAGGGCAGCAGCGAAAGGGTTAAAAGAAATTATCCGGGCTGCAGCTTTAATACGTCTCTCGTGTGGAGGGCACGAAACTGAGTTTGGTAGGAGGTTCTTTGTCTGGAGCAGCCTTGGCAGTAAACAGAGCTGTGATCTCAGAGGCAATGAGGCTCCGGGAGCGCCGGGGGCTGCGGGCTCCGGCTCCGAGCAGCGGCCGTGGGGCAGCCCCGCGCGTCCCAGCAGGTGCAGCCACGGCAGAGGGTGGAACTGGAGCCAAGCTGCTCCTGTGATGAGCCCCAAGCCCACCCTCTCCTCCTAGCTGGAGTTTCCTAGAGAGCGGAGGGAGCGGAGGATGCGGAGAGGGCGATGAGCGGTCCCAGGGAGGACGGCCGCTGTCGCAGGGCCGTCAGCATCCTCACCGAGCTGTGCCAGAAGAAAAGCCTGCCCAGCTTGGACCTGGACACCTGCAGGGAATTCCTCCAGCTGCCTTCTGACCAGAGCCTGATTATCTCCGAGCCAGGTACGGCCCCTGCTCCCGTCTCGGGAGGGTGCTCGTGGAAGGACGGAGGGACATCTGTCCCCTACACGGGGAGGAAAACGTTTGGGAGCCCCGTGTTGGACCCAGGGTTGGTCCTGGCACCCCTCTGGGAGGGTTCCTTCCCTTTCCACATGTTCCAAGGTGAGGTTTTGGTCAAGTCCTGCCTCACCTGTTGATGTGGAACGGGATAGCTGCACGGGGGGACAGCCGGGATGTTCCGGGCTGCTTCACCAGGTAAAGTTCCTGTGAAAGTTCCTTTTTCAAAAACACAGACTCCTGTCCTGTATGAAACAAAACCAAACCAACAAAAAGCAGTGAAGAGACTACTTAACCCACTGGGATGGCAGGAACTGATTGGTGCTATCCTGGTTTGAGAAATGGAGGGACTCACATGGGTTGCATGTGTTTCTGTTCATCAGCAAGGGCTCTTGATGTACGTTCATGTGTGTGTTCCACCTTCCCTGAGAGTTGCCTGAGTTGTTCCTGGTCAGGTTGTAGAACCAGGGAGGGACTCTGATGTGTCAGGGATGAGTCAGGAGCAGGAATTGTGCTCCAGGAGAAAAGGGGAAGCTCAGTGTTGCAAAGTGGGGAATTTTCCCAGAGAGATCCTCCTGCTGTCACTTCAGAAACATTGACAGGGGCAGTTGGAACCCCAGGCTCACGTGCTGAGGAGCAGAACCCCAAATCTCATTGCTTTTAGAATTATTGGTAACCTGCTCAAAGTTGTGTATTCCAACATTTTCATGGAGGGCTTCTTCTGAGGTTCCTGTGGGCAATGATCTGTAAATCCAATGTATTCCACCACGTTTTTTACAGCATGAGTGTTCACCAACTTTCCTCCTCTGCTGAGCACACTGTGCAGATCCCCTGTGCAGCACAGCTGCCCATCAATCCCAGTCCAAGACTTGCTGTGTCACCTTTCTCCGTTTCTCCTGCCCCGCTCTGCCAGGATCCCGTGCTGGATGCAGCTGCAGCCCAGGGCACAGGGCACCAGGTTCTGCCAGCCCTTGGTTTGCAGTGGTGCTTCCAGCACTGCTTTGCTGATGGCTCCAGGCAAACCCCTTCCTTCCACATCCCACTTCACCTGTAACTTAATGCTCTTCTTAAAATGAATTTGTTTTGTCCCTGCCTGTTCTGGTTGTGTCCTCACACATCACATCCCGTGCAGCAGTTTTCTCTGTTGCCAATAGAGCAAACAGCTTGCAAACTTATTTCATCGATTTGGAATTCTTTACCTTGCACCAAAATTAACATTTTCCTGACTCTGCAGCAGAAATACTCCGCACTGCTCTTGTTCTGTCCACCCTGATATGACAGATCTGCATTTGTTTGTGCAGCCTGTGCAGGACCTGGTGTTCAGGTTGGGATCACATCATCAGTGTCTGCCTTTAGCACGGCCAGTGTCTGTGTGCTCTGAGCTGTGTTTGAGTGTCAGCCCCAGCGCCCCAGGCAAGCTGTGCCAGGCTGGCTGCACCAGCAGCCAGAGCTGTTGTCTCTGCTCTGCACGACTGGGCCCATTTTTATGTCTAGACAGCACTGAGGACACAGTTTGGGCCCGACATGTACAAATATTTCTCAGTTTCTGGCTGTAAAGCTGCTCCAGCAAGGGGAAAAAAAATCTGTTTGCATCAAGTGTTAACCAACACAGTCACAGAGGTACGATGCCCTCCCCATCAGTGTCTGGATGTTTATCCAATTATCTGCATTGATGCTTTGTCCATTTTATCCTCGGTCTCACGTGGAGCAGATTTGCTCTGGGCTGCCCGCGGTCCCGTGCTCAGAGCAGCGAGCCCGCGTTCACCCAGCAGGCAGGGGGAAGGTGGGGCTGAGGGAAGGTGAGCAGATGGCAGCAGGCAGGTGCTGTGTCAGGAGCAGGGCAGAGGAGCCCTGGCTCCTGCTGGAGTGTCCCCGTGCGGGCAGCACAGCCCCAGCAGCCAAATGCCAAATTTGCTGGAGTCAAACCGGCCTTATTTGTCATCATGGTGTGGAGTCTCCGGCTTCTCGGGCAGTTTGTTGCCTCCTGGATAAATCTGTTAACTACTGCCTGGGTCAGCGTGGCTTGTGGAGTGTCCTGCTGAAGTTCAGGTAGAAGGAAGCACTGCCAAAGCTGCAGCCAGGCTGCTCCTGCCCAGCTCAGCTCAGCTCAGGGGCACTTTGGTCTTTTCTGCTGTTTCATGCGTGGATGGGGAGCAGTATCCTCAGGGAACGTGTGGAGCCAGGTATCACCAGCCTTTTTGAACTGCATCCCAGAGTGGAAAAAAAACCGTGAATATAAAAACATTACTAAATAGCTTATGTAAGAGTAAGTTTTTCTGTGGTGATTTAATTTTTTTTAAACCATTCTGGGCTGAGTGGCTGAAAGGGCTGCTGTGGATGAAGTGGATGCACCTCTAGTCCCTGGTTATGTAACAGCTGAATCTGCTCCTCGCAGCCAACAAGAGCAGCCGAGCTGCAGCGTTTCTCTCATGTACACCCAACAAAGGAGGATTGCAGGCTGCTGCCTCGCCCGCAGCCAAACCTGTCACAAGAATGAGGAGTTTGGCTGGGGAAGGTTTTGGTGCCTCAGTGTCGGTGTGAGGGGGAGCTCTCCCTGCAGCCGGGCCCGTGGCGGTGCCAGGAATAGAAGTGATCTCCTGGCTGGGGCCCCGGGATGGAGCGAGCTGCAGCGAGATCCTCGTGTTGTGCCTGTCTCCAGTCCTCCCCCGGAGCTCCCTCCGCCTGATCGCTCTCTTCCCTGCCAGGCCTCAGCTGGTGCAGGGATGCTGGGAGTGCCAGCCGTGCTGTGGGGACAGCATTTGCCACAGCTGATGGCCCTTAAGAGGATGGGGCAGGGAGAGCTCTTGGCTGGAGCTGAGAGGGTTTGTGGTGTAGCTGTACTGAAGGGCAAAGTCCTTGTCTGTGGAGCAGGGGAGTCAGGACCCCACAGGACTGTGGGGACGGTGATCTGTCCCCTCTTCCTGTCCCCTCTGCAGCAGGCTCTGGGGTCTTTGGGAAGCAGGGTGCTTGGGGTGGTGCTGGGCAGGCCCAGGAACTGGGCTTCACTGGTGCTGCTGGGTGGCTCAGGATGCTCTGTGCTCCTGTGGCTCCCCACAGAAATCCTGATCCCTGTGGGTTCACAGAGCCTGGGTGAGGGCAGAACCTGCCAGCCCGTCCCAGGAGATCCTGTGGGGAGAAAGGGGAAGCTTGACTCGTTCTGAAGTGATCTTGCAGGCCTGATAAGTGTTACTAAAGAGAGTTGGTTTCTATGGGATATTGGGAAGGAATTCTCCCCTGTGAGGGTGGGCAGGCCCTGGCACAGGTGCCCAGAGCAGCTGTGGCTGCCCCTGGATCCCTGGCAGTGTCCAAGGCCAGGCTGGATGGGGCTTGGAGCAGTCTGGGACAGTGGAAGGTGTCCCTGCAGGGGCAGGGGTGGAACTGGAAGATCTTCAAGCTCCTTCCCACCCAAACCAGCCTGGAATTCCATGATCCTGTGGCTGGAGCTGGTGTCTCATGATGTTGATTCAAAGGATAGTGCCTGGGTACAGGAAGGAATTTGTCCTGAGATCAAAGCACATCCAGGAGAAAACCTCTGGGTTTGATTTCAGCACTTCTGTGCTGTGACTTTCTTTAGACAACCTAAGTTGGTTTTATCTTGCTTTAGCGATCCATTTGTACAAATCTTTGCTGCCCAGTGAAGCAGGGCAGGAGGCAGTGGGTGATGTGCAGAGGGGCTGCAGGCTGTCCCCAGCAGACCCTGCTCATCTCAGCTTGGAGAGAACCCTCCTCAAACCCTCCCTCATGCACCAATCCACCCCAGCAAAATGCTCCTGTGCTTCCCTGCTGCCAGAGGAGAAAGCTGGAGTGAGAGGAGGGGACAGGACAGCTGGGGAAGACACAGAAAGCCCTTCTGACAGCCCCTGCTCCCCAGCACACGGTGTCAGCTCCCCTGTGTTCCAGCCCCCAGTAATTCAGAGCACATTTACTGCTTTGCCCCTTGTGTGAACTGCTCTTTTTGAAGGTCCTGGTGCAGGCAGTACAGCTTGTACAGCACCGAACACCCTCCTGGCACTTGGCAAAGACTATTAAAATGTTAAACCAAGCACAGAAGTGTTCTTGCTGCGGGCAGAAAAAGGGGGGAATTTCTGGGCAATTGAGGATTTTTCATTGCAGGAATGTTGGTGAAGAAAGATCATTTTTTATAGCGAAATTGGTTCTGGAGTATTTTCTGTGAAAAAAAAACTATTCCCTGATAGATTCGCTTGACTAATGGGAGAACTGATGGCACCCCCATTCATGGGATGCCTTCAGCCACTACCTGTGAAATATGGGCATGTCTTGAATTTACTCACCAGACATAATAACACACTTTTCTGAATCGCCATTCAAGTGTATTTTAAGTCAATATAACAGTAAACGTGCTCCAAGCCACCCAGCCAGAGCTAATATTAATCACTGAAGCTTGAGTTTTCAGAGGCCTGGCATGTGAGGAGCAGCTCCTTGGGGCAAATACCTATTTTATCACAGAGTAATGCACTTGCAAAATGGATCTTGCCTTTCCTCCCAGGAAAGAGCCAGCCAGAGCTACGTGCAGCAGATTTGCTCTTTAGCCCAACTAAATCAGGCTCGGATCCTGGAGGTATCAGCTTCAAACCTTGCTGCCAGAGGAAGGTTTGGAAAACTGTGTGGAAATAAGGTTGAAACCGGCCGAGTAAAGGGAGGAAAAAACGGATTAAATCGCCTGTCTACAGCCATGTGTCTCTGCCCGTGTATTGTGCGCGGCTCTGTGGCTCTCCAGCTGCCTGTGGCTGTGCTCTGCGATGGTCCTGGTGAATCAAATGCCCCTCTGGAGCTCAGCGGAGTGTGCGTGTTCCGTGAGTGCCCCTCTGCATAGGCGCAGCTTTGCAGCCTAATTGCTGCTGCTTGCTTCATTCCCGAGGCAGAGCGGGGCGGCTGCTCGTGTTTGTAGATCCGTGCGGACCCGGGAGCTGTTCCGATGCAGCTGCAGTAGCCTCATGCATAGTCAGGGACCAGCATCCCCAACTCCATAGAAACAGCAGCGGGATCGCTGCCGGCGTTAATTGATGCGCGAGCAGGCAGCGGCCAGGGACCGCGCTCAGGAGCTGCCACCGCTCTGGTAAGTCCACATTTCTGAAGTTACTTTATTAATTCTTTGCCCTTTTTTTCCATGATATGAAGCGTATTTTTATAATATTGCTTCAGCAAGATACCTTTGCTGTTGAAACATTTTCCCTGCCCTCAGAATTCTCCCGACGTTGCGCTGAGAGCCAGCGTGTGCTCCGAGCTGGTTCAAGCCAGGGCGCAGCCCGGCTCCGATCTTCCCCACGGTTGTGTGGGATGACTCTGGGAGGGTGGTTGGTGTTTCTGGGCTTGCAGGTGTTTGTTGCTTGGCATCCTGGCTGTGCTGGACTCGCTGCTCTCGCCGTGTGCTCCTGGCAGCCGGATCACCTCCCATGTGTGCGTTCATTGTGCAGGGAAAAACCAGACCCAGAACGGGGGCTCGTGTCTGATCCAATTATTTTATTTAACCACAGCCTCAACTACCCCTGCTTTTCATAACTGTTTCTTCTCACTGCTCACATTTCCAGGTACAATTCAATATTCTTTCTCAGGACCCCAGGTTTCCATCTCATCTCAGTTAGGCAGATTTTTCTGCCTTTAATGTTTGCTGTTTCTCTTTCAAAGATGACAATCTGTGTTTCCCCTTCCATCTGCATGTTGGAAAATCTTGTCTGCGAGGGTTTCCATCCAGCGGGCTCCTTGGCAGAGCGATCACGCTGGCAGTTGTTGGGGAGAGATGCAATTAAATCCCTCTGCCGTGTATTGTCTTTAATTATATTTGTACCTTGCAAAATGGCATCCTGGAGGGTCAGGGAGGGGATTTTTGCAGTGATTGTCTGTTAACTGTACATTTCCCCTGCCTAGGGGAAAAGAGAAAGTTCTCCTGCGGGGAGCCGTGCGCGCGGCGGAGCTGCAGCTGCTGACTGAGGGTGTCTCTCTGTTTAGTTCAGTTTGTTGTGCTGTAGCAGGTTCATGTTTGACAACATCACAGCAAACTGTGCAGCGAAGCCTGAAGGCAGCACGCCAGGAGCTCCCTCCACACCAGCCCTCTCCAAAACATCCTTAAGGCTCACGGCCCTGGACCGTTTGGAACAATAATTGCCCAGGAATTCTAGCCCCTGGTGTTGTAAAAATCTGATTTTCTGTGCGTTTGTAGCTGCTGCAAAGAAATGAATACAGCTGTGAGGCACAGTGTGAGGGGGCAGCTCCTCAGTTTCTCTCCCCAGATGCAGCACTTCATCTCCTGGATGCTGGTGAGCGTTTACTCGGAGTTGTTTGATCCCAGCTCTGAACCGGGGCTCTGGTCAAAATGCTCGTGCTGAAAGAATCGTGAGCTGCAGGGGATGGAGGGGTAGGAGCTGTTGGAAAAGGGCATCACAGAATCCGTTCAGTCAATGTGTAGGATCAGGCACAATCCCCTGCTGCACAGCAGCGCACTGGGGGGGTTAAAGATCCGTGTCTTGGCTCCACGCTGATGGAAGCAGCAGCAGCAGCTGATGGCAGGAGCAGAGCCATGGGGAGAAGTTCCCTCCTCACTCAGGGCAGCTTGAACAAAGAAATGCTCAGTTCCAAAGCTCTGCATTTCCGTGCAGGGGGGCTCCAGGCAGGTGAATCTTTCCTGGCTGCTCCATCTGAATCCAGCTCTGGGTCTGCCAGCGCTGCTCTGCCCGTTGTGTGCTGGTGCTGTGAGTGTGGCAAGTGGAGAGGAAAAGGGCTGGTCTGGGTTTGTGTGGCTCTTTTGGGTCTCGGTGGCTCCAGCTGGCAGCTCCAGGGCTCCAGGCTGGGAATCACCCGCCTTTGCAGCACCTGGAGCCAGGGCAGCTCTGGAAGAATCCTGCACCTCCAGTTTTGGGGTTCCCGTGGGGCAGGTCCAGGCAATAAACTCGTCCAGAACGTCTCAGGAGCTCAAGGAGCCCCTCGTGCTGGAGGGGCTCTGTGTCCTGGGCAGGGGGCACTCAGGAAAGCCTCTGGGAAGATTTTCAGGACTGCCTTATCCCATGCTTTGGGTCTTCTGCCCACCTTGGCTGAGGTTTTTGGGGTCCCCAGCTCCTCTTGTGGAGCCTGGATCCCAGGGTGGGAGACTTCCAGCACTGGGATGGGGAGAGACCCCAGTTCTGCTCCCTGCCAAGCTTTACCCTGAGGTCTTTCCAAGGCAGCCTGGTTTTAGAGTGTTTTTGAGCCAAAATGGAGTCTGAGAGGGAGACACAGGGAAGCCTTTCCCCAGAACTGGATCCCGCTGTGGGAAGTGAGGGGCAGAGTGGCAGCTCCAGGGTGCAGAGTCTGGGCACAGAGGCACAGCTGAGCCTGGCCTCGCTGGTGTCTCACAGCAGACACGGCTTTGATCAAGTTTTTGAAAGGAAATTTCAACTTCCAGGGTTTTTGGTTGCTCAAAGGAGGAGACAGAGTGAAAAGCTTTTACTTGTTCCATTCGCTGTGCATCCTGAAACACAATTGGATTTCTGCATCCCAGAAGTGTCTGGATTTCCGTGGTTTCCTCTCTGCTCAGCTTCAGCTCTGGGTAAGAGGCTCCCCGGTGCTGAGCAGCCTCATCCAGGCCCCGTGGCACACAGGGCTCAGCTCAGGCCCTGCCCCTGCAGGATCCCAGCCCGGGGATGAGGATGCTCAGCACGGGGAGGATAAATCCTGGATTTAACCCCAGCCCTGGCCACTGTGTGTGCTCGGCACCACGGGGTTGTTTACAGATGTTGCTACAGCATATTGTGCTAAAATGTCATGGGATTAGCACACAGCCTTGTGCCATAATTGCATTCACTGTGGCTTATAATAGTTCATTAGCTTGTCATCAGTTAGGCAGAAAGCAATGACAACTCTTGCTATCACATTTATAATGCTCTAGAGAGCAGCTGATTAAGTCACAAAGTGACATAAATCACTAGGGAATGTTTCCTTCGGCTTGAAAAAGTTTTTTTTCCCCTCTTTTTTTGTCACTTTTGATAACAGAAATGCTGCATTTCTGACAGCACAAAGTTCCCCTTTGGGTTGCGCACGCCAGCTGAAGTTTCAGTGACAAATCTGCAGCCTGGAGGGAAAGCCCAAATTGGTCAATAATGGCTGAAAACCAACATTTTTTTCTCTTCAGGAGCCTGTAATGAGTCTCCTCCATCCCAGCCGCTTTACTGAGGGTCAGTTCTTGTCCCTGATGTCTCTCAGCACCGTGTGAAGCCACAGTCACCAGGGGTTTGTGGGTGCTGGTGGGAGAGGGGAGTTTTGTCTCCTCTGGGGAGCTGAAGCTGAGGATGGGCTGGGGGTGTCCGTGGGCACAGTCCAGGCCCAGGAGGGAATCTGGGATACTCAGATTTGGTGCTGCAGCCCCGCAGAGATGAAGCTTCTGTGGGGTTTCAGAGCTCTGTTCTGGCTGCCACGCTGGAGGCTCCTCCTGCCTGGAGAGCTGCGGAGGGTTTGTCAGCTGTTCAGGAGTTTTGCCTTCTTTTTGGGCAATTCACTCTCTCTCCTTTCTATTTCAGTGGGAAAAGCACAAGCCCCACGCCACCAAGCTCTCATCTTACCTCACACCCCTTTCTGTGGTGTATTCTGCACTTCCATTTGGTTGGACTCGATGATCTTAGAGGCATTTTCCAACCTTAGTGGCTCTGTGATTTGTAATTGTTTAATTTTTTTCCCTTTTCTTTTGTTCCATACTCACATAGGGACGTGACATGCATCACAGTTGACTCTGCACTTGAAAACCAACTTTGATGTGTCCCTCTGAATGACTCTGTTCAGATTTCCCTCTGGTTTTTTTAAACTCCCCTGGGGCCTGGAGCAGCTCCCACTCCCGTGTCTGAGAGCATTTTCCTCTGTTCCCTGGGTGAAGGAAGGACCAAACCATGAGCTGAAGAGCACCAGGTGGCAAAGGGTTTGACAGTGTCTTTATTTAATTCACTTGTTTCATCAGCCCTGTGAGAGCACGAGGTGTGACAGTCCCCACGCAGGGACAGGGCGCAGAGGGGACGGGGACAGCAGCGGCATCACCCACAGCTCTGTGCTGCCTCCTCGGGCCCAGACACGGCAGGAGCTTCAGCTGCAGCCTGGATATGCAGGCAAGGAGAAAAACAACTCTCTCGGCTCCTTGCAGGCCGGGCACGGTGCAGGTGACAGCTCGGGGCGGGGCATGGTGACAGCTCGGGGCACGGTGCAGGTGACAGCTCGGGGGTGTCCCAGGAGCTCAGCCTCTCCCAGCCGTGAGGTGCCGCAGGCTCCAGCAAGACGTGGGAAAGCCTCGAGGCTGTGGCTGGGGATGTTGGGATAGAACTTTATTCCATGTGCAGGTTTATTGTGTAAGCGTTTTCTCCTTAATTATAACTCGGGGTTTATAAAATTGGGGAATTTGCACTAATGAGCTGAGGGCTGCTATCCAGGACAGCAAAATCTCAGAGAAATCTCTGTTCTCTGTGACCACTGACAGCACCCAGGGAAGGGCTGGAGCTGTGCCAGGGGAGTTTAGGTTGGATTTTGGGAAAGGTTCTTCCCCCTGAGGGTGCTGGCACTGCCCGGGCTCCCCAGGGAATGAGCACAGCCCCAGAGCTCCAGGAGAGTTTGGACTCTGCTCTCCAGAATGCACAGGGTGGGATTTTGGGGTGTCTGTGCAGGGCCAGGAGCTGCACTGGATGATCCTTGTGGATCCCTTCCAGGTCAGGATGTTCTGTGATTCTAAATTACCCAGCAGTTAAAGGAACAACACTTGGGATGGAGTTTTCCATGTCTCCTGCTCCAGTTCATTTCCCAGCTACACCCCCACAAGAAATACAGCAAACGGTGAGGAAAGCCCTGGAAAGCTCAGTGAAGCAAGTTCTGCCTGGCTGGGAGGGATGAGGTTTGCTCTCGGGCCATGGATCAGCTGCTGGGAACACCGGATCCCTGCGAGGTCCCCATATGAAGGGTTGTCTCCATCCTCAACACTCAATAATGAGATGGTTTGAGTTTTATAGTCTTATATAATTACTCTCAAAATAGCTTCTGATTCATCCTCCCCTTTGAAGCTTATAGTTTGCATTCTGATAAGCTCTTGCATGGCAGGAACCCTGTGGTAGCAGCAAATTAATTTTTAAGAAGTTTTTTGCTGTCTAACTGAAACTTTGGCACCGCCAGTTGGAGCTTTCCTGTCCTGATCCTTCCCGGGATCCATTTCATGGCTGAGTGTGTGCAGGAGATGAGGAGGCTCTCTCGGGGTTCCTGGGGAGCCTGTGCTGGCAGGAGGAGCCTGGTGGGAGCTGATAGTGCAGGACTCAGTGTCCAAGGACTGGGGAAGCACAGGAAGAGAGAAAAAAATCTCATTTTAGCTTCCAGGGAGACTCTGTGGCTGAACGGGGCTTCGAGCAACCTGGGATAGTGGAAGGAGATGGAAGGAGATGAGCTTTAAAGTCCCTTCCAACCCAAGCCATTCCATGATTCCACAATTCTCTGAACATCTCCTCTCAGAACGTCCCCTCCTGAGCATTCCCACCCCTCTGCTTTGCCATGAGCTCTGTGTGATGAGCTGAGTGTGAAAGTGCTCAGCAAACTTGAGAGCTTGTGTTCATCTCACATTCCCTGTGCTGTCTTCTGTGGGATTACTCGTGGTTGGTACGGAATAACAAACCAAGGCTTGGGCATGTCCAGAACAGCTGGGATTGGCTGCCTTCACCTGGAGAAACCTGTGCTGAGGTGCTGGGGGTGTGCACAGAGTGTGGGGGGTCTTTCAGGGTCTCCCTGGATATTTCATACCATTGTGCAGCCCTGGCCAGCTGAGAGGAACAATCAGTGTTTTTTTACTCTCATTACCAAGAGAAAAAAACCTGCCAGGGACGGGACCCAGGGAATGGCTGGGGCTGTGCCAGGGGGGTTTAGGTTGAATATCAGGGGAAGTTCTTCCCCCAGAGGGTGCTGGGCACTGCCCGGGCTCCCCAGGGAACGGGCACAGCCCCGAGGCTGCCAGAGCTCCAGGAGAGTTTGGACAGCACTCCAGGGATGCCCAGGATGGGATTTGGGGGTGTCAGTGCAGAGCAGGGTGGGACTGGATGATGCCTACGGTTCCCTTCCAACTCAGGGTATTCTATAATTCTGTGATTCTGCTTCTTTCTGGGTTGTCACGGTGCCAAGAACCTCTGAGGCTTCATTTCCCTCTCCCAAAGCTCTCGGGGTACAGCCGTGCCCTGGGCCGGGCCGTGGTCCCTGTCCCTGAGGGATCTCTGGCTGCTGTGAGCAGGGTGTGACAGCTGACCCGTGCTCCTGGTGCTGGGGTCACTCCCGGGACAGGAGGAGCTGTGAGGGTGTAAAAAGCCCCGCTGGTGACCCTCGGACCCGCAGGTGAGGGTTGGGGTGGGCTCTGCAGCCCTCCTCACCTCCCCCAGCGTGACAGAACTCCTGAGGGGCAGCAGAGCTCTGCCCCGCCCAGAGCTGTGTCCTGAGCTGGCCCTTTAACATCTGCTGAGAAGATGCTGGAATATTTCCCCCCGCCAGGACCCAGCTCTGTGCTGTGTGAGCAGCAGCTCCCGCGCTGCCAGGCTGCCTGTGAAAAGCAAATTGACGGCAGCCAGACTTTGAAGTGACAGCTCCTAATGACTCGTCTAGCTCAGGAATATTTCAGGGCATATTCCTGTAGCTCCTGCCTGCCTGGAGAGCACCACCGGCAAATCAAGAACTTGATGAAGTTTCAAACGGCAGCCAAATGGCAGCGAGGGGGCCTGAAATGTGACAACAAAGCCATCAGCAGGGGGCTGGCACGCTGGACACAGCCCCAGCAAAGAGGGGCGAGCAGAGAGTGGGACTGCAGTGCCTCCCTGCCTCTGCCATGGCCTGTGCAGCCCCCAGAGCCCACAGACTGGGAGCTCTGGGAACACAGAGCCTGCGGGGCCTGTGCGGGTGACAGGGACAGTGTGATCTGTACCGTTTGCTCTGTACCGCTCCCAGGGCCATGGCAGGCTTGGGGAGGGATGAGGAGCTGTCTCAGGACTGCATGGTGCTGCACTGCAGCTCACCTCTCATCCAGCGCAGCATCCCAGGATTTATAAGCCAGCCAAGCTTCCTTTCCAGAATCCCTGTTGCAAAGGGCTCTGCTTGCTGCTGCCGTCCCTGCTGCCCCTCCGGCTTTGCTCTGTGCTGTGTCACCAAAGGGGACGTTCCCTCTCGTCCCTGTGGTGCTGCTGGATGCTGCTGTGGGGTTCTAATATTTGATTTCTGTTCCATCAGTCCCTCCTTCCTCCAAAACCGAGCAGCTTTGCTAAATCAAAACCTCCATGGCTGGGGTTTAGTGGAACCCTTCCTTCTCCTCTGCAGCTGCTGCCTGGGCTCCCCCTGCCCACTGAGATCCACCACAATTCCCAGCCCTCAGCTAATCAGGCTCACCTTGCTGGTGCTCCTCAATCGAGAGGAAAGGAGCTCAGCAGTTGGTGGGTGCCTCACGGGCTCTGTTGCAGCCCCAGAGCTGCCTGCTCTCCTCCAGCAGCACCTCTTGTAGTGATCCATCACTTGAGTGCCTGCGCCCTGCAAAGCCCTGTTCCACAGGAACGGAACAATAAATCCTCACCAACACTCCTGAAAGAGAAGAACGCAGCAGAAAATACACAGAGAAGCCTGGAAATATCTGCTGGGCTGGAGGTTCCTGCTGGGGTGGTGTGAGTGATGCTTGGTGTGCACTGCAGAGGCAGCCGGTGTGAGTGAGGTGATCACCATCACCCCTGCTCTGGGCTCTGCCACTCCTGGAGCTGCCCGTGCTCCTGTGGGAGGCTGTTCCATGCTCCAGGCTGCAGCTCACATCGGCCAGGAGCTGCTTTTACAGCTGAAGGGATCCCAGCAGGGAGCAAAGCAGCCTGAGCTCTCCCTGATGCCCAGATTTTCCATGAACCCCAGAGAGCTTAGGAGGAAGAACCTCTTGCAAGGAAAACGTCGCAGGGCTCTCGGCAGGGTCAGGCTGGTGGCTGTGTCTGGCAGAAGGTGGCAGAATATCGGGTCAGAGTGTCCCCACGGCCCTCATGAGGGGCTCCAGGGCCTGAGGAAATGTCAGTGACATTCAGGGTGGAAGGGGACATCCAGGGCCCGGGGATGGTGGCATCACCTTGGTCCCACGCTGCCCCTCACTGAGAATTTCCAGCCTCTTGAACTTCCGCTCGTGCCATTCCAACTTGGTTTAAATGCAACAGGTAGCTGGAATGACTAATGGCTGCTGGAGTGCTGAGAGAGCCATCAAACATGTTGTGTTTTCTCTGTGGGGAGTGGGTGGAAGGAAAGCTAAATTACATCTTCGGGATATTAAATATAACTCTGCACATTAAACTCGGAGTTATCCATGAATCTCTTTAATGACAGTGCAAGCTACTTCACAGCAGTGAAAGTCAATGTTGCCACAATTAGAACACTATTGTCTTGCAGTTAATAGACTGCTCTAATCATGACTTTGTCATATTATTAATCGCTTTTGGGTTGGACTTTGCTAATTATCCCCTTTGGTAACTCAGTTCAGGCATTAGGAAGTCAGCAGGGACATCAAGCTGAAAGGCAGCTGGACCATATCTCTTCATTAGCTCCCGTCCAGGATGAACCAAAATGGGATTGTGCTGAGGAGCTGCTCTGGGAGTCCAGGGGTGCTGTGGTGGGAAGGGCTGGGCTAACCAAGGAGTGTTTGCCCCTTCCTCAGTTTGCTTTTAGCTTTACTATAAACCACTGTTTCTTTGTCCTGCCCTGGGCCGTTTGTCCTTGGTTAAAGGGCTGTAGGAAGTAGTGACCTTGGAAATGTTGCAGTTTTGAGCTTTTTGGTGTGGTTCAGTAGCAAGGGGTTTGGGTGTTACGAAACCAGTAAAAATATAAACTGGGAAGTCAAGTCAAAGGAGAAATGGGATCAATTTTGGGTGACATTGAGAGAATCCTGTCTTGTTTGTGCTCTTGGTGTCACCATCACTGTCAGCTTCAGGTTTTTTCTGTGGTGTTTTGGTAACAAGTGGGTTATAAAATAAGTATATAATAAATATATAAGCTCCATGGCTTATCCTAAACATATCAGCTCAAGCAGATAGATCACAGAATAACAGAACCATGGAATGCTGAGGGGTTGGAATGAACCTTAAAGATCATCTGGTCCCAAATCCCTGCCATGGGGAGGGACTCCTCCCACTAAACCAGGTTTCTCAAGGTCTTGGCCAGGCTTTGAGCAGTGCCAGGGGTGGATCCTGTCAGTGTCCATGTCCATCCCTTCCCTGTTCCTCGCTGCTCAGGAGGGAGCTCTGTCACTGCTGCCCTGCAGCCAAAAGCATTTTCCAGCCCAAGGCTCCTCAGGGAACCAGGCTGGAAAACAGCCATGTTAATTTGTGTTTCAAACCTCCTTCTTTTAAGCTTTATCTTTTCAATTACAAGTTGTAATAAGAGCTATTTTCCAGTTTCCCCGTGTCTCCTGTGGGAGCCGGGATGGAGCAGGGCTGAGCTCAACGGGATCGGGGTGAGGAATGGCTGGAGCTGCTCTGCACTTGTACCACAGCATTTACCTGATAACGAAGTGGCAGATAACTGTGAGTTTTTAAGAGGGAAACAGAATAAAAACATCGTTCTTGTCGTGTTTGTCCCCAGGTGGGATGTTGCTCAGAATGATGATGTGGCTCTCCCTTGTGAGCAGTTGGGATCTGAGCTGTTCCTGCACAGACTGAGCCCTTCCTCACTGCTGGGTGCAGGCACATCCCTCATTTCCCTCTCCTCCCCACACCTTGGATCCGAACCTTGAAAAAGGAGGGATAATATCAACCAAGGAGCTCATTCTTCCCCTGGGCTGAGGTGTCCTTTTGGGGGACTTGGCTTTACCTCCACCTGTGCCAGGAATACCAAAACAGCCTCTGGTCCTGGGGCATTTTTTATTAGGTGAGGAATTACCTTGTTTTTAGAGACTCTTGTAAGTTAAAGGACATTTAGAGCATAGCATTTTCAATACCAGGTATTTTTTACAAAGTAACTGGTATTTTCAAATTCATGGGAGAAAGCTCATTAAATCAATGAAGGTCAACTCTGTCCAATTGATATTTAAGTTTAATAAGTCACAAAAAAGTCTTGGAGAATTCAGTGTCGTCTTCAAACAACCCAATATTCTAAGCAGGCAGATGCTTAAAAACTGTCTGTAAAATCCTGATCCCTTCCACTCGTGCTTTGTGTCAGCTGTCAGAGGAAGGAGTAGGAGGTCATGCATAAAAGTATCTGTGAATCCTGTCAGATACATTATGAATGCCAGCCCTGCAAGGAGTGACAGGAACCAGGATCTTTCTCAAGCTGGCAACAGGTTTTTCTGAGAGGATAATTGATTATTTCTGATGGTTTCCATTAATGAGCCTGGTGTGCTGGCAGAGACCTGCAGCCTATAAAACTCCTTGGAATGGGTGGAAATATCTTTAAAAAGTCTTCTCTGTCACGCAGCAATTCCCAGCAGTGAGAGATTCTGCATTGCAATGATTTCTTTTGTACCAACACAAACGTATTTGCAAAAAGTCCAGGTTCTTGAGTTTTCTTATGAATGTTTGACACTGAGTTTCCTGGGCAGGATTCCAGGATTTAACTCAAAGGGTAGGGAAGTGGAACCTCTGTGCTCTTGGCTTTGGTGAGAATACATTTAGGCAAATCTCTGAGGAAGCTCTGCTGCTGACTGGTACAACCTTATTTATTATTGAGTAAGATGGGACCTGTTTATTCACCCCAGCAGCAATCTGTGTTTCCACCTCGGAGCTGCAACAGAAAACAAATGGCCTGTACAGGATGCTGGGAAGGGAAGGAGAAGTTGCAAAAACCTCTGGGTTTTGTTTATCCATCCCATCCCATCCCTCCCAGCCCTTCCCTTGGAGTCAAAATCCCACGGGCAGCCAGGGAGCCTTGCCTGGAGCTCCTGCTGGATTTGCTGGGCTCAGGAATTTTGTGGAAAAACAAAATCCTCCGGGATATCAGGAATAACAGATGGCTTCCCAGGCGCAGCGCAGGGCTGGCTTGTTCGGGTGTGGATGTCACATTTTGTGTCTGATGCTGCCTGGAGATTTCACTTACAGCAGTTTATGTGAGAATCCCAAATCTGCAGTGGCTGCTGCACTCCCAGGGAGACCCAAACAAAATCCGATGACACAAATGCACTCCTGAGCACTTTGCTCACCAATGGTGAGTGGGGGGTTCATTGTTTTGTTGTGATTGTGGGGTTTTTTCCCATAATTTTAAAATTCAGCTATTTATTCAAGATTAAAAACCTAGTCTTTCTCCATATTTCACAAATTTTTCTCAGCCTGAACATCAAGGCAAGGTTAGATGGGGAGTCTGAGCAACCTCGTCTAGTGGAAAGTGTCCCTGCCCGTGGCATGAGATTATTTTTAAGGTTCCTTCCAACCAAAATCATTCTGTGATTCTATGATTAAATGTCTTATTACAGCTTTACAAAACTGAACTGTATGATCAGAGGGAACAGGAGGTGTTTTATGGTTCCTGTTTAAGGTGAAGCGCATCAGGAATCACATTTAGAGCAGCACAGAGGGGAGTTCCCCAGTTCAGAAATGCACAGAGCACCCACCCCATTCCTTGGGGCTCAGGTAGGGAATTCAGACTCACACAAAACATTTATGGTCCAAGAATTGACATAAATAGGGTGGGTAAGAGATAATGCTTGTTCCATATAAACTTGTGCAGGTTTTGGTGCTTTTTTGTTTGTCTTTCTGTCCTGACTTGCACTTGGATAATTCGAGGAGTGTTGTTTTACTGGGCACTACAGATAACACAGCAGCCAATCAAGGAATTATCCATGAGCTCAAAGCAATCCCTGATGGAATTGTCCACAGTCCTGACGCTGCAGACTTGCATCCAGGACAAAACCTGCCCCACCATCAGGGACTGGTGTTCCTTGGAATCCTGAGCCCTCAGAGCTTTGGTCTGGCTGGGAATCTGGGAATTAATACACTGTAGGAAAGGAAGCAAAAATAGCCAACGTTTTCTCTTTGTGCAGTGCTGTGAATCATTTCACAGCCTAGATGATGTGTATATGT
>VXBU01002982.1:496881-540278 GCA_013400315.1 Bombycilla garrulus | reverse complement strand
GGGATGGGATGGGATGGGATGGGATGGGATGGGATGGGATGGGAACACTGAGGAAGAGGAGATGGACAGAACAGTGCAGGATTGGGAATAATCCCAGATAATCTCTCCTGTTTGTTTAACTTGATTTCTCTTCTGTCCCGCAGTGGCACGGCCGGGCAGCGAGCTTCGACAGCCAGGGCTCCTGTCCCTCCCCCAAACCTCCCCCCACACCGTGATCCAGAGCAGGGACAGCAAAATGGGACTAAAACCAAGTAATTTTTGCACTTGGCCTTCAGTCTCAGTGGTTGCTGAGGGGCGGTGGCAGCAGCGGGACTTTCCGGTCTAGTTGTTCCTGCGTAAGTAAAGGTAGAAACCCGTTTTGTGGTGAAATATGTTTTTGTCTAATATGTCTCCCAAGGTGATGTTATTTTTGTGGCTTTTGCTGTACGGATCTGTTTCCAGAGGGAGAAGGTGAACTGAGACATGTGCTGGGAGTTTGGTCTGTAAAATAAGGTGTAAAATAGTTTTTAGTGTGTGCAAAGGCTGGAGAGGGGCGAGGAGGGGTCTGCAGAGAGCAGAGGTGGCCGGGACAGGGGACGGTGGCCACTGAAAAGCCGTGGCAGAAGATGGGAGAGACTCTTCCAAGCCGCCAGCAGCTCCATCCTCGTGGTCAGCCCCAGCCCTGCAGAGTATCCCCCGGTTTCCTGTTCATGTAGAGGTGTCCATGAGCTCTTAGAAGTTTGTGCAGTGTGTACCCCATAATTCCTTTTGATATATATTAAAAAGATGCTGTTGATTCCTCAGGAGAGGAACCCTGGGTTTTTCCCCCTGTATCTGAACTCTCCCCAGAGCTGTTTGCATGAACACTTTCTTCAGCCTTTTGTAGCTGCTGCTCACCCCCCAGGACATCCCCGCGTTATCTGGAGAGGAGGGAACAGCGTTGCCACAGGTGGGATTCAGAAAAAAAGGGGGAAGATGTTGCAGAAATGGGTGCCAGCCCTGCATGAGCACTGGAGCTCTATTCCTTATCTCATCCAAGTTATAAAGGGTGGCACAAGGGGGAAAGGGAAACACAGAAACATGACTGATGCTAAAAAAAGCTTCCAGTCTTTTTTCTTAAGAATGTCAGCACTTCTTTAAAGAATAAAGTTTCTCAGCCCAAGCCCTGAAGGAAGGTCAAGTTCTGGGAAAAATAAAATTAAGCTTTGCTGGTTCCTTGGCTGCAGAGGCCAAGAGTGAAGTTAGAATATCCCAAGAACTGGCTTTGCAGCTAAATCAGCTGATCTTTATCAGCCAGCTGTGGATTTTGGACACTTTCTCATCCTGGATTTTTCTCTGGGTTAAGAAGTGCGTTAGTGCTGTTTATTCCACCCTAATTAAATTAGGCACAAGCAAATGTTTTGGTTTTGAGGTAGAATTAGCGAGCGAGGCAGCCAGCTCTCCTCCCCTCAGATTAGCAGGACTGTGCTCATCAGCCACAATCCTCAGGTCAACTTCAGCCTCCGTTTTCCCAAATGTCACCACGTCACCCCTGGCCGCACATCACGGCTGGCAGAGGGGGTGTTCACGTTGCTCCTGGGTGAGATGAATCCTCTGTTCAGTGAAGGGTAAATACATCATTCCTCATCACACCTTGCGTCTTAATTCTCTTTATGTGCCACATGCTGTAGGAGCAGAAACTCAATAAAATGATTTTATTTGTAAGTGCTGCCCTGTCTGGTGAAACGTTTCCTCCTGGGGAGCAGGAGCGGTGTGCTGTGCGGTTTTGGACGGGCACAGGGGTCGCAGTGGGTGCCGTAAAAACGTGCTAATGACAGAGCCTGGCACGGTGTGGGGCTGGGCAAGGGCAGATGGTGTCGTTTGGAGCAGAGCTCGGCCCTGCAGCTCCTGGCTGGGCTGGGACAGCCACACCATCCCCGGGGCAGCAGCTGAGCACCAGCTGCAGCAGCAAAAAGTGTATTCCAAGCACATTGCGGCAGAAAAGTGATAAAACTGCATGAGCTTCCCGGCACAGAGAGTTCTGGGGGCTTCGGCTGGGGAACAAGGGAGGAAATCCTTTCTGAGACCATCACCCTTTCTGGGAATGTCCCGTGTTTAATTAAGGGCAAGAGCTTCTGACCATTAAAACGGATTGACTGGGTGGGTCAAACGCTGGCCACGAGCCCCTGGACCTTTGCCCGGGCTGGAGGAGCCTCAGGGAGCGGGCAATGAGCTGGCAGTGCCTCTGGCAGGCTGGCAAACCAAAGGGCAAGACGTCCCCAGAAGAAGGCACAGCAGTCCCAGCTGATGGCACTTGACAATCATTAATTGCAGCAACCCACTCAAATCCTTTTCTTCTCTAATCCAGGCTTTTTGGGTTTTGGCGTTCTCTGTATAATCTCCATCTTTTATCCATTCTCCTTGTTATCGAGGATTTAGTCAAAACATACGTGGGGTTTGACACAAAGCTGCTATTTTTAATCCTTGCTTCACACAGATAATCAATTTCCACTCAATACTGGCTGTCACTTGCATTGCTGGAAAACTGGGTCTCACGTTAGTGAATAACACCCACGCCTGCTTGGCTCAACCCCCCCATCCCTACATTTATATTTTAAATGCTGAGATTTTGCCACATCCCTCAGCCAGGGGATAATCAGCCCATTGTGTGTTTGTCACCGCCCCGGGGAGATTGGTCACACTGGTGGGGACGAGCTCCACACACCAGGGCAAACACTTCCCTTTGATCCAGGGGGGATCAGAGCCCTGGGAAGGAGCTGAGCCCGGCACGAGTGCCACGCCGAGATTTGTTGAGTTGTTTTCTTGCTCCTCACTTGCTGCTCTCGACCCTGTGATAGCAGCTCCTAGAGATGTTTCAATTATTTCCAAGCAAAATAAGGAGGGTCAGCCCCGGTCCAGGTCCCACAGGAGGTTTGGCCACCCTGGGGCTCCTTTGAAAGTCGCTGCAAAGGGGAGGATGCTGCTGCAAGCAGCCACAAATGAATAGTCTGTTTTATTGAGTACTGCAAGCAAAATAAACACATGCAGCATTCCCAGACCTTCCTTTCATTTTTTTTCCTCCTTTCTCTTCAGTTTTAGTCTCACAGTCTCCAGTTTCAGGGGACGCTGAAGGGAGGGTGGCCGTGGTTGGTTTAATGTGGGGACTCAGGGGCAAGGGAAGTCCCACGGGTCCAGCTCTCAGTAAGGGATCAGAGGGCTGGGAACTGTCCCTGCCTTGCTCCTTCCCACCAACTTGAGGACAAAATAAGTTGTAGCTGAGAAAAAGAAGTGGAAAACATCCACTGGGAAGTGAGTTCCAGGCATGGAATCCCAGAATGGTTTGGGTTGGAAGGGACATTAAAACCTTCTCATTCCATCCCTGGACTTGCAGGGACACCTTCACTGTCCCAGGCTGCGCCAAACCCCGTCCATCCCGGCTTTGGGCACTGCCAGGGATCCAGGGGCACCCACAGCTGCTCTGGGCACCTGTGCCAGGGTCTGCCCACCCTCACAGGGAGGAATTCCTTCCCAATATCCAGCCAGGGTGATATTCTCAGTACTGGCTTCCCACTGATCACTTTATTGTGTGATGGGTTTTTTTTCATACATCAGCAACACATTTGTTTGGCAAAGTGAAGCTTCTTGTCATAACAATTTATATTTAGTCTCCAAATGTGGCCTTTAATTGCTAATTACAGAATGCTACTCACAGGTTGGCAAATCACACACACCAAAAAAAAAACCCAGTGAGGAAGAAAACAATTGAGGGTTTATAAGAGTTTAAGAAATAAACAAACATGGTCTTTAATTATCTCAGGGGAAAAAATAGCAACTAAGAAATAAATGTAACTTCAATATTGATGTTGAAGGGGGGTGTGTCACAGCAAGGCTTTTCCCCTGGCTGGGAATCATTTATTCTACAGCAAGTTTTTGGGAACAAGAGAGGCAAACCCCACCAGGAGCTGGAGCCGGGAACTGCCAGGTGAGGGTTCTGGGCCTCTGGAACACAAACCCAGCTCTGTGCAGTGAGATGGGCTGCTGGGAGCAGTGAGATGGCAGTGCAGGGACATTTCCAGATCTCACACCCCCTGCTGCCACTGCAAAGGGTGACTCAGTGGGGACAGACACGGGTTTGTGGGCACAGGGCAGCTCCAGCTGTCCTGCCCCCTCCCTGGGCCCAGCTCTCTGGCAGGAGCTGCTTTCTGTGCTTTGATTTTAATTTTATTTTCTTCACAAACCTTTTATTTACACATAATTCTTGATTAGCCTGTAAAGAGCATTCAGTCAATGGGCTCAGTCCCAAACAAATCCCAGTCCTCCTTCAGGTTTTAGTTCAAGCAATGTCAGTCCAGATAATTTTATCTTCGCTTGCAAGATAATAAATTAGGCAGAAAATTATATATAGCTCATTGGAGAAAATTACTGCCCTGATCCTCGAGATCCTGATCTCAGTCCTCTGTTTGTTCTTCACTTTTACTACTTCTGTTATTTGCCCTCCTAATCGTGTCCCTAATTAGACAACCCCAGACTTCTCAATCTCATTTTGCCAGAGGTTTTCTCCCCCAGGGCCCTCATTGTTCTTCCTGCCATTAAGATTATCCAGCGGTGCAGTTGTGCACTTACTGAAATGCCAGGCCAGGGATCTCATCTCTGCTCTGAATGCCTCACGCAAGGAAATTCTCCCTGGGACTGCAAACCCTGTCTGTCATTTCAGGGGAGTCTCAGCTCCTGGATGAACAAACCCAGGGGCGCAGGGGGCTGGGATGCTCCTCCCAGCACTGGATGTCCCAGGAGAGCTGGGTTGTCTCTGCAGCTGCAAGAGATCCAGCTGGGTTGGGACAAGGGGGAATGGTTTTAAATTAAAGGAGGGTGGATTTAGATGAGATATTAGAAAGGAATTGGCTCAGAGGGTGTGAGGCCCTGGCACAGGAGCCCAGAGCAGCTGTGGCTGCCCCTGGATCCCTGGCAGTGCCCAAGGCCAGGCTGGATGGGGCTTGGAACAATCTGGGACAGTGGAAGGTGTCAGGATTGAAACTGGATGAGCTTTAAAGTCCCTTCCAACCCAAACCATCCTGTGATTCTGTGATTCATTTGGCAACAAGAGATGACGCAGTTTGCTCCTCTGCTGGGGTGAGCATCACTCCAAAATCCACTTTGACAAGAAGCCAGAGCTGCAGGTGAGCCAGGGAGAAGTGGAATCTGTCTCCTCTTTGCAGATGCACAGGCTTGGATATTCTGGATTTCTGTCCAACAGCCAGAGGCATCCCAGGAACTCTGCCTGGCTCCCAAACCCTGCAGCCTTCAGCAGCAATGCTACTTAAATGTACAAGAAATGTAATTTTTTTTTCCCTGGACTTTTCCCAAAGATAATTTGTAATTATATTTTTAAGACAGTGTGTTAGTCATGCAAATATAATTACATATTTCACGTTCCCGTGTCATTTTTAATTAAAAACGTGGTATTTAAAGCACATACATTTCAAAAATGCCATATAGGCTTCTATTAAAAATGCAGTTGGTTAAGGCTAATGAAGTACCTGGATGGGGCAGGACGGACGCAGCGCCGGCTCCGTTGCCGTGGGAACAGCCGGCATCGAAGCCGAGAGAGTCGCGGTACCTGCGGCACGGAGCGAGCAGGGAAATGTGATTAGGGGACAAACAGCCCGAGCCGCGTTTTCCCGGCTGCGGTGCCAGATCCCCGCCAGGTCCCTTCTCCCGGGGCTGGAGGAGCTGCCGGGAGTGGCTGAGTGACGATCCCGGTGCTGGATCCCCACGGGAATGCGCGGTGGGGCAGCCTGGGGGGAATTTGGGCACCGAGCATCGGGCAGGGAAACACCCCAGAGCCGGGCGGAGGATGGGGAGTGCGAGCCAGCCATCAATTCACATATGCAAATACTTTTCTGGCTCGTTAATTGCTTCCAAAGTGGAAGATTTCTCCTAATCTCCCATTAGCAGCTGCACATCCCTCTCCATTTCAAATTGCCGTGGTTGAGGGCTTGTGGCTGTCGGCAGGGACAGAGTGGAGGAGCGGTAATTTTTTAATTAAGTCGCTTTGCTGGCGCTCCTCTCGGATGTCTGAGAGAAACGAGGGAGGATTTCCTTCATCGCTCTGCTGATTTCCTGGAGACCACCCTGGGGTTGCCCCACCAAGTGTCCCTGTCCCAGTGCCGGCCCAGAGGGGACGCTGGTCCTAAAACAAGGGGTTCGGAATTTAATTAATTTTATAGGTAACCAGTTTTATAATATGTTGTCTTGCAGAATGTAATATGCCCAGTAAAAATCATATTCAGTGTCTATAGACTTCAAAGAATGCAAACACCTGGCACTTCTTGTCATAAGAAGAGTAAATGTAGTCTAAGCAAAGTGGGAGAAGTGAAGAGTATAAAAGAACTGAAATAAGAAGAGGCCCTGTGTCTCCCAGACTGGAGAAAGCTACAAATCTTGGACAATTTTTTGGACAATTACCAAAAAAATGAAAGAAAACAACACATGCCCAAGAAAAATGTAGAACTAGCCATCATGCAAAGCAGGGATAGGCGAGATCAAGAAATAAATATATATAAAGTTCTAGGCATATATAACACCTTAAAAGGTGCATAGAACTTTTACCTTAAAAGATAAAAAGGAGGCCTGACCCCAAACCTTCCACATATGGCATCTTGGAAATTTTCCCTACACGTGCCCAGCTAAATAAATACATATCAACTTCACTTATTAGAGAGTTTTTTCCACGTAGCAGCCCCACGGGGCTCGTCCTGGGCAGAGTGGGAACCCCCTCGAGCCCCTCCGCGCCAGAGGCAGCGGCACCCGGAGCAGCACCGGGAGCGGCTCCCGCCTCCCGGGGTGATTTAATGTGGTTTTATCTGGGACTGGTGGTTCCATCAAGCAGGAGCACCTCCCTGCCGGCTGCATGAGCTCGGCTTTGCCTGAAGACCCCCTCTCGAATTGCTGCTCCGCCGGGCCCTCACGGCTCTGCCGCCTCCCCAGGGACGCACGGCTGCTCCGGGAGCGCCGCGGGAACTCTGTCCTTCCTCGGCACCACGAGCACCCCGCGGCTGAGCGGGATTCTCCTCCTCAGGCTGCTCATTGGGAACACCTCGGGAAGGGCCATGTGCCACCCGGGAGTGCGGAGCCAGCTGTGCTGGATTCTCCGGACAAAAGGGATGGGGCAGCCGCGGCTCGGGACCTTTCCCAGCTCATCTCCCCGGGGCAACGCCACCCCTCGGGGCTGTGCCGCCCTGCTGATGCCGCTGCCATTCCCAAAACAAAAGCTCCTGGCAGCAGGAATGGAGCTGATGATGCAATTAAAATAATTATTTCCTAAACCTGCGCGTCCCTGCAAGCCTCTGGAAGTGGTTCTTGTAGTGAGGAGGAGAATGGAAGAGCGGGCTCAGAGCCGCCTGGTTTGCCAGCACACAGCTGAGCAGCCGAGGGGATGATGGCACTACACCCCAGCTGTGCAAAATTTCATGGGATTTATTGGTACTGATGTCTCTTGATTAAATTATATTTCTTTCTTCATTTATTCTCTAACAAGCTGAACATTTCAATTTCCCAGGCAAGCCCGGGTCAGGAGCGGGAGGAGAAGCAGCTGACACTGATATTGGAGGGGGCTCAGTTGGAGAGGAATACTCCTCATTTAAAGGTCTGATTTCCTGAAAACCTGCACTCAGGGGAGAATTGACAATTCAGAGGAGAGCTGAGAGCTGCAATCTGCAGGAGCTGCTCACAAAACCCAGTGTGGCTCCACGGCCTGTGTGGTGCCAAGAATCCCCCGGGTTGCAAGGCAATTTTAGGTTTAAAGGGAATCATAAAATCATGGAATGGTTTGGGTTGGAAGAGACTTTAAAGATTATCCAGGTCCAGCCCCCCCTGCCATGGGCAGGGAATCAGACCTTTCATTTTCCCTCCCCTGAGCAAATCCATGGAAGTCCTAATCTTTGCACTACTTTCATTTACAAGGGTTAGGAGGTAATTTAGGAGAAATCCATTTAGCTGAGCAATTAGTGAGTCAATAACACACTTCTGCATTTTATTAGAAAGAGAAAAATTGATAATTTCTGTTTGTTTTGACCCTACCTCTGCAGTAATGGCAGCAATTTTCCGGGATAATCCCAGTTACCATGGTTATATCTCTCTCCAGGTCCTTGGCCACCTGCAGCAGGAGGACACAGGAGCATGAGCAGAGCCAAGGCTGCTGTGCTGGGGGAACTGCTCCAGCCCCCCAAATTCTGCATCTTTGTGCCTCTGCAGCCTCCCCTGCCCTGCCTGCCCCGCTCACCCTTCCCCAGCCAGCAGATGAGGGCTGGGAACCCAAATTTGCTGCTGCCTCCCAGCTGGGAATGAGGGATTCAGAGGCAAAGAGAGAAAAAAAATCTCTGCCTGATATTTCTTGGAGCTGACTCGCAATCCCTGAGCTGCAGCACTGGGAAAGAGACCCCAACCCTCCTTTCCCAGGGAGAGTCACTTCACCCCTCAGCACTTTTGCCTGAGGAAGAGGGATTAAAGCAGAAAATTTAGATCTACTCCAAAAAGGCACAGGGGAGCTGGTTTTGAGAGGCAAGAAATTAAAGAACTGCTTAGCTGAATAGCTGAGCTGGTATTTTTCTGTCCTCAGGAAACAACTTTGATATAACAGCATTAGTAATAATAACACCCCAAAGAAAATCCTGGTGAAATCATGTAGAGTGCAGGATGTGTGAAATCCCCGGGACGGGGCGTGGGCCTTCCTCGTGTCAGCAAAATCCTTCCTGCATGGGATGGAGACACATTACCACCAACGGGAGCAGCTCAGGGAAATTAATCCATCTTCATCAAAGAACCAAAATAGCAGAAAAATCTGTTAGTAAATGAAACTGTCCAGAAAATGTTGAAACTTGGTGCGTCACAAGCCATCGCTCCTCTGACAGGGCTGTGAGCTCCCGGTTTGAAGGCTTTATTTTTATTCCTCCTTTCCAGAGGGAAGGAAGGAGTAGAGAACCCTGGGAAGGATGAGAGGAGCCTGGGCATCCCCAGGCTGGCTGGGGCAGCGGGGATGCAGATCTGCAGGGTCCCTATCATTCTGCAAAATTCATCTTTTGAAAAGGAATTTCAGTTTTGTCCCTCCCTTTGGGAAGACGCAGCCCACCTCTGCCAAAGGGAGAGGGGAGTGCAGGGGGTGGGAGGGCTCTGCAGGGGCTGGGGAGGGGTGAGGGGAGCTCTGTGCCCCCGAGGATTTGGCAGGAGCTGGGTTTGGGCTCTGGGGAGGAGAAGTGGGGCCAGGCTGGGCCCGGCTGAGGCACGATGTGCCCGTGCTCAGGTCTCAGCAGGATCCAGGCAGGAAGGACTGGGGGGGAGGGCTCTGCCGAGCCAGCTCCAGGTGAGGGGCACACTGCCAGGAAACGTCCCCTGCAGCCACAGCCTGTCCCTGCAGCCACAGCCCCTCTGTCCCCAAAGGGCTTCGCAGGTCCCTGGGCTCACGGGCAGCACCAAAATCAGAACCAGCAGAGCCGGGCTGGAGCACAATTCCGGATCCTGTGACTCATCCCAGACCCACGGGCAGAGGGATGATTGCCGTGCCAGGAAGCGTTTCAGGTAAGTCTTGTGGGGATCTCCTTAACCCCAGGAGATCCCACAATATGTAGAACAGTCCAGGTTTGCAGCCCGTGCTGCTGAAGGAGTCTGCAGTGGTTTGTTGGTGTTCTCAAGGCAGTTTATCAGTTCCTTAGCAAAAGTAGATTTCTCTGCCCTGCCAGGGTTGGCACAGAACGCGTCCAGAGACACACCGTGCCCGCCCCAGGTGAGCTGTAATCTTTTATACTAAAAACTACGTATTTAATGTTTATCATTAATTACCAACCCATGCCCCTCACATCACCATGTCCAGATCTGTGTCAAACCAATCCCAAAGTGCCAGCAGCACCAAGAAGGTGGAGGTTATGAAGAAGAACATAAGATAACATGGCACGTGTAAAAATTCTCCATCTTGTGCCTCAGACCCCCCTGTACAGATCTCCAACCCCCCTGTACAGGGCTTCAAACCCCCCTGGACATACACTCAAATTTTCTTCTTTTTATTTATAACTACTACTATTTTACTATCTAAGTTTTTGTGACCTGAAATTCCTCATACAAAGTTGACAACCTGTTCCATGGGTTAGAATCAGAGCTACAGGTATTTTTAGTATCATTCCAGGGTCCCTGACACCTCTGGCAAGGCTGAAAAGCCTCCTGAGCAGGTTTTGGGTCGGCCAAAGGCATCATAGGAACCCCCTGGGTTCCAACAAGTCTGGCTTTGCTTATTCCACACTTCATGAGGAAATACCGAGGCCTGGCAGGGAGCTGCTGCCTCTGTGCGATCCTCCTGGCGGTGTCCGAGCTCTCCCCCAGCCCTGGCGTCCTCCCAGCCCTGGGGGGAGATTTGCTGCCTCCCTTTGCTGCCTCCCGATCGTGTGTGACGAGTTACACCTCACCCAGATGTTCCGTGGGCAGGAGAACCTATTTGAAGTTAAAAGCCGGTGATTAGAGTTGCCAACCAGGCATTAAGAATGTATTAAATGGAGAATTATCCCCCTCTTCCTGTTTCAATACAATGGGAGCTTCATAATGCACTTGTTTAAGTTGCCTGATTTTAATTTTAGTTCCCGAGTTTCTAATAGGGCACGCAGAGCCATTTCACTTTATCAATAGCTCCTGTGAGCTGGAGAAGAGTGAGGGAGGGGAATAAAGTCAATATCCTTGAGAATGAGACAAAGGAGAAAAAATTAGCCCAAAGATCTGAGTTTCTCTTTCCCACTGATAACGCAACTTCTCAATTTACTTGACCAGATTGCCTTGCAGAGAGGAGTATTTTTCAAGAGGAGCAGAGATGAAAGGGATTATTACTTATAGAGGCTCTTCTTTAAAGAGATAAAGTATTTGGCAATTAAAGCTCAAGGAGCTGCAGACTCCCAGGGAAGGCTGGAGCAGCTCCATTTGCATATTTTCCACTCACCCTCCTTTTGGGAAGGATGATCCCAGTGCCCCTGCCCGGGTTGGGTGTGGGGCCTCCTCCTGCCGCAGCCCTGGAGCAATCCTGGCCCCAGAGCTCCTCCTGAGCAGCACCACGGGCAGGGGAGTGAAGCAATGAAGGTTTTTCACAGGGGAAGAGGGTCTGGCTGCCCACGTCAGCCCCAGGTAACCTGCACAGGACCTGGGAGTCTCTGCCACTGGTGACCTGGAGTCAAGGCTGAATTTTCCTGAAAGTCAGTGAATTTTCCTGAAAATCAGTGAATTCGCCTGAAGGTCAGTGCAGCAGGAATGGTTGGGAGAGCAGAGGCAAGGCAGGGCAATGGGGAGCAGCCAAAAAAATCCACTTCCACACAGGACAGAGGGCCCTGAGGCCGCCCTGCCAGGGTTCCTGCATCTCATTTGGATCCCTGCATCCCACGAGGGCTCCCTGCATCCTTCTGGGTTCCCTGCATCCTTCTGGGGTCCCTGTGTCCCAGCAGCGATTCCTGTGTCCCACGGGCAGGGCTGGAGGTGCTGTTGCACCCCTTGGGGCTCCTGGCTGGGCCTGGGCAGGGCCAGGGTGGCTGTTGGGGACAATCAACACCCCCGAGGGCACCAAGGGCTCTGACAGCAACTCCCCCAGCTGTGGCACAGCCTTTGCTTCTCCTAATGGGGCCAATAAATACTTCAACACAAAAAAAAATTAATTGATAACCCCAGCAGGAGGTGATGAGTTCAGGGCCCCGGGGGGCTGGAGGTGTCCATCCCACAGCAAACAGGAACCTGCAGCCCTGCTGCTCCTCTCTTCCACGGGCCACCCCTCTCCTGAGGGACATCTGCCAGGAGAGTCACCCAGACCGGTCTCTCTGGGGTCCCTCACTCTGGGGGATGGCAGGGCCTCAGCTCTGGCAGGATGAGAGGGGTGACCCCGTCCTGGAGGCAGCCTGGGGACAATCTCTGCTCTGTGAGCAGGCACAGGACCTGAGGGAGCAGCTGGGGCTGTGCCAGGGGAGTTTAGGTTGGATTTTAGGGAAAGGTTCTTCCCCAGAGGGTGCTGGCACTGCCCGGGCTTCCAGGGAATGGGCACAGCCCCAGAGCTCAAGGAGGGTTTGGACAGGGTGGGATTTGGGGATTTGGGGATTTGGGGGTGTCTGTGCAGGGCAGGGCTGGACTCAGTGATCCCTGTGGGTCCCTTCCAGCTCAGGACACTCCTGGTTCCGTGAGCTGGGAGCACTCAGAGCACTCAGAGCACGGAGGGTCCTTGTCCCCCCTGTGTCAGGATGTGCCTCCAGCTCAGAGCTGAGCCACCCCTGATGATCAAACGTGGGTTTTGTCTCAGTGTTTGTCAGCTGATGCAGATCAGGCTGTTCTGCTGTACGGGAGTTATTCCAAGGATTAATTAGTTGATGTTTCCTGAAGTACTTTGAAGATGTGGAGTGTGAGATAAGAGCTGTGCTCTACGAGCCCATCGGGCCCTGCAGTTATTTTGTTCATTTTAGTCCACATTCCCAAAGTTTTTGTACAAAGCAAATCCCACAGGAGCCTGTGGGGCTCTGGCAGACCGGGTTTGCTCAGTGGGGTCTCTGGCCATGGTGCTCAGCACAGGGAGTGAGGCCAGAGGAGGCCACGGAGCTGCTCCAAGGGCTGGAGCCCCTCTGGAGTCAGGCTGGGAGAGCTGGGGGTGCTCACCTGGAGCAGAGAAGGATCCAGGTGTCACAGGGAAGTCTGATTGTGCAGGACTTGTCACAGCTCTGATTGTGCAGGACCTGTCACAGCTCTGATTGTGCAGGACTTGTCACAGGCTACGAGATGGTTTCTGGTGCAGAATCATCGCTGCCCCATCAATTTTAATTCAAGCTGGAGAAATCATCAGTGTGATTATTTACTACTGTGAGATTTCTGAAAATTATATTTCTGTTACTGCCGTTATTGATCTTGAAAAGGGCCATAAATTAACTTGACAGTTCACAGAGTCCTTCACACTTGGATAATTTCTCTGCTTGACTTGCACTGTGTGTTGAACTTTCAGCACCAGCCAATTACAGTCATTCAAAGTGTGTATTTGAGGATTTTTCTTATGTAACAAATTTGATTATAATACCAAAGAACTTGAGGCAAATACCAAGTGCCTCCATGTCACAGAAGAGTTTGGCTTGAGCTGGGCACGGGGGGACGCTGGGCAGGCTTTAGGGTGGCAGGAGGGTGACAGGGGGGGTGACAGGGGTTACCATGGCCACAGCCCGGGGAGAGCAGGTGGCCCAGGGGCCCCTCAGGTGCTCCCCACCAGGCTGGCACCTCCCCGGGGTGTCCAGGCAGCTCCTGGCCTCTCATCCCAAAGGCAGCCCGGCACCAGCCCTCACCCGGCCAGCCTGGCCCGTGGCTTCAATGTTTGTCCCCAGAATTGATCTCTGACAGGAAAAAGAACACTCCCAGCACTGAAACACCTCCCAGTCCATCCTCTGTGGTCTCAGGATGCTGTGATGGGAACAAATCACAGCAATCCTGGGTTTCTGGGGGGCCCAGGGACAGAAACGGGGCAAACCCTGCACCCTGCAGGGGTGTGGGGTGAGGGAGAGCATGAGGGACAGACTCTGCTGGGGCAGGACACGGTGTGAGGAGAACGTGCTGCTGTCCCCAGCCCTGAGGGGCTCCCAGCACCTGCCCTGTCCTGCCCCATCCCCTCTGTGCAGGAACTCAGCGCCAGAGGAAGAGCAGAGGCCTTTGCAGGAGCAAAATGGGGCCTTACATAAGGTGGAGATTGTGTGGCTGCAGGGGGAAGTGGCCTGTGCTTCATTAGAGACAAACTCAGTAAATCAGAACATCTGGGGCCTGCTGGCTGGAGCACCGCCCCAGCAGGGGTGGGAAATCTCCTGTTGTCCTCCCAGATTAAGGGATTTTGCTGTTTGCTCACAGTTTCGTACATGTAAAACAAGCTGGCCCTGACCAGCAGCCTGCCCAAAGCCTCATCTTCCGTCTGTGCCCTAAGCCCTTCCAAAACCCTCAGCCAAGGCTCCCAGCATAAACCCCTGCCCTAAGCCCCAGCCCCTGCCCAGGCACCCCCAGGGTCTGTGCTCGCTGCTCTGCGAAGACACCCCACCCCTGGGAAGCGTGGTTTGGGGTGTCTCAGGGGCAACGTGGAGCTCAGGGCTCTGACAGCCCAGCCCAGCGCCCCACGCTCCCCCAGGCAGGCGGCCGCTCTTGGCTGCAGAGTATTTATTCATTATATCAGAAAAGAAAACCTCATTAAATTAGTCCAGGACTCTGCTGGGTGCTCCCAGGCGGGGACACCCGGTGCTAGGGGGCGGCTGGGGCAGGGAATCCAGCATTTCCTCGTTTCACAGTGATGAGAGAAGGAGCAGAGATGCCGTCCTGCAGGCTGGGCTGGGCAGCACCCTCAGACCTCGAGCTTCTTCTTCATCTCCATGCGGTAAATGATCTGGTAGCCGTCATCCCAGGCGTAGATCTGCCTCTCGCGGGGGCTGTACTTGAGGCTGGCGTGGGAGCCGTAGCGCTTGGGGAAGTAGACGAGGGAGGCGTCCTCGGGGGCCAGGGTGCCGCTGACGTCGAAGACGCACTGCACGCGGGCGCGGCTGGGCAGGCGCGTGTTGTACACCACGTGCAGCGCCCCGCACACCACGAACGCGCCCTCCGCGTTCTCCCGCGGGCACGGCGTGTCCCACATCTGCTCGATGTCCAGCGAGGCGGGGTCCAGCTTGGCCAGGCACATGTTCTTCTCGTCCTCCTTGGTGGCGTAGATGGCCCAGAGCCCCTCCTCGTCCGCCGCCACCTCGATGTAGGTGGAGGGGGAGAGCCCGAAGACGGGGATCTGCTCCTCGGCCGGGAACACCGAGCTGTCCACCACCGTCTTGTTGGCCAGGTTGAACTTGATCACCTGGAAGGAGAGGCCCTGCTGGCGGATGTAGTAGAGGTGCCCATCGTAGACGAGGTGCCCGGTGCCCACCCAGGGGTAGGGCAGCTTGATGCGGGCGGCCTTGCGGGTGGCAGAGAAGAGGGTGAACTCCCGCATGCGGGGGAAGACGTAAACCGTGTCGTTGGCGGTGCCGTCGAACACGTAGATCTTCTCCGAGGTCCCCGCAGCGTCCTTGGTCCAGAGCCCCGAGGCGCTGCCGAAACGCTTCAGGATCTTCATGGCCCTGACGCTGGCGATGGTGTCACTGCAGTCTGCGAGAGAGGGGCAGCCATGAGAGCCTGGGAACAGCCCGGCCCTGCAGCGGGAGCGGGACTGCTGCTGCCCCGTGCTGGGTTCTCACTCTGTCCCACCCCAGCCCTCAGGCCTTGGAAACTCGCTGAAGGGGGACACGTGCATCCCTGGTGGCATTGAGAAGTCCCCTGGTGCACCCATGCCACGAGCAGGGGAGCCGCCCTCACCCCAGCCCTGCCCCAGAGGCTTTGGAGACGCACAGGGCTGCGGCCTGGGGCTTGGATGCAGCTCCCAGGCCAGGGCAGATGCAGGAGCTTGTGCCAGAGACCCCCGAGATGCCCTGCTGGGACACACTGCAGCTGGGGGACACCCGGCCTGGGGTCGGGGTAGCCCTCAGACAGGACCATCCCCCCAGAGAGCCACGGCAGCCCCTCACCTGTGAGCTTGGTGTACTTCTCGTTCTTCCTCTGCTTGGCTGTGGCCACCTGCTTGTCCATCAGCGTCTCATCCACCTCCACGCAGGGCGGGGCGGGGTTCTGTGTCTCCAGGTAATCCACCTCCCTCTCCAGCCGGTCCACACGCACGGCCGCGCTCTCGGCCTCTGCCCGCATCGCTTCCCGCTCCTTCTCGGCCGCCTCCAGCATCCCCAGCACCTGATTCTTGAAATCCCGCAGCTCCGTGGAGTAGCGGCTGCTCTGGTCGTGCCACTGTGAGATCCTCTCCTGTGGTGACCAAGGGGACACTGAGGTTTCCAAACCTCACAGCCACCTGGTGCACCCATCCCAGCCTGCCTGGAGCCACACGTGTCTCGTGTCTCTGGGTCCCATCCCACCCTGCTCCCGCTCTTGTTGTGCTCCCAAACACATGATGCTTGTGTTGTTTCCGCAGTGTTCCCAGACCCGTGATGCCCATTCCTGCAATGCTCCCGTGATGTTTCCAGACCCACAGTGTTCCAACTCATCTGTGATACTCCCAGACCCACAATGCCCCCATTCCCAAGCTGCTCCCAGATCCGCAAGGCCCAGCTCTCCTGTGACACCCCCAAGATGCACTCAAGATGTTCCTGAACTCACAGAATCCCCACTCTCCCACGATGCTCCCAGATCCTTGATGTCCTCGTTCCTGTGATGACCCTGTGAAGCTCCCAGACCTGCAATGCCCCTGCTTTCCCATGATGTTCCCAGACCCATGATGTCCCCACTCCTGTGATGTCCCCATGGTTCTCCCAGACCTGCAATGCCCCCGCTCCCATGATCTGCCTGTCCCACAGTGCTCCCACGCCCACCCTGCTCCCGAGAATCCTCGTGCTGGGCTGTGCAGGACCCTGGTAGGGCACCCCACTCCCTGATCTGTGCCCGAGCCAGCTCCTCCTTACCCAGCCCCGCTCCCAGCCCCGCCGGCCTCCGTGGGGAAGGGTTGGGATCCCCGTCACGGGGCGATTCGGGGTGCGGGGCGGGTGTGAGGCCCCGCTCGGGGCTGTACCTCCAGCAGGGTGAGGCGCCGCTCCACGTACTCCATGAACTGCTGCTGCTGGGCGCGCAGGGCCGGGGCGAGCAGCGGCAGCAGCAGCAGGCAGCGCCAGGGCCCCATGGCCGGCAGCGACAGCAGCCTCCACCTCAGTGCTCAGGAATGCTCCAGCCTCCCCAGCCCTTATTGCATCCAGATGTGCAGAGGGAGGGGAGGCTGCTCCTTCCCCTCAGAACAGCCCCGGGCGCTTTAACCCCTTCGTGCCCCGGCGGCGCCCACCCAGCGCGCTGCCCCCGAGCCGCGGGGACGGCCCAGGACACTGGGGACGGGCTGCTGGGAGGGGTTTGGGGTGCAGGGAGCGCCGCTGCGGCCCCGAGCGAGAGGACACGTCCTCATGAGCCGTGGTGTGCGGACGGCCTGTGGGACAGCGAGGGGACGGCCCTGGCTCCTCGTCCGCAGAGGTGCTCAAGGTCAGCGGCCAACCTGAGCTCACCTCGGCCACGTCAGGTCTGGTGGAGGCAAAGCCAGAGCAGCACCATGGGCACCGGCCCCCAGCCCGTGTCCCCTTGAGCCCCTGTGCCCTCTGAGCCCGTGTCCCCCTGAGCCTGTGTCCCCCCTGCTCCCGTGTGTCCCCCCCGGAGCCCCTGTATCCCCGATCCCGTGTTCCCTGCTGATCCCGTGTTCCCCTCTGATCCCATGTCCCCCCTGATCCCGTGTCCCCCTGAGCCCCTGTCCCCCCTGATCCCGTGTCCCCACGTCCTGGCTGCTGACCCCGCATCTCCTGCCTCCCCCGTGCCCGGGTCCCGCGGATCCCCCGGGCAGAGCCAGCGGCGCCAGGGTTGGGACAGGGCAGCTTTGGTCACTGCCCTCAGCCGGGCCTGTGCCCGGCCACTCGCTGGCCCGTGGGGCCGCTTGCCCGAGGTGGCCCAAGCGCCGGTCTGGGGCCACTTGGCGGCTCCCACAGCCCGGGACGGGGTCAGCCCAGCTGTGGTGTGATGGGTGGAGCCGTGGATGGACGGACGGACGGACGGCTGGCTGGATGGATGGACGGACTGACAATGCAGCTCCGTGCCCTGGGTGCAGCCGAGCCGGGCGGTTCTGCGGGCACCGGCCGTGGGCTCCTGGGTCACGGGCAGCGACCGAGCCGAGCCGGGGCCGCGGGACTGCGGCGGAGCGAGTGTGCCACCTAGTGCCGCTGCATCCCAAATCTGCATCCCGGTCCACATCCCGAATCCGCATCCCGGATCCACATCCCGGATCCGCATCCCGCATCCACATCCCGGATCCGCACCCTGGATCCGCATCCCGCACCCACATCCCACATACGCATTCCAGATCTGCATCCCGCNGAGCCGGGGCCGCGGGACTGCGGCGGAGCGAGTGTGCCACCTAGTGCCGCTGCATCCCAAATCTGCATCCCGGTCCACATCCCGGATCCGCATCCCGCACCCGTACCCTGGATCCGCATCCCGGATCCGCATCCCGGATCCACATCCCGAATCCGCATCCCGCATCCACATCCCGCACCCAGACCCTGGGATCGCATCCCGGATCCGCACCCTGGATCCGCATCCCGCACCCACATCCCACATACGCATTCCAGATCTGCATCCCGCACCATCGACTTCATTCTGGATACCCCCAAACCCCTCTCCCACTCCCCTGAACAGACCAAGTGACCAAATGAATAGAGTACAGAAAATTAACCCTTTTTATTGATGCATTGCAATTGTTCTACATTTTTACCATATTATGTAGAAAATACTTAAAATACAAGCTACTTTGTAAAACCAAAGACAAACATTGAATCCAAAGATAAACTATGTTTTCACAATGGACCCTTCTCCCATATAGTTAGTATTAAATTTTTAAATATCTATTTCTTTTGTTAAAATGATTTTTACATACCCCCTAAGTACATCAGCAATACAAACATAGATCAGTAATTGTCAGAAACTACCTGTATCTAGCGGCTTGTAAAAAGGAAGAGCACAACCATAAAAGAAAGTTAAATTTTACACAGTAACTAGCATATCAAATACATTTAATAAAGTAGGAATTCCATTGCAATATCAAGGATTCAAGCAGAAATACTAACATTACATATAATGTACTGCTACATGTAGTGAGATAGATATAGTTCAAGCTGAATCTGAAATCACACATTATATAAAGTTTAGCAACAAACAACCATGTGGACATGCGGCACCATTCAGAAGTTTAAATAAAATTTAAAAAAAAAGAAAGCAGGGCTGTGCCAATCCTGTCATTTAGAAGCAATTTCGTTTCATGTACTAAAAGAAATTGCTGAGTCAGAGGTAAATTACTGCATCCCATCAATTAGGTGCTAAGCAGGAAAGCCTCAGGAGTTGCCTCTGCAGGGGCTATCACAGCTGCAAATACAGGTCAGGTAAGAGAAAACTGATTGAACAGCTCAAGAATCACACAGATAAACGTAGCTGGGACCACGGCTATCAAATATTCCGAAGGTGAATCCCAGGCTAGTTGTAAAGAAAATTAAAGGATGCCAATTCCTATCCAGAGATAGCAGATCTCTCCAAAAATGTGTAGCAGGCTCTGACAATGAGGAGAGTCAATTCTTGAACCCAGTTTGAGGCTGGATATGCAAGGGAAGAAGGGATGTATCTCCTTAGAGCAGAACACAATACACCTAAACTGGGCACCATATACTGGGGCCAGACTGGGAGGCCCTGGCCCTGCTGGGGTGGGGTTTGCTGTGTATCACAGAGGAATTTTGGGGTATTGTTTTGACAGCTTGTTCCAAATAGAGCATGTTTGATTTTACCTACATCATTTCCATCTCATCCTCTCTGTTCCAAAATCTGTGGGAACTCGGGCGGTCGAGGAGATGACACCGTGCTTTGGGAATAATTTTGATTTGGATTAATTGTGTTACAAGGTCTCTAAATGGAGATTTCAAGCTGCCTTTTTTAGGGGGAAGTGGGCAAGTTCTCAAAATTATTAGCAGATTTTGCTAGAGGTTTTTTTTTTTTCCTGTTAGTGAAGTGTTTTCCATGAAGTCCTATTTGTGAAACAGGGAGTTGGAGCTTGGTTTGCCTTTCAGTGGAAAGGCACAACTCTGTACCCAAGAGGTATCTCAAGGCAAGTACTGAACACAAGCAATGTCAAAAAAAGCAAGAAAGTGCCTACAGCAACAAACAGCATCGTTTGCAGCAACGATGTGGCACAGCAAGGTTGGTTTTCCGCACGCTCACGGAAGTGCTCCGACTACAAACACACTGAACATCAACGTGGGCTAATGCTACTGTCCAGCTCCACAGCCCTCCATCCCTCCCTGCTCCATCCTCCTCAGGCCAGTCCAGGCTTCCTTCCAGCAGGAACGTGGGCTTGCACAAATGGCTCGGGCTTTTCTTGCCACAGCCAGCTCAGGACCGGCCTCCTTCCCGCCGGGACGGAACATAAACTGGGGTTCAAGGTTACCAAACCTCTTATTGCTGCAGTAACACGACTGCTCAAACCAGTTTATATCATCCTTTTGGACAAGATACTTTATGTGTTAGATGAGAAATAATTCCTAGTACAAGGGACCCAAGAAAACAAAGTGTAGTCCAAAACCTGCACTGATTATCCAAAGTCAGTATTTCCTCTGAACACTAACTAGGGCTACAGCTGACAGACCTTCCCAACAACTCCACATTAGCAGTAGCATTATAAAACTTTTTTTAAATGGTATTATGTGCTTTACAGCAGGCTCTCTTTGGTATAAATATTCTATCACCAAGCTAGCAATATTTTACACGACACGTCTGCTATTCCTGTGGGGGGAAGGTAACGCTACACTAAACCTAATAAAAGTGATTGCACGTATTTAATCACTTCTGCAATATTAGACTAAACATTCCAATGCATTCCCAGCACTACCTTATTTCGAAATGCACTGACAGACACTAACAGTACATGTGCCATTTCAAGGGAAAGCTTCAAGGGGACATCGCTTCACTGGGAACAAGAACGGAGCTGGGATGAGAGCGGTGACAGGGAGAGGGCTCTGCACCATCCTGCTGCTCTGGCTGCTCTGGGGAAAGCTGGGTGGGTGAATTGCTTCAATTCGACGGGGGCTTGCTGGTCCCTCGTAAGGCAAGCTCACTGTAAACTCTAGTCACACTACATCATCATTTAAGGCACTACAATAAGGGGACACACCAAACAACTCTTCATCACACATACCTGTGCAAAACAAATCCAAGGTATCCTTTCCTCTCGTGAAGCTCTACTCCTCTCTCAGTGCTACAGTGATGAGCTCTAACCATTGCATTATATCACATACATTCCAACATGAATCAATTCATTTTGGTTTAAATACAAAGGATACAACACTTCCATCCCCAGGAACGTTTAAGAATTAGACAAACACTAAGTACAGAGTTCAAGTATAATCACTACACATTTTGATTACAAAGACAGAACATTTGGGGTTAGCAGGAAGTTTTGCTTGTTATATTTTTCTAATCAATATGTACATATTTCATTTTCTGTAAAATATTAAAACACCACCAATACAAAACTTCTAAAATAGTTTTAAATTCAGTAATAAACTTTAAAATCTGGATTTTTTTTTCCTTTTTTCTTTTTCTTTCTCTTTTTTTGTCTTGTTTTTTCTTTTTTTTTTTTTGTTGCAATTCCTACATGCACGTACTGTTTACAAGTCTTATTAAGAGCGCTTTAGAGTAGCTGCTGACATATCCAGGAGGATACGCTCACAGGAGTATAAAAAGCTGTACACATCAATACAGTGATGTTTCATTGTATTTCAAATTCATCTCCCTCCTAAATGAATCACGTGAGGCAAAAATATTAAGAAAAACAGAACAAAGCAAAGCCCTGTGCTTCTGTGAAGGAATCCAGCTCCATTATAGGGCCAGCATCTAATAAGCTGCAGAAACCAAATTTTAGAGCAATGCTGCATTATTCACTCTCAACTGGAGACAACAACAACACTCTGACAGAGCTGCTGAGCTCTGTCCCACAGTGAGATCCTGAATATAGTTTGAACCACTTAGGAGAATTCTGCAACGAACACAACAAAAATTCAGCTGGGTTATGGAGAATTTTTGAGAAAACAAAGCAGACTCCAGGGTTTACAGGACTCCTGAATGTATCGTGTTGCTGGCATAAGGCAGCTGCCTCTACCAGTCCTTAAACAAAGCACAGGAGTAAACAAAACACCTTTGACAGAAACATAAATGGAGATGTAATGGCTTTTGCAGAACCAGCAATTTGTTAAAGACAAAGTGAATTAGAGAACAGATGTTAAAATAGTAAATCTGATTTTGAAACTGCCCCAGCAACGTAATGAGATAAACATGCACTACATCTTTAGTGGCAACGTGGATTTGTGCAAGCTGCTAAAATAGAATCTGCAAATCTTTTTGCTTTAGTTACACAAGTTAAAAAAAAAAGACATCAGGATGTGTCTTCTGAGACACTGATTTGACACCCCTTTTGATTAGCACAACAGAACAACTTTAAATAAATGTGACCATGAATTTTTTAAAAGCATCTATAAAAAGTAAGTAAAATTTTAAAAACTTAATTAGTGACCCTCGTACTGGTAACAAAGCATGCTGCTCGGTTAGTGACTGAACTCACCAGAGACATTTGGGAACAACATACAACCAGATCAGGGAGAAACACGAACCAGGCAGTCATTCCCAGGCAAAGGTTCACCTGAAATCCTTCTCCAACCTCTCGGGCCCGTCGCAGGACAGCGCTTCACCGGGAACTACAAGTAGGAGTACTGGTTGATCTTGGTGGGGCTCAGCGGGTATCCAGTGTAAATAGCAGATCCTCTGGAAGCACCAATATAGGACTGGGGAGCGAACTGGTGTTGGTACTGGGCGGGGGGGACGTTGGCAGACGTCAGCAGGCTGGGCCCCACGCTGACAGGGACCTGGTGCACCAGGGTGCTGGGGTGGGCGGCGTAGGTGGTGTGGCGCGACGAGCCCTGCGGGGAGAACAGGTGGGCGATGGACGTGGTGGAGCCCAGCGTGGCCGCCGTGCTGGGGGCGTAAGTGTACATGTGGGGCTGGCTGGACAGGTGGGCACTGGCCGTGGCTGCTGCCAGGTGGGGATGCACTGGGCTGCTGTGCTGGAACGTGTAGGGAGCCTGAGAAATCGTTGACGTGAGGGGGGCCACGTAAGCTTGCTGCCGGCGCGGGACAGCATTGCCGCTTCTCTCCTGGGAGGCCAGCACTGTGGTTTGCTGGTTCTGCAAGGGGAGGGAGTAAATGAGGTTAGTGGTCGTGTTCAGGTGGGCAAGGGCCAGCCAGAGCCCCTGATGGACACCTCCATCCCCCCTGACACAGCTGCAGATCCTCCCTTGTGACACCCTCTGGCAGATCTGAGGAGGTGACTGCACTCCCACGGGGACAAAAGTGACACTTTTCCTCTACAATGGGGCCAAACTGCCACTCGGGGTTACCACAGATGGACAAGTGCAGGCAGGTCCCAGATCTGACCCAGCCCCACAACTCCTCACACACCTACTCCTCTGCAGGTTGGGAGGGTGGCAGCAGGGCTGCCCCATTTTAGCACCACAAAACCCGTCTGGTGGATGCCAGAAGTGAGCTGCAGAGGTAACACCACTCCCTCTCCTCTGAGAGGCTGCTGCAGTGTGACCCAGAGATCAAAAGTCCTGACACAAAATGAAATGAGACCAATCTTTGAATTGAAACATTCAAAGATGTCGGGTGCCAATTGCTAGTTTGAGAGAGAAAGTCCAGTCTTAATCTACTGGTTGTGAGGTCTAAAAAAAGGCAAAGAACTAAAGAATTGCCTCACAGTGTGCCTTCAAAGTTACTCTAATTCAACAGCTGGATCTTGGTGTCACCCTCCTGAGTGGCAAGAAGGACCTGCTGTAAGTCAGGTGTGACAAAGAGCACAAAGAGAGACGGTGGACACAACCACACATCCTTCTCCAGCCCTCTGGTACAGGGACAAATCTTTTGCCTTGAGAAACCTCCCTGTACTCCCCACAGTCGTTCCTACCCTGCACCACCCCAGGACAGAATCAGCTCCCAAGAATTAGCACTTGCAACAACTAATCCTCTTGAAGCCAGCCTTTCTCCCTGCCTCACAGGTTTCTAGAGCAGCTCTGAGGCACCTCGAGGCCAGCAGGGGCAGGCAGGCTCACCTGGCTGAGGTTGAGGGGCTGCACGCCGTTGGTGACCACGCGGTGGGAGCGGTAGCCCGTGGGTGTGATGCAGCATCCTGATGACTGCCCGCTCACTGAGGCCACTGGCTTGCTCTTACTGCTGCTGCTCAGGATGCCTGCAAGACATCACAAGCTTAGTCCACTCCTCTCCTCCCCTCCCCATGCTGGTGGTAACCAGCTCAAACTGACTGCTTCTGTCACAGACTTTGCTTTAATTACGACTTCAAATGTGACTAAGAAACCACCAGGAATGCTCACAGATCTTCCTAAACGCAGCCAAATGTAAATGAAAAGTAAATCTATCAATGGCTATGAAAACAGACCAAGGCTTTCGGAACAACAGCTGAGAAAAGACCCAGTGTGGAAAGTCCACAGCTGTGAGGATGAATGTGTCACAGGGACAGGAGAGCACCTGAGCCTTGCAAAGCACCCTGAGGTACCCACCTGAAGCCTGGGTGGCCACAATGCAGTCGTTGAGCTGCATTTTCAGGGGTGGGACGATGATGGTGCGGGAGCTGGAGCTGTCAGCAGTGGCTCTGCTGGGCAGCTCCAGGGCCCCCCCAGTGCTCCTGAGCGAGGACAGGGGGTCTGGGGCGTAGGGGCTGCTCAGGGACGAGTCTGAGTCAGGGGAGTCATTAACAGTGACGTAGCTGATGACGTTGGATCTCTGCTTCATACCCAAACTGCAGGGGAAAAAAGACAAAATGCAAATAGCAAACATTCTAGCTTTGCCCACCAGGTTACAGATCTCCCTCTGGAATCTCACACCCTCCCCTCCTTGTCAGATAAAACTCGGATTATCTACAGGCACAACACAGAGGTGTGATGGGGAACATTCTGTCTTATGCAGCTCTTCTGAGCCTGCCCAGGGCTCACACATCGCGCTCCCCACCGTCCCCCATGTGTGAGCTGAGCCCAGCCCAGGCTAAACCAACATCCCACCTGGCAGGTTTGTATTTGCTGTCCTCCTCCTCATCAGTGTCGCTGCGGATGGTGATGACACTGACGGGGGGGCTCGGAGTGTCAGGGATCACGATGGGCTGGTGCTGCTCCTGCACGGGGACCAGCACGTTGGAGGAGGAGGACGTGGAGCGCAGGGGGCTGCTCCCAATCAGAGAGTACACTTGGGTGGGCACAGGCTCCAGAGATGAGCTGGGTCTGCAGGAAAAGCACAGCAGGATTCAGCTCCAGGTCAGAGGCTTGGACAAACAGCATTAGGAACACAGAGCATAAACAGACATTCATAAACAGAACCTCAGTGCAGACACCCCAACAGCAAAGTGCCACAGACTCAGCCAAGGCACTCAGGAATGCTCTGAATAGGACTGATCCACCTGAACACAGCCAGAAACTCTCACTCCTTGTTCAACAATTCTCTCACTTGCACTGCTATGGCACCAACTCCCCGTGAGTGTAAAACCCCTCTGATCTGGACAGTGAAGCACTTGGTCAATCATATCCTTGCACTCACTGAAATTAATATAACTTCAATCAGTGACTACAGTACAAAGGCTTTTTCCAAGATATCCTTAAATGCAACTGTAGCGCAATGAAGTTATGCCCTCAATGCGTCTGTGATCAGAAGATGTGTTTTCCACACCATAAAGGCAACCTCCACAAACAAACTCATGCCTTTTCTAGGGCTGGAAGAGGAAGGAATGGAATCCTTACTTGGCTGTGCTCGGTGCTGGCTGCTTGTTCTTCTTTGCTGGCACATTGCTGCTCTGCTGCTGCCTCACAACATGAGCAACCCCAACATTGAGAGGCTGTGCTGTGGCCAACGTCACGTGGTTGGTCAGCAGAGATGGCTGTTGCATGAGAGTGCTGTACTGATTTCCATGGGAATGTGCATTCCTGGAGCAGAGAGAAAACAAGAGACCCAAATCCCATGACTACACTGCAGGAACCACGAGCTGCAGCGAGCCCCTGAGGGGAAGGGAGACACTGTGATGGATGTATTCCCACTTGGCAGGGAGCTGCAGCCCCTGCAATCCCTACCTCCAGTCAGCCAACTGCTGGCTGCTGCCGATGGTCTCTGGGATCACGGCTGCTGGCTGGACAGAGTTGTGCAAAGCAACCCCTGGGAGCTGCTGCCAGGTGGAAGGGAGCAGGATCTGCTGGGTTCCCCCCGGCCAGGCCTGCTGCAAAACAACAAACACAGACACGAGGCTCACTAGGCTTCAGTTCCTGCAGGGGCAGGCAGAGATTTGTCCAAGCAATAAATGCACTGGGGTGGATTGTTAGCTTGCAGAGATACAGCTTGTCCTTGCACGTTTTCCCAAGAACAAGAAAACCAGAGGAATGAGCTTCCCCAACACTTTGCTAATCTCTTTTGTCACTGCTGTCACCTGGAGAAAAACAGTGTTTATATCCTGCTGCACACGCAGCCAGGTATTGCACTGCCAGGTGCAGCAGCACTGCTCGAGACTCTTTCTGAAAACAAACTTCCACCCCTGTTCTGCTGAAAGGTCCCAAAATATGAAACCAATTCGGTCCTTTGTACTTTTCTGCTTTGCAGGGATCACATTCAGAGATCTGAGATGGTGTCACTATTGTGGAAATTCACCCACCTCAACTGAAGCATTTAAGAAAAGCCACACTGAGAGATTTTTTAGTTACATGAAGGCACGTTCAATTCATTAATATTATCAATGTTTCTGTCCAAACAAATTTGACGGTGTAGTATTTCCATGATTTTGATAATATATGGCTTTCTCTCCTGCAGCTTAAACTGTAAAACCTGTTGTTTCAAATCCAATATTTCTGCAAGTAACAGATCCACTTTGTACAAATACCAGTTCCGAACAAGAAGCCTTCAAAGCAGAGAGCTGCTAAAACCTCTGCCAACATAAGCGGAATAATAATAACAATAATAACGATAACATTGAAAAAATAAAAAATAAAGAGAAATATGTTAAAAGTCACACCATGCGTCTTTCCAAAAGCCAACACCTGCACAAGACAAAGCAGAGAGTTTAATACAGCAAGATATAAATTCCCAATGAGAGGCAGAAATCGGGCCTTCCAAGCGACGAACTGTTTTGACAGAGGAAGGACAAAAATATGCAAAGCTTAGCAAATGGCTAATGCAAACTCAGGGGAAGCAGCAAGGGAGAAGTGTTGGAAGCACTAAAGGTGAGCAAATTCACGCCAAAGGCTCCCAGAATCCAAACAGAACTAGTCAAGTCCTCCAGAGAAACTCAGAATGCAGGCTCAGAGTCTGGAGACAGCCGGCTCTGATCTCCACTGCTGTACAGGGGAGCTGAACCTCGAGTCCACTGCACACACACAGCAGAACAGAATTTGCCTGTTGAATCAAAGCCCAAATACACTTTGGAAAACATGGCTAACAACTCACTCGTGTCCCAAGCTCTGCTACAGTCACCCCTTGCTGTTTTTGGAGCCCAGATTGCAGCCTTTCAGCAATCAAAATTCAACAGAAGGAAAGAAGAAGCGCCCCTGGGTCTGGTTAGCTCAGAGCTGTGACCAGGAGAGCCCCACTCTCCTGCGTTCCCATCCCCAGAATCAGGGAGCAGCTCACTTGGTTCACAAGGACTCAAATGAGTGGATTTAAATTTCAGGACAAGTATGACTCGAGCAAATTCCACTTCAGCAGAGGCCTCCCTCTCGGAAGAAAATGACATTCAAACTACCACTTTAAAGCCACAAGAAACAACATGGTTCACACAATGGAATGTGCTTTGAAGGACATGTGAGGGTACCAGCACTTCAGTGCGCTGCAATGTTTTCATAAGCTTCACTGATCTGATTCTGGAGGTTTACAATGACTTCTTTGTGGCACTTGCAAAGTTGTTCTGATGCAGGTGCCAGAATACAGAAGAGGACAATTTTGCAAACATACACTTCTTAAAGGTGTGTTCATTCCCTTCCCCCATCCATTTTTAAAATTGCTCCAAATGACCTAAAAGCTAGCTATTGCCATTTTGGATACTAGAGCTCACCTTTAATTTCAACCAAGAAATACATATCAACTGAAAGTATCTGTGAGGAACAGAATCTTTATCTGGATGAAGCAAGCTACGTGCGATTGGCTATAAATAACAAAAGGCCAGAAAATTATTGTCAGTGTTCAACAGAGGTTAAGAGAAATCAACTGCTAGAGCAATACATTAAAGGATTTGCTGTCATTAGGGATTTTAGCCTGCGCTTAATGATCTGAAACATTTCTCCATACAAAGCAGCTTTACACATGTTGCAAACAAAATATGGAGCTAACTTGCCAAGTAGGTCAAATTCTGGCCATCCAGGTACCTGTAGCAGAGTCAAGCTAAAGACTGATTCCTTTGTATTCCACAATCAAAAGGCAAAGATAGGAGAGTAAGCGAAGAACAAGAACGATTACAACTCTTCTAGGGTGTAGTTTAGAAGAGCTTTCAATACTAGGCTAGCAAAGGTAATAGTCAATGGATCTGGATTCTTTACAGAGCCACACTAAACGTCAGAGTCAGACAGTGCTTCAGCAATGTTGGGGAGGAAAACAACGAGACATTAAGATGTAGCAAGAACACAGCCACAAGATGGCACATGCTTCCATGCCCTCTGCAAGTCTAAGTTAAAACAAAAACTCAGTTAGTGAACACAATCAAGGGAGGCAATTACCAGTACTGCAGCCGTCTGTTCGACCAGCGCCGGCCGGCCGGCTGCGCAGTTCAGGGTAAAGGGCACCGCATACTGCGGCGTGATGGTGGCTACTTGAGGATGAAGAGTTGCTACCATTAGTGGTGTACAGCTTCCCTGAAATGTAGATCAGGCAGTGAGTGAAACACACGAGCTGAAGCAGGTCAGTGCAGGTCAGTGCAGGTCGGTGCGCTGGCAGCAGGGCCGGGCGAGGGGCACGGCGCCCAGGGGAAGGGACGCACCGACACCAGCACCAGCACCAGCACCCAGACCCTGCAGCTCCTCACAGGAACCCTCAGGGCCCTGAGGAGAGCACGAGGAACAGGCAATCTCCAGTCCAGGCACACAGTTCAAAAGTCAAAACACGTTGGGGAAAAATTTGGGGAGAGGACCTCTCCGAGGACACAGTTCAAAAGTCAAAATGAGCTGGGGAAAAATTTGGGGATGGAATCTCTCTCTGATGACACAGTTCAAAAGTCAAAGTGAGTTCAGCTAGTGGCACTTTGCTGGCTCCCAGAGGGCAAGTGACAGCCACGCTGCACTAGCCATGGCACAGACTGAGCCCCAGACAGCTCCCTGAGCTTGCTGTCAGACCCTCAAATCCACACACAGAACTCTTGAGAAAACTATGGGATTTCACGGAAGGCACACAGGTCTTTGGTGTCATGAAAGAGCAAAGTTATCTGTGATGAAGCCACTCATTAATCCATCAAATGTCTAATTAAAATTAGATTATTGGTGTACAATTTCCACTCTTGGATTCAGGTGGGCCTTCAAGTGGATTCTGCTTTTTGGATACTGTGACCTGTATCGTTAATGCAAAGAAACTAGCAATCACAGAGTGCCACCTAAATATTTGGACTGAACAAACTAAAAATTACTCCTCTACAGGAAGGTCAGTAAGTGCAATACACTGCCTGAAGAGTAAAACTAACAGAGTATGTGTTAATGCCAGCAGAAACTAAAACTATGCAAATAAATCAAAATGCACTTAATTATAAAGGCAACTACAAATTTTCAGTGAATAAAACTTGTGAATCACAAAGTACTTATTCTATATTAAAGGATTACCTTTCAGAAATTAAAATGGTTTTAATTTATGACACATTACTAATATTTAAAACAGCATTTTTAGAATGATTTGTGAATTTTGGTATTGCATGTTGCTTAAACTGCTAACTGCAGAAACAGATATGTCATTGCTACACATTAATTCACACTAAGAATGTAACTAGCTGAGAAGGATTCAGAAATAATTTTGTTGATTTAAAGACAAAATTTTAGCATGAGTAATCTGTGTTGTCACCTCTGTTTACTGGGATCTCAATTCTCACAGCAATGATTTCTCCTGCCAAGTTTTTAAAGTGTAGGCAAAAATGACCAGCACTGCCTGTAAGGCAGTGTCCATGCCTGAAAAATATAGCCTGTTTTTAGCAGCTGAAAACCACATATTTATTCCCATTATTAAATCAAGCTCCTAAAACCAGGGAGGCACATGACATAAAACAGCTCAGACTTTAAATACTCCAGAAAAAAAAATAATACAAAAGAAGAAAATACTGTCTTAGAAGTGACCTGCATTTAACCCTTCAGTGTGTCCAGAAAACCTCCTGCACTCAGGCAGGTTCTCCTGGATGGTGGAATTGCAGTTGAGCCTATGAGGGGTTTGGGTTTTTTTTTTTTACCTGTGTGAGAACTCCAGACTGGATCTGCAGTGGCTGTGCTGCAGGTGCTTGTGGCACAATTGGGACAGCATTTTCCATCCTGACTGGGAACCCAGAATGCTTTGTAGTTGCCTGAAGTCCAGCTGTGGAGGACAAGACACATCACTAAGCTGCTTTATTATTCTTTCGCTTGTTTCCAAAAATCAAAGTCCTACTAGGTAAGGGCAGAGGATAGGGTCAGATTAAGGGATAGAAAAGCTTTGACAAAATCCCAGTGAAACACCAGCTGAAGTAAACACTGCTGCACCCCGGGATCCTGCAGGCCCATGATGGACAGGCAGCCCTCACCAGCCTGGCTCTGTGCAGTCTGGTTTGCAGGAACAGCAACACAGATTCCCAATTCCAACCTGCCTGAGACAAGTTTAATATTCAAACCTTACACCCTCAGCTCCCATACCACAAATAACCCTCCAGACCAAGACAATCCAGGTATCAGCAAAACTACAGAACCCTGAGGATGAACAGAGGCGTGAACAGAGCTCTGCCTGTGCTAAGCTCATTGACCCACAACCTGTGACAATCTGCAGGCAAAACCTGCATCAGGGTTGTGAACTGAGGCTCAAACGCCAGATATTTACTCTGGAGATAACACAGCACAGCAAGACACACTGATTTTCAGGCAGGTCTGGCTCCTCTGCTCCCTGCTTTCTGTGGAATGCTGCTGTGTTCAGTTTGGGGGGAAAAACTGGTTGAGCAACCAGCTGGAGCCTGCAACCCAGGCAGGCAAGATCCTGTCACCTGTTCCAGCACGACCTGGAAGGGAATCCAGCTGCCTGCACATGTCTGACCTGGTTCTGCACTTCCACCTGACGCAAGAGCCCCGTGTGACACCCACAGAGAGCTCTGCTCCAGTCAGGGTTTTCTCAGTTTAGTGCAAATCACTTCTCCTGCCCTGACTGACTGAAACCACAGCACCACACAAAGGGTTCTGGGCTTACTTTGAAAAGCAGGGGGACAAACAATGAAGGTTTGCTGGAAGGGGTCTGTCTGTGTGCAGATCTGGGTGGTTCCAGGCTGCAAGGAAACGCTCTGCTGAGCCACTCCTGCCACTGGGGCTGCAGAGGATGGGTACAGGGCAGACTGGTAGTTGAGCAGGGAGACGTCTGAGTTGGCCAGGGAAAGAGTAGCAGCAGCAGTGGAATTGGAAGCCAACACGCTGGCCTAGAAAAATAAACAAAAAAAAAAATCACTTCTCTTGTAATTTTATCTCTCTTTGTTATGAAACAAACAACAGGAACCGTAAATATTAAACTAGGAGGAAAGCACCTGGGAAATATTTGAGGTAATAGGCTTGAGACAACACAGAACAAAAGACATGAATTGCACCCAATTTACTTATGTTGCTTGAACTGACAAATTTTCAATATGTGCAGTAAAGAGGCTCCTTGGCTTGAGTTTTGGAAGATTAGACTTTGAGACAAGACTGAATTTTGGAGACACCAAATCAGCCTACTCCATGTTTTTTATTAGGATAAAATAGGTGAAAGATGCTCTACCTGGTTGTGTACTGTGTTGAGCTGGTTGTTAAAGCTCATTGTCAGGTTTGTGCTTGTGTTAGGAGCAACGTGAGTGGTGAAAGGGCTCTTGATCTGATTCACTGTATCATACATGTTCACTCTTCTCTTGCAGATCTCCATGTTCTGAAAGCAAGATTTCACACTGGAACAGAATGACAGGAGTAAAACATCAGATTTGTAAAAACAGAACACAGATGTGACAGATTCCAAACTTCATGCACGTGCTTTAGGTTTAGGTTCTTTTAAACCAACAAAGAATGTCCTAAAACATGAAAAGGAAACTTATGAACATTCCATTCCTTACACATGCCATTGCTGTTTGCAGATCAGCCAGGAGCTGCAGAAAACAGCACTGACAGAAAGCTGGGAAGTGCTGCTCTGTGATTCCAGCAAATCCTGAAACAACAAAACCCATCCAGGGGAGCTTACTGGTTACTGTGGGGGAAGTCCAGCAGATGTGCCATTGTAACAAACGAATGGTTCAAAGTCTTCAGTGGAGTAATTCTCTTATCTGCATCAATTGTCAACATTTTCTTCAGCAAATCAATGTATTCCCTTCGGTCAGCCTTCTCTGCCAACATGTCGGTCCCTTCTAAGTCTGTAGACATATTCACCTGGAAAATCAAATGGGAGCAGTTCACACAAGCATCAAATTAACTGCTGCCTAACAGTTCAGTAACTTCACATCACACAGAAATATTTATTAAGCACTTCTGTCTCTTAGCCAGATTAATTTCAGGTATTACAGTGCTAACACACTGCCTTTCCCTTGCTCATTCTAGGAGAGAAAAGTCAAACTTGCAGGTGGGATTGTCTTCTCAACAAGGAGTTGGGACTGTTCAAAGGGATCAACCAGGCTTTATTCTTCACTCACTGGCAAAATGCTCTCGTATTTTGGGGGAATCTGTAAGGGGCTGGCAAGCCAGAACGACTCCACCTGCTCTGCACAGATGTAATCTGATGGTAACAGCTACAAAAGCGATAGAAAATTGATATTTAAGATTTAAGGCTTCATGATATTAAAACCACTCAGATATTCCTTCATTTTACTTCTAAAGAGAGAACGAAAATAAGAATTATCTGTAATTCTTGTCACTATTCCCAAAGTCTAATAAGTGGTTTAAAGCTACAAATGAAGGGGCTCAGCTCTCCTATTGCTCTGCCATACTGGGAACAGACTGGGGACATTCCTGTCTAACACACTGAGGCCTAAGAAAACACAAAACATTTCAAACAGGTTCATAATTAACATTTTGACTGTTTTTAATCCACTGATTTCTGATGCAAATTGGCACCATGGTAAACGTTCATCAGTACTCTGAACTGTCAGTGGAAGAGGACTGGCTGCTCCAGCACAGGAGCCTCATTTTCAGAGATCCTCCAAAAAACTGAAGTTACTAAATTAAATGTGAAAAATTAATGAGTTATCCGTGTCCCAAGATGCCCACACACCTGCGCCATATCATCCAAACAGTTGAATATATATTTCCGAGCTTCTTTTGATTTTATTCCTGTTTCCAACTCATGTTCTTCTGGAGTCTATAAAAGAAAACATTAGTATAAACTGAGATACTGCATATTGATAAGGAAAAAGCAGCAAGCAATTGCTGAGGCAGATGATCATTTGCTGCTTTCAGACACAGCACACACCAGCAGGTCAAACCCAAAGAGCCCTGGGATCCCACTCCCTCAGCTGGACAGACCATTCATTGCAAAGCTAAATTAACAACAGGATGACTTCATTTCAAAGCTTCCTTGGGTAGTGCATTAGCCAAAAGAACTGAAGGTTTCTGATTTAGGAAGAGAAGAGGCTATAAATATTTTTGCCTTTCTTCTTTGTAGAAGAAGGATTTAAATTTCCTTCTTTTTGCTGCTCAGCTTTAAAGGCAAATCAGACCTAAATCCCATTCTTCCTGTCCTCTGCCAACCCATAACCAGATTCCTGTTAAACTAACAAAGCCATCACGAAACACTCTGGATTTTACTGGTTGGACTGTCAGGAGATGACAACAAGATGACACACTTCCCTGAGAATGAGCAGCCCATAATAAGCACCCATTATCTGAGTGATGGAACACCCACTCTCTGCTGGTGCTATCATGCACTGCTGCTTTTGTCAGAGCTCTGCTCAGCTCCTGCAGCCACAGACCCCGAACCACGTTTCAAATCCACGGTGTTTTCACAGCACGCCAAAACTGGGTGGGAATTTCTATCAAATCCTCAATGAACAAAAGAGAAATGGGGATGGAAGAGACAGACAAACCTTGAGCCTCCACAGTGGGTATCCCAAATTTGGATCTCTGTTAAAAAACCTGCTTGTTTTCGTTCCTGCACTGAGAAGATACTCCGCTGGAAGGCCTTGAGTTTGTGAAATGTAACGAATCTAGGAAAGAAAATTACAACAGTGAGGACTCCCACCCTAAAGAATTCACAGCTAATGGGGGAATTAACAGCCAGGTTTGTTCACAGTTAATAGGAAATTACCTGTAAAGAAAGACTGCCCAGATAGGCAAAACTGCAAAATTAAAGGGACTGGCTCAAGTATTTATAAAGCCACTTTTCCAATCATGCAAAAATTTTAGGTTTTTATGGAAATATTCTTTGCTAATGTATATATAAGCAGACTGTAAGCTTTTAAGACATTAAACAGTGCAAGAAATACAGACTTTGAAGGAAAAATGCCACAGAATTTCTCATGTATGTATATATAACTAAAGGCATAATTATCCAAGCAACATTGCTGTGCCTACCTACACAATATGCTAGGCACACAAATTCAGAATAATGTCATGGCAAAGCTCTCACTGACCAAGAAACCAAGACCAAATATCCTCAAACACATTCAATATACTTATTTTTACATGTTAAAAATATGGCTCAGAATTTTGGAAGATGCACCTGAATCCTTGTGATGGTATTGACAAGACACTGGTAAAGAGGCAAATAAAAAATTATGCTCAAAAGGAAAGAAAACAGCAAATATATTAAAAACTACACAGTGTTAAGGTAACTATGCCTTGATCAAACCATCAATTATAGATCCTTTACAGATCTTTAGAATTTATTTGCCAAACTCCTGCTGTGCCACTGAGCCCAAACAGGGCACAGCTTGTGATCACATGAATCTGTGGGCTCACTTTTCAATTAAGCCAAGGTGGATCCAAGTGTCTGCATGTGAGTATTTCCTGTATCCACACAACAGTTCAGGTAGCAGCTCTATTTTTACAGGACATAACTTTTGCTTTACAGCCAAAGGGTATCTAAAAAAAATAGCTGTAAATCCCACCCCAGCCCATGAAGTCATTCCTGGAGAGGTCCTCTCACAAGTTCCACCTCAACTTTCACTTGCTGCTGCAGAATCTCAGAAAATATGAAAGCCAAGTCAACCCCAGTCTTCAAGGGAAATGCAGACATCAAAACGAAGCCCATGAAGTCACACCTCACAGAGGGCTGCAAAATCCTGTCATTAGGCAATGGAAAAAAAGCAGCTCCTCCCCAGCCACCTACACGAGCAGATAAGGTTCTCAGAATGACACAAAACTCAGTGCACAAGGAAACCACCAGGCCCTACCTCAGCTACTTTCTAACTCATTCTGCTCATTAAGGTACCACTGTGCTTCCTTTGGAAATTTACACTGCTGGGAAGACATGACTAGTAAGTTTTCAAAGTTAGTAAGTTTTTGTGTATTTTATCACATAAGGAAAACCATACCAAGCACTGTAACAAGATCCCACCACAAAAACCCCAGTGGAAAAGTTACTCTGAAAAAAAACCCCACTCATAGGCTTTTTGTCCTTTTATAGGCACTGACTAGGCCAGGTAATAATGCCAAGTATCCACAGAAAGGACTAATTAGTTCAAGATGCCTCTCAGAGTCTTGCCCTTGGATTCCAAAGACAGCTTGAGGCTCACACTTTGCATAAAAACTGAGGGTTGCTGTAGGTATTAACAGGGCAGGAATTATAGGCTTGCTCTATCCCCACATGGAAAAACTGCCCTCATGGTGAAATTACAGGGGGTGTTTCACACCAGGACACACACACCTCGCTTCTGCTTTGGCAGGAAGGTGTTCCAACAGCTTTTGGGTTTGGAAACCAGGGGTTAATTGCAAATTGGCCCCCTTTTCTGGACAGGATACACTCAGCTCAAGCGAAAACACACAGAACTCCGTGCTGCCTGCCCAGAGACAATGGGAATATCACTGAGAGAAAATGAGCTCAGACAGCAGCAATGTGCACTGATGACAGCTGACACGGGGGGTTCAGAGGGGTTGAACACAGAAAATCATGTGAAGATCCCACATCCCCCACGTGCTCTCACCTGGTCGTACTCGGATGCTCCTGGATACAGAGGCCAGCCCAGAAACAGCTCAGCTATGACACAGCCCAGTGACCACATGTCAATGGCTTCACAGAACGGCAAACCCAGGATGATCTCGGGAGCTCTGGTGAGGGAAAAGGAAAGAAAAGGCCAAAGTCAAAACTTTTACTCTGAAAGCTGCATTTTCTCCCCTGTAAACCCCTCTGGGTAAAGCCCCTCCAGGCACAAGTAGCTCTGTTTGAATATAAATTATTCACTTTAGAGCAGAAGTTGTTTCTTTGGGTGGCCTAATGGATCTCAACTTTTTTAGCACTTAGGTGAATTCTTTTATAGCCGTGGTGCCCCAGCTCCTAGGAGGCCTTTATACCACAGCTGCATAAAGTTACAGTTGAATTACACTTGACAGCAGGTGAGGTGTCCCTCAGACAGCACACAGCACCACAGAATTACGGAGAGACCTTCAAGATCACCCAGTCCAGCCTATCCTAACAGAATTGGGAAGAAAAGCTCTGGCAAACAGTGACTTTTCTAGGAGAAGGTCCTGAAACCCCAGGTAAGTAGTTGCAGGAGGCTTGCCTGCTTCATGTGGGAAAGAAGAGCACCTGCAGAGCCAGGAAGAGGAGCTCCTCAGAGAGCTGCTGGGTTTCTATCAGCAGGTCTCATGCAGGGTTTTCTCAGAGAGTTTCGAGTTTAAAATGGGCACAGAGAACCCAGCTGGAGGTTGTGTTTCAGGTTTCTGTGCTCTCAACCACACCTAATGCAAAATGTACCTGTCTGGCCCAGCCTTTACAGGGAGGTGATAAAAAAACCTCACACTCCAAGCAGGGTTTGCTTCTCTAACAGGTTGGAAATTCAGGGAAATTTGTGTCTGGAGCTGACTCATAACACAGAAGGATGTTTTAGTACAGCTCTTCACCTACACAGAGTTCTGAAACAAACTGAGGCTGTTCCGGCAGGAGAAATTCTGGTCTGGCATTTGCATAAAGCACAAAAGCCCAGGTGCTGCAAACCCCACGTGAGCTGGTGTGGGAATTTACTCTGGAAAGTACAGGAAATACGAAAGCCTTGATCTTCATCATGCATAACTAACAAGAGAGCAAAGGAAGACAGAAAAGCCCTAAACTCCAGGCTACCCATTTCCTGGCCATGCCCCAGGGCTTGTGTGGCATTTCTGGTGTTACACTTATTGGTGTTACATATTTCAGTTGTTAAAAAAAGGCTCTGAAACCAGCTCTGAGCCCTCTACAGAATTCTAAAAACCAGGCCTTGCACAATGTACAGGTGTCAGTAAATTTGACACTCACCCTCCTCGACTGCTCAACCTCCCAACTGTTTGTCCATGCAAGAAGTGACTCCCCAATTAATCACCCTTTGTGCTGTGGTGACACAGATGCACCTTTTGTTTTAGGTGCCTACACAGGTGTCCCCAAAACAAAGGCACTCAGCCCAGCTGCTCAGGCACAGGGCACCTGAGAAAGCACAAGATCAGAAAAGGACAGGTTGGACAGAGCTTGGAGCAACCTGGGATAGTGGGAAGGTGCCCTGCCCCTGGCAGGGTGGGATGACATGAGCTTTAAGCTCCCTTCCAACCCAAAACAATCTGAGATTCCATAAAAAAGATAAATATAAATAGATAAATATATTAAAAAGATAAATCTGTTTTTCTGTAAAAAAGATAAATAGCTGAAGCAGCTGCCTGTTGCAGTGAGGTCACATTTATTCTTTATTATTCAGATTTTAACATGTCTGAGCCCCCAAAACCAGAGCCATGGTACACCCTCAGTAATCAGAATAATAGATTGTTCAAGCTAAGACATAATGACACTCTTTTGCCAACACTGATCTGCTTCTGCTTCTGCCTTCTCCTTTGGCTGTTCCTGGCAGCTGTTGACTTTGGAAAGGTTTCTCACATGTGGAAATATAAAATGATGATGCAAATACAAGCAGTAGCTGATATTTGAATGCTGACTGTCCTGCTAACAATTATATTTGAAGGAAATATGCTAGAATGACTACAACTTCCTACAGGCTAAGAAGTGCAAACCAGAGGAATCTCCCTCTTCCCAAATAGAAAAAATACAATTTATGCATTTACACAGGAGCCCCCCTTGCCATTACTTCATGGGACACCATCAGCAAACTGTACTGCCCCTCCTGATTATCCTGATGCAAGAATTTCCAATTCAGAAAGAACCCAGACCTGTCATATAAGGAATGCTGCATTTGGAATGCTGCATTTAAACAAATTAAAATATAGATGGCTTGTGGAATATGCAGAGCATGCTAATCCTTCTCTAGTGTGTTAAAAACACCCCACCAATTCCAATGGAAATGGACATTTGTGGCAGTTGGTTGGTCTGTAACTCCAGGATGGAATAGACTCACGTATTCCTACATCTCAATACCATGATGACAGCAAGTTGAAGTCTAGTATTTATTCCCTGCAACTAAATAAATGAACTTCTCATGAGCCACCTGATTGCATTCTGACTGCAGGACAGGGCTGGGAAATCAGAATCTCTCTCATCTCCTTTAACACCACTGCAATTAGCAGCCTTCTGAGATGTGAGCTGAACCAGGACAGCAGGCAGAGGTCACTTCCATAGCTGCTCTGCCAGAGATTAAAGTGATTTTACCATCTTAAGCTCTTTGAAACAAAATCAACAACACTCTTTGCACAGATGCTCGCCAAGCACTGCTTCCCAAAGCTGACAAATCCACTCGGGCACCCTCAGAAGGGAAAGGACTCAGAGCAGATCCAGAAAACTGCAAGAGTCCCTCCCAGCATTTCCAAACAGCCCGTGTTTACACCTGTGCTTTGGGAACACAGAGCCTGTGAAGTGCAGCAATGCAGGGAGCAGCAGGGCCAGCCCAGAGCTGGATTAGCAGAGTTAGGCTTGGCAGCAGGCACTGCTGCTCCCCAGGAAGCATGGCTGGGACAGAAGTAGGTCATGGAGCCCAGAGCAGAGGTGAGAAATGGATACTCCTCCACTCTGCAGCTGCCCCAGTGCTCAGGGCCACCTTCTCACGGCCCAAATTGCCCAGTCCCACAGGCTGTGCCCCACACTGGCCCACAGGCAGCACCAGGAGGCAGGGAGCTGAGAAAAACTCCCCACATGGCTGCACTCACATGTAACACAGGACATGAGCAAACCCCACTATGTACAGCAGGGAGATCAGTAAACCAGGGATTTTTTATTTCCTTCCATTGTTCATCCTCCCCGAGGAAAAAAGCAACCTCACCTGAGGATGGTACTCTCGTTTTCAGGTGAGGAATTACTGCAAAAACATCCTAGAACTGCCACAGAAACTGCTCACTGCAGAGAGCTGATCTACTGCTACTCCATGATGGGCCTCAAAGCCCAAGAATTCTTCATGGGCACTTCCACTCACCTTTTCTGTGGAAAACCTCATCTTTTCTACTCCCTTTTCTGTGGGAAAGGGATCCTGCCTCAGCCCTGACAAACCCAGGGTGCCATCCCACGGGGACAATGCTGCTGGAGCTGGACAGGGAGCCAGGTGTCACTGCCAGCAGGACAGCCAGACCCTGAGCGAGCTGGGCTGCTGCACACAATGACCTCCAGCAGCACAGACAGAAATTAATAAAGGAAGATTTTTTTTTCCTCAAGGGTACATAAATCAGAAAATCCATCTTGCAGCACCCGAGTGTGGCTGGTTTAGAGGTCTCCACAGCAGAGGTTACCTAAGTGTCAGTAACAGGGACTGAAAGCTAAAAAGTGAGCACAGAGAAGTTTATTCTTAATGGCTGACAGAAAACCATATGAAGAATTGGTCTGTACTCTTTCATTAAACACAGCATTGTAAGAAAATTCCAGCTAGGAACTGATGTGAACAGAAATGTAATGTGAATATGGGTGAAGCAATGCAGTTCTCCCACAACAAGCTGGTTTCTGCGCCATCTCCGTAAATTCCTAGATTATGGATTTTACTAATCATCACCATTAGACTAATTACATATCACTAAATACTACATTTCCACATCACAGCATTCTTCACTCCAGCCAAGCAGACAGTCCAACGCCACCTAATCCCAGGTTATTTGCCTTTCTGGCAGAGTCAGTCACCCCAGGGAGCTGGAAGGGGCTGGGAGCCCAGTGCCCCACACACAGATGGAGCAGGAATTTTCCTCCCTGCAGCCCCTGGAAGATTCTTATCACCCCTCACTGCTTTTCCTCAGCTAAATCTGTTTTCTGAGATACCAAAAACTGCAGAACAACATGGGCCTCCCCAAACTGCTTTGCTGACATGTGTGGCAAGTCAGATAGAGCAGATTTTTGACCAGTGGTCACCTCTTCCCATGCAGTAAGAACAAAACTGATGATTTATTTTAGAGAGTGAACATTTTTGCAGAGTTGTGGGGCACAGGGGACAACTGTGCTACAAAAAAAACATACCAATCAATAGTTCAGAATTGGAAAGATTGGTGCCAACAAGCTGAGCAAAGATCATGAGCAATGGATTAAGAAAAGCCTGTATCACATGAAAGGAATGTCATGGAAAGCTGGTACTGGGTGTTAGAGTTAAAAAGAAAAACAACACAAAAACAAAGGGAGCAAGCACACAGGGAGCATGAGGGATGAACAGAGCAAACCTACAATAAGCCAGGCTTTAAAACCAAAGTGAGCAGCCAGGAAAGACATCAAACAGGGCAGAGACACAGGGTGGGGTGGAGTGTCTCAGTCCTGTCTGGTCCCAGCTGGAAGGACTAGATACTAGTTCTGAGTTTTGCGTCAAGTGAGCTCACATTCCACCCAAAGCAACCCTGACAACACAGCACAGACTCTTTGAAGCCAGAAGTTCTTTCTGCATCCATTTATTGAAGTCTGCTGCTACTTAAATTCAAATACACACTTAACAGAGCCAAGCTGGAGGAATAATTGAAAGAAACAGCACAGCTTGCTTTACACACAGTCTCTTGAGTTTTAATGTTTCTGCCCATAATTTATTTTTAATCCTTGGGCAGGAGTAGGGTAGAAGACATCTGTACATAAGAGAGATGTCTAAGGGAAGCAGAGATCTTTCTCATCACTCCTCAAGGGAGCAGCAGGTCTCATGAAAGCATGACCTAGCCAGGGTTGACACAGGAAGTCATGTGCTCGTGAAGGGGGTTCAGACAAAGATGAAGAATCAGAACAAAAGCAAACAGGCATCCCTTTGACTTCTCTCCCTTCTAAATGTCCACAGTTAATGGTGGACTAGTTTCATACCACGGCAGACAATGCACTGCTTAACACTCCCATACTGCTTCTCCAGTTTGCCACTTCATACAGTGTCACAAACCAGTGGACAGGGCAAAATCAACTTAGTGCACTGATCTGAGGGGAAAGGAAAGTGCTGAGCTGCAGATTAGGCACCCTCGCAATGCATACATTCTATTTATTTACCTCCAACTTTCACAAGAAATCTCCAAGAAACATGCAGAGCTGATTTCCTGCTGCCCCTCGGCTGGGGTCAGACAGAAGAGCTCAGTGTCTGAAGGAACCCCCAGCAGGATCAGCCTGAGTGGCTCAGAGAGCAGGGGCAGTGCTTACCTGTAATACCGTGACTGCAGGTACGTGGAGCACACGGCCTTGGACACGTGGCTGGCTGACCCAAAATCTATCACCTTCACTCTGTAGGGCTGGCGTGCAGGATCCACCAACATGATGTTCTCTGGCTTCAAATCAGCGTGGATCAGACCCAAGCTCTTCAGCTTCATCAAGGCAGTAGCCACTTGCTGCAGGATGGGCCGGATGTACTTCAGGGGCAACGGACTGAACTTGTTTTGCTTTAAGAAATCGTATAAGTTCTGTTCCAGCATCTCAAAGACAAGGCATGTATGATTCTTGTGTTGAAAGCACTCGTAGGAGCGGACAAAGTTGTACTCATCAGCATTCTCACTGCTCAGGCGAGACAGGATGCTCACCTCGATCTGGCCCTGCCGGGCGTAGGATGGGTGGTTCTTCAGGATTTTGATGGCTACAATCTCCTTCGTGCTACGTTTCCAACATTTCGCCACCTGCCCGAACGTCCCTCGCCCCAGGAATTCCAAGACCTCATAGGTGTTGGTCATAGAGCACAGGATCTCATGCTGGACCAGCTGATAATCCCCCTCCCCACTGGAGCTGCTGCTCTTCGTGGTGACCGTGGTGGTCGTGGCCGCAGCACCCACCGCAGGTCTGTTTTGCAGCATGAGAGGTGGATGTTCCTCAATGATCTGCACACTACCGTTGCTGTCAACCTCTTCACTTTTCCTTTTTAATCCACATTTTTGGTATGGTTCCAGCAAAGAAACGTTGCTCCTGTGGGTGAGGGTCTGGCTGCTCTGGAAGGACGCTGTGGCGCTGCTGCCGGTGCTGTCGGCCGCGGTGACCACGATGTGCTCGACGGAGGGAGCGGGGAGAAGGAGGTTCTGGTCGTAAGCAGGGATGCTGAAATTGGCTACCTGATGAGAGGAGCTGGCTTGCCCTTGAGCTGCTGGGAGGTTTTTGCTGTGGGTATAATACTTGTCACTACTGCTCTGTCCTGAAACATCCCAGACAGACGGCTCCACTTTCAGTTTCTTGGCACTGCAGAAGGCACTCGAGGATACTGACGGAGGGGAGAACACCTGCAGCTGTGAGGCCATACCTGGAAAGGCAGAGGAGAACTCATTAGGGGCACAAGACAAGATCTTCTAGCTGCACAAAAACCAGAATGACAAGAGTTTTTCTAAGCACCATGTGGTGCCCACCACTGAGGAAGGGAACCTCTGTAATTGCTGCTTCTAAGGGCATCATTGAGCCAGACTGTGCAGTGGGATAACTGCATTTGAGAAGCACACAGCTCTTTATCCAGCTCTCTAAGGGCCAAAGGAGTCCCAGGAAACGACAGGAATCACAGAGCCAGTAAGTTGGAAAGGACCTCCGAGGTCATCGAGTCCAACCTTGTGATCAAACACCACCCTGTCACCCAGACCAGAGAGCTCAGTGCCACGTCCAGTTGCTCAAACACCTACAGTGACTCCACCACCTCCCTGGGCAGCCCGTTCCAACGTCTAAGCAGTGAAGAAATTCCTCCTATTGTCCAACCTAAACCTCCCCTGGCGCAGCTAAACACTCTGTGCTCTTGTCCTGCCGTTCGTTACCCGGGAGAGGAGCCCGACCCCCACCTGGCTACACCCTCCTTTCAGGGAGTTGCAGAGAGCGATAAGGTCACTCCCGAACCGCCTTTTCTCCAGGCTAAAAAAACCCAGTACTGCCGAACACAATACTGAGGATCGGGGGAGCGCAGGAAGCGAGAAGACCCCGCGAAAATCACGATCCCGTCCCCAAGCCCGTTCCCTAGACACCGTAGAAACAGAGCCGGTGGGGAACCCAACCCCGGCAGGCCCGACCTCCCCCCGGGGCAGCGCCCGCCGCGCGGCACGAACGGAGCCCGCCGGGAGCGGACCCCGCCGGGCCGGGCC